>CM056596.1:31430219-31761406 GCA_029721355.1 Tegillarca granosa
ATGAAAAGAATTCTAAAAAATGGATTCAGAAAATCTTACTTATAGCCATTTATTCTTGTTGCCAAGTAAAGGAACATCTACTGTCTATTACGATATCCATACTATCTGTTATTTAGTAAAGGAACATTTACTGTTTATTATGATATCCATACTATCTGTTATTTAGTAAAGGAACATCTACTGTTTATTATGATATCCACACTATCTGTTATTTAGTAAAGGGACATCTACTGTTTATTACGATATCCATACTATCTGTTATTTAGTAAAGGAACATCTACTGTTTATTACGATATCAATACTATCTGTTATTTAGTAAAGGAACATCTACTGTTTATTATGATATCCATACTATCTGTTATTTAGTAAAGGAACATCTACTGTTTATTACGATATCCATACTATCTGATATTTAGTAAAGGAACATCTACTGTTTATTACGATACCCATACTATCTGTTATTTAGTAAAGGAACATCTACTGTTTATTATGATATCCACACTATCTGTTATTTAGTAAAGGAACATCTACTGTTTATTACGATATCCATACTATCTGTTATTTAGTAAAGGAACATCTACTGTTTATTATGATATCCACACTATCTGTTATTTAGTAAAGGAACATCTACTGTTTATTACGATATCCATACTATCTGTTATTTAGTAAAGGAACATCTACTGTTTATTATGATATCCACACTATCTGTTATTTAGTAAAGGAACATCTACTGTTTATTACGATATCCATACTATCTGTTATTTAGTAAAGGAACATCTACTGTTTATTATGATATCCACACTATCTGTTATTTAGTAAAGGAACATCTACTGTTTATTACGATATCCATACTATCTGTTATTTAGTAAGGAACATCTACTGTTATATGATATCCACACTATCTGTATTAGTAAAGGAACATCTACTGTTTATTATGATATCCACACTATCTGTTATTTAGTAAAGGAACATCTACTGTTTATTACGATATCCATACTATCTGTTATTTAGTAAAGGAACATCTACTGTTTATTATGATATCCACACTATCTGTTATTTAGTAAAGGAACATCTACTGTTTATTACGATATCCATACTATCTGTTATTTAGTAAAGGAACATCTACTGTTTATTACGATATCCATACTATCTGTTATTTAGTAAAGGAACATCGACTGTTTATTATGATACCCATACTATCTGTTATTTAGTAAAGGAACATCTACTGTTTATTACGATATCCACACTATCTGTTATTTAGTAAAGGAACATCTACTGTTTATTACGATATCCATACTATCTGTTATTTAGTAAAGGAACATCGACTGTTTATTACGATATCCATACTATCTGTTATTTAGTAAAGGAACATCTACTGTTTATTACGATATCCATACTATCTGTTATTTAGTAAAGGAACATCGACTGTTTATTACGATATCCATACTATCTGTTATTTAGTAAAGGAACATCTACTGTTTATTACGATATCCATACTATCTGTTATTTAGTAAAGGAACATCGACTGTTTATTAAGATATCCATACTATCTGTTATTTAGTAAAGGAACATCGACTGTTTATTACGATATCCATACTATCTGTTATTTAGTAAAGGAACATCTACTGTTTATTACGATATCCATACTATCTGTTATTTAGTAAAGGAACATCTACTGTTTATTAAGATATCCATACTATCTGTTATTTAGTAAAGGAACATCTACTGTTTATTAAGATATCCATACTATCTGTTATTTAGTAAAGGAACATCTACTGTTTATTACGATATCCATACTATCTGTTATTTAGTAAAGGAACATCGACTGTTTATTACGATATCCATACTATCTGTTATTTAGTAAAGGAACATCGACTGTTTATTACGATATCCATACTATCTGTTATTTAGTAAAGGAACATCTACTGTATTATGTATCCATACTATCTGTTATTTAGTAAAGGAACATCTACTGTTTATTACGATATCCATACTATCTGTTATTTAGTAAAGGAACATCGACTGTTTATTACGATATCCATACTATCTGTTATTTAGTAAAGGAACATCGACTGTTTATTACGATATCCATACTATCTGTTATTTAGTAAAGGCAACATCTACTGTTTATTAAGATATCCATACTATCTGTTATTTAGTAAAGGAACATCGACTGTTTATTACGATATCCATACTATCTGTTATTTAGTAAAGGAACATCTACTGTTTATTACGATATCCATACTATCTGTTATTTAGTAAAGGAACATCGACTGTTTATTACGATATCCATACTATCTGTTATTTAGTAAAGGAACATCTACTGTTTATTACGATATCCATACTATCTGTTATTTAGTAAAGGAACATCTACTGTTTATTACGATATCCATACTATCTGTTATTTAGTAAAGGAACATCTACTGCTTATTAAGATATCCAAACTATCTGTTATTTAGTAAAGGAACATCTACTGTTTATTAAGATATCCATACTATCTGTTATTTAGTAAAGGAACATCGACTGTTTATTACGATATCCATACTATCTGTTATTTAGTAAAGGAACATCTACTGTTTATTACGATATCCATACTATCTGTTATTTAGTAAAGGAACATCGACTGTTTATTACGATATCCAAACTATCTGTTATTTAGTAAAGGAACATCTACTGCTTATTAAGATATCCATACTATCTGTTATTTAGTAAAGGAACATCGACTGTTTATTACGATATCCATACTATCTGTTATTTAGTAAAGGAACATCTACTGTTTATTACGATATCCATACTATTTGTTATTTAGTAAAGGAACATCGACTGTTTATTACGATATCCAAACTATCTGTTATTTAGTAAAGGAACATCTACTGCTTATTAAGATATCCAAACTATCTGTTATTTAGTAAAGGAACATCTACTGTTTATTACGATATCCATACTATCTGTTATTTAGTAAAGGAACATCTACTGTTTATTAAGATATCCATACTATCTGTTATTTAGTAAAGGAACATCGACTGTTTATTACGATATCCAAACTATCTGTTATTTAGTAAAGGAACATCTACTGCTTATTAAGATATCCAAACTATCTGTTATTTAGTAAAGGAACATCGACTGTTTATTACGATATCCAAACTATCTGTTATTTAGTAAAGGAACATCTACTGCTTATTAAGATATCCAAACTATCTGTTATTTAGTAAAGGAACATCTACTGTTTATTAAGATATCCATACTATCTGTTATTTAGTAAAGGAACATCTACTGTTTATTACGATATCCATACTATCTGTTATTTAGTAAAGGAACATCTACTGTTTATTACGATATCCATACTATCTGTTATTTAGTAAAGGAACATCTACTGTTTATTATGATATCCATACTATCTGTTATTTAGTAAAGGAACATCTACTGTTTATTACGATATCCATACTATCTGTTATTTAGTAAAGGAACATCTACTGTTTATTACGATATCCATACTATCTGTTATTTAGTAAAGGAACATCTACTGTTTATTACGATATCCATACTATCTGTTATTTAGTAAAGGAACATTTACTGTTTATTATGATATCCATACTATCTGTATGAAAAAAAAAAAAAAAAAAAAAAAAAAAAAACACACACACACACTTTCTAAATAATAAAGGTCATCTGTCTATAACGGTCACTTTTGTAACTTCCCTAGAGTGACTTCTATCGATTGTTCTTGTTCCATGTGCAAAATTTCAATTTTTTACAAAAAGAAATAATCAAAATCCTGGTCATGTGCAGAATTTAGAATATTTCTTTTATAGAAATTCAAAATTCTGCACATGACACTTGGCATAATCATGAAGAATAGCAATAGTAATCAAAATAATGTTACGCTTGATACTGGAATACACAGACACGGTAATTCGGTCAAAATTTATAACATTACGGTCTAGATGATTACCTCTAACAAAACAGAGTCATCTAATATGAACTATATGTGTAACTGTAGTTGTCATCATGTTTCAATGGAACATAGAAATTCTTGGTTGAAAAACCAAATATTGCCTTCACCATTACATCAAAGAATAGCCCCATCGCATTTAATGTTTCAGCAAATTTCATTTTTTTTAAAAAAATGTTTGTTGATTTTTAACGGAAAATAACATTATATATTTGAAAACGATGCAAGACTATAGGAAAAGTTCCAGAATATCATTGAAATGTACTAATGTATCGTTTTTAGAATACATTATCTCAATATAAAAAAAAATTAATAATAATAATAATAATAATAAAATAAAACAGCACGACATACAGAAAAGTTTGACCTTTGACTCTATATTTAAGATTTTAATACAGTTCATTCAAGTGTTTTGACCTTATTTTTAAGTACTTTAAACTTAAGTTTATTTATGTACAAAAATTCTTGTCTTATAATAGTCATTTTAACCCCATCACCATATGTGGTTCTTTGAAGACATGATTGTAATTAGGTTTTCAACATCCAAACTAAAAAGATGGCTTTATTTTTAAAATGGGCAACTTAACATAACACCTATGAATGAAACATTTACGAGTTGTGATAAAGATTAACCGGATTTAATTTTAGGTACCATTCGAAATGCATAAAAAGATAAAAGTTACGTTAAAATACCTAATTATGTCAGGTAAATAATCCAATGTACAAATATTTCAAAAAGTTAACAGGACAAATCATTGTAACGAAATCCGTACAACATACATTGTAAGTTAAAAACAATTTAAAAAAGACACATTCATCATTCTGTTTAACATAATTTTTTCCCATTTATTCATTTTTGTTTTATTTTATTTTATTTTTTTATTATTTATTATCTTCTTTTTTTTTAATTTTTGAACTGACTTTTTTCTTTGGTAAAAATTATCACAATCAAAATGCATCTAATTAGTTCTTTGTACAATTCAAAGTAAAACAAATAAGACAACATAAGCTTTAATGATAATTATACGAAATTACCAAGAAAGTTTGAATCTATGTAGAAATCTATGTAGAAATTGCCTGAAGAAACAGGACGTTACTTACAGGTCATGTACCAAACAAATTGTTTCTGCCACTCCAGAAAAAAAAACGGCAAACAACGATTTTAAGTACACTAACGACAGAATCTTCCAAATGTCTTACACCGAACATTAAAATAGCTAATTTTGTGTTATATTTTGTTGAAATGGTCTGAATGATATTTTCGTACTGAAGCCAAGATGATTTTACTTCTACTGAGGCGGTCACTGTTGTGATGACAGAAGAAACCGATCTTTAGCAGACAAATAAGGCGCTTCAGATCATTCAAGGCAACCAATATTCAGATATAGTATAGAATTGATAGTATCGGGTATGTATAATTTCTCATCTAATGTATATTGTTTGTTTTTACAGATTATTGTAAATGTGAGATCTAAGAAAGATGTGAGATAGAAATAACGGTCATATTGTGCTATGAGGCAGTAAGTTTTGTCAGAATGACTAGTTACTTGATATTTCAGGTTTTCATAGTGGCCTTGTGCTTGTTTTCATTATTTCAAAGTAAAAGTTTGATAACATGGACAAAAGGTGACAACTTTTCACGAGTACAAAGACATCTTCTAAAAATTTCTCAATCAGAATGTCGGGCAAATGACAAACAAAACATGTTTCTTCATCAGGATATTGTAACACAGATACCTAGATATAATGAATTATTGACAAAAACGTTTTATAGAAACAGATCTTCATTGGTACAATTACACAACATGGCATTAAATAGAGCCATGTTTTATAGCTTTATATTACAAAAAATGAATAGTTCGGAATCTTTTAACAATCAACCAGACTGGAATTATATGTACATGTCAACAACAGCAGACGTTAACTCCAATAAAGGAATTTTTAATGGAAGCGCAATCTATTTCGACACCCATTGTCACTATCCGAATTGGTATACAACAGTAGATTTTAATGATACACTCGAACTGTTTGGACCAAAAGCTTATAGGATAGATGATGCATACGAAATGGAGAACTATTTAAGGGAAAATACTGACAGATCTTGTGTGGTAAAAGACATGGGTTCCGGCTCTAACCATAATTATACGCATCCTATTTACAAAATGAATCCATGGTACCAGTTTTGGCTTCCGGATATTTCTGCAAGTGAAGATTCTGTAAATAAATTTACGTATGCAGTAAACATGAAATACTCTAACAAAACTGGTCAGTTTACTAAACAGGAATATGACACGTTTAGATTTTTCGGACCTAACTCTCCAGGAATTGATGAAAAAGATGAAAGAAGGCTTCCTGTGAGGTTTACCAGACCTTACTTTGATTGTGGTTCATCAAATAAATGGATAGTAAGTGCAGCAGCACCAATAGTTGACTATATGCCACGATACTTAAATTGGACACATCTCAGAAGACAAAGGTAATTATAGTACAATGTTGTTGGTTTTATCCTTGAATGAGCGGTCTAAGGGACATCTAGGTAGCTTTGCTCGGTGTAATACGTATCAGTTCAATGTATATATTGCTTATTTTTAAACTTTTGAAATATGATAAGTTGAGTAGAATGAAGTAATGATGTTTTAAAAGTAAGTCGCTATGACCGAATTGTTTCAAATATGTTTTATGACACGGATTTTACCGAAGTTATTTAGACATGTCAATGAATACAACTTTGTACCAGTATCCACTGTACACAACATTGTTATTTAATCACGGACCAGTTGATTAATAAGACATTTTAAACCTCAATAATTTAAAGCTTTGTTATGATAATTACGCCACATGATCTGACAGACATTTTTTTAAAAAAACTGCCTCTGCTGTCTTTGAAAAAAAACTGTCGCAGGTGCAATACCGGTGTCACAGCATGTGTAGATTTTTGAATTTTTACAAAAAGAAATATTCATGATTCTGCACATGACAATTTGTGTAATATCATATTGTTACCGGTGTCATATGCAGAAATTCGAATATTTCTTACAGTAAAAAATTCACAATTCTACACATGACGCCGGTAACAATACGATACCACACATTATTTTGTTTTTAGAGTTTTTTTTTTCTTTTTTTTTTCTTCTTTTTTTTTTTTTTGTCGCTCAAGAAAGGGGTGTCGTTGTCTACGGTGCCTGATTTTGCTTTTATTTACATTATTATTATTTATTTATTTATTTATTTATTTATTTATTTATTTATTTATTTATTTTATTTTAACGTGAATGTTATTTTGTGTGGTGTCTTGTCAACCCATCTTACAAAGGACAAAAACGCACTATACAGCCACCATAGATAACTTACAATAACATATACATACAGTTTCAGTGTTTTCAGTATTTTTAGTCCCCTACCGGCGACAGCCGAAAGGGGCTTTAGGTTTGCACTCTGTCTGTCTGTCCGTCCGTCCGTCTGTCACACCTCAGTTTTCCGCACTTTTTTCTACACGCTTTTAGATAATGAACTGATTTTTGGTATATGAGTCTACCATGATGAGTTACAGATCAAGTTTACGTTTCGTTTCCATCTGCTAATTTTTACCGGAGTTATGGCCCTCTGATCTTTGAAAATTCACAGAAATTTTAGTTTTTCGCACTTTTTTCTACACGCTTGCAGAAATGGAACTAATGTTTGGTATGTGACTCTACCATGATGAGTTACAGATCAGATTCATGTTTCGTTTCCATCTGCTAATTTTTACGGGAGTTATGGCCCTTTGAACTTTGAAAATTCACTGAAATTTCAGTTTTCCGCTCTTTTTTTCTACACGCTTGCAGTTAATGAATTGTTTTTTGGTATGCAGGTCACTATTACACTCTATATCAAGAACTGGTAGACTAGTGCCTCCTGTAATGTATGTGTAATGATATATTATAAAACAAAAACTAAATTGCATTAAAATTGACCTAGTAATTATTCTCTTTCCACACACTGTCAAAAATAAGAAGGGTTTGGGAGAATTAACCTATTCATGATTAAACATAAAATTTTTGAGAACTCCATTGCTGGTTTTTAATTTTACTGTGATCAAGTTTTGCTTTAAATCTTGAACAACACGTATAATTTATAACTGTTAATCTTTGTACCATATAATAAGGTACATTTTACATAAAACTTTGGGATTAGTGAAATATGCGACCGGTAGGGGACTATGTATTGTTTTGCAATATCTCAGAATGCTTGTTATTGGTGGTACGATTGTTATGGTCCAATGGTTTTTATGGCTCTACAAAAGTACTTTGGGAAACTTTTTAAACTTTTTAAACAATGGCGGTTGTTCAGCTGGTTTGGATGGTGTTTTACTCCAAAGAAATAATATTTTTCTTACTTGTATTTTTATCTTGGAAAACTACTGTCCTAAATTTCAAAAATTTCATAAATTTCAAAAATAGAATTACCATTATCTGAATCACACAGTTAGAATAAAGTACAATTATATTGTATATAAATGGGTGATAATTGCATAATTATAGGGCTCCTGGAATAGAAGTCATATTTTGATCATGTAAATTTGAAAAAATGTCCAAAGTTGCCACTCCAGCAACAAAATTAGACCATTGTTAGACCATTAAAAAACATTTACAAGTTTACGAGATTAGTAGACTACAATGACTACATTTTTTCCTGAATGGGATTCAGACCTAGATGACGAGAGGTGTGTGATCTGAAAGCTGTCGTTTCCTTTTGATAGCGTTGTAGTTTTATTTCCGTTCACAAGTGTCATAGTTTTATTTCCGTTTGTAGTGTCATTGTTTTATTTGTTTTTAAGTTCATGGTTTTATTCTGTTTGTTAAAATTATAGTTTCATTTCCATTTTAAAAAGTCATGGTTTTATTTCCGTTTACATATATCGAAGTTTCATTTTCGTTTTTAAATGTCATAGTTTGTATTTCTATTTAAAAGTGTTAAGATTTTATATCTGTTTGTTTTGTTGTGTTTTATTTCCATTTAGAGGTGTTATAGTTTTATTTCTGTTTATAAGTGTCATGGTTTTATTTCTGTTTATAAGTGTCATGGTTTTATTTCCGTTTATAAGTGTCATAGTTTTATTTCTGTTTATAAGTGTCATGGTTTTATTCTGTTTGTAAAAATTATAGTTTTATTTCCATTTTAAAAAGTCATGGTTATATTTCCGTTTACAAATATCGTAGTTTCATTTCCATTTATAAGTGTCATAGTTTTATTTCCGTTTATAAGTATCGATCATAGTTTTATTATCGTTTATAAGTGTCATAGTTTTATTTCTGTTTATAAGTGTCGTAGTTTTATTTCCATTTACAAGTGTCATAGTTTTATTTCCATTTACAAGTGTCATGGTTTTATTTATTTATTTATTTATTTTTGTTTGTTTGTTAATTTATTACGTTGAAATCTGATTGGCCAGCTATTATCAATATTTTCAGGTTTGTTGGAGTTGTTGTCATGGATATAGATTTCAGAAAAATACACTTTAACCCTTGTCATGTCAGTGTAGGAAATCCAGGTCCAAGTCATTTAGCTGGCGTAGCAAGATGCAAATTAGAAACAACAAAGGTAAAATTTGTATGCGCATTCGTAAATTACTCTCTTTCATTGTACTTTTCATACAAACATGAACATTACATAGCTATTAAAGTGACATGTTAAAAAACGTTATTTCGGATTCTCAAAATGATTGAAAATTCGATACTATTGCGAAAAAACGATATCTTTTATAGCTGATGTGACAAATTTTAGCAAAAAAAAAAAAAAAAACGTTTGAAATACTTTGTACTTATAATTATAATTTAAGTTTAAAAGATTTGTACTAATAATTATATTACCCTTTTAAGAAAACAATTTATAATGTATAAATCTAGATTGTTTGCCTAGTTTTAACTGTTATTCTATTTCTTGTCCAGTGTCATTTTTTAGTAAGGAAAGGATTTGGAAGAGGAAGCTACACCTGTAATTGCAGATCTGGTTACCATTACCCAACATATGAAAAGGGTCCATTTACAGGAAGTACTGTAGAGAAAGCAACCGATCCCGAGTACGAACAAGGATTTGACTGCATAAAAACAGATCGTATGTTTATTGTTAAAGAGTAGCTCACATGCATAGATTGGTTGTAATGTTTTAACGTCACATCAGCAATTTTAGCTATTGAGATGAGAGCAAGAATATTAATCGCTAATAATTATTAAAAGAACAAGTTCGTGAATGCGCGTGTATTATAGTCGGCCTTGTAACTTACACTCAGGGAAACTTTTTGTTAAGGTTCTAGCTCACTGAATCAGTATGACACAGGCAGCCATACCATTCCACCAGTCACGTTATCCTGGTACTGTGTGAATTGATTCATACCCCTACCCTGTCCTATTAATAACCAGCTTCAAGCAAGAATGCAGTAATGTTAATGTTCATGAATTAATACCCCTACCCTGTCCTATTAATGACCAGCTTCAAGCAAGAATGCAGTAATGTTAATGTTCATGAATTAATTAATACCCCTACCCTGTCCTATTAATGACCAGCTTCAAGCAAGAATGCAGTGTCTAAAATTTAAAAGTCTTGTGTAAGACCCTGTCGGGGTTTGAACCCCATCTCCCGCTTTTGAGGCGAACGCTCCACCCGAGCCACTGAATCGATGTTCACATATATAGTTTGCATGTCTGTATAAAACAACATTGAAATAAACAAATATTTTCATGAATTGTTCTAAAAATACATTATGACAAGAACCTTTTTTAAAAAAAAAATTTAAAAAAAAATTACTGTCAATCTTCAGTTTGGTTAGAGCTGTTCATCTATCCGGCCACTATGAAATCCTTTATACTTCCAAGCGTAAGATATTTCCCCTCTAAACCAAGTGATTTTTGTACTCACGACATACAATCTAATACGTTTGCAATGTTTTCAACTATATTTGGAAATGAATTTTCATGAATAAAGTGATAAAAAAAATTTAAAGTTTAATAAAATAAGCAAACCAGTAATATGCTCAATTGCAAAATTATATTTTAAAAATGTAACTCGCTTAGGCCAAACAAAGTCCATCAGGAGTAGTTTGGTGAATTTTTCCATAGGGTCATGTAAAACTCGGGAATAACGGGAGAAATGCAGCGGTCTGTTACATATTAGTTAATAAAGTCATGTAATTCAAAACAGTGTTGCTATACAGTTTAATACCTAACAATGTTGATTTATTGACACTTTACTTTTAATTAACAATTGATTAGAAAAAAATTATTTGAACAAAAAGGGTATCTTCAATGTTCTATTTGTTTTCAAACCAAAAAATAAACCAGGAGTACAAAAATAACAGAAAAATATAACTTCAATTGCAAACTTCTTTTTGACACTATGAAGGAAGATAACTCTAAAAGATTTAAAACGTGTTTTTGCTTTTGGTTGGTGACTCTTTTCAAATATAATCTATTATTATTTAGTCAATTAAAGCATTTATGTTAATTTGCTCTCATTTTTTAAAATGCCGTTTTTTTTCAATTTAAAAAAAGAAATACACTTAGGAAGTTAAAAAATGTTATTTTTAAAATATTATCTAAGTTATTATTTTATCTATGTATAAGTTTATAAAAAGTAACCACATAGTACACAATTGTTATCTTTCTTTTTTAATATTGTCTTTTTATTTAGCATAAATAGCATCACAAAAAATTGTATGGTCACCTTTGTTAGACGGAGCATTTTTGAATTCAAGACAACGGAAGGAAAAAGCTGTATCGTTTTCAAATCGTGTGTTAAATGCGTTTAAGTGTCATAAAGTGACTTGCAAAAACTCGAACCAGCTAAAGCAACTAAGAAAACCGAGACTACAGATGAGCAAAATAATTACGATGCTTAGATAAACGGAAACATGATAATTTTATCCAGCTTTCCAGCCTTGTTTTATAAAACAGTGAACGATCAGTCATACAAGAATTATTCCCTATAAACATTTTGTAAACCGTAAAATAGCCAATAGCTGCCAAACTTTACATGTTAGAAAAATATATAATGAGAAAGATATACAGCCCAGAGCCATAAAGAGTGGAATAATGGTTTTTTACGCCCTAGTCAAGATTCTTCTATTATTTCGAGGCGGTCAGTTCTGGAATGGTGGAGGAAACCGGAGTGCCCGGAGAAAACCACCGAACTTCAGCAAGCGAACTTACAAACTTTCTCACAATTGGATCTGTCCCGAGTGGGATTCGAGCCCAGGCGGTGAGAGGCGCAGTGATCCGTAAGCGCGCTTTAGACCACTCGGTCACCGAGGCCCCCCCCCCCCCCCCCCCCAGGAAATTAGGAACTCTAAAAACTTGCTTTTTTCGGTTTTCGCGATTTTTGTCTAAATGGCCATTTAGGACTCATAAATGAAAGACACTTGTTCTAATAGCAGGCACCAAGCTTTGCAGAAAAGTAACTCTGGTGTTTACTTTCAGATCAGCAAGTTATTCCGATCGTGGAGAATTGGGAAGATTTACTTTTTGACGGAAGTACAAATATTAGTAGACGGAAAAGAGATGTGCAACATAATGTTACTCGCAGAATTTTTACGAAATACAATTTCGACACAGTCGCAGAGAAGAGAAAAATCTTTTCTAAATTAGTAATGGAGATGTTTCCTGAAACACCAATAAATAACAAAAATGGGAATAAACGTAGCAAAAGAAGTGCCGATTTTGACAGGAGTTCATTCAATAGAATGACTGGGATATTTAGACAAATTTCAATGATAAATAAAGAAAATTGTCACATGATGCCAGATTCGTACAAAATACTACCAGGCGATTCTTCATACGGAGTGGAAGAACAGTTTGATAGCCAAGCAAGAGCAGCCTTACGATTGTCACATTTTCTTGGCAATTTTTATCAGAATGTTATTCCTGATGAAAATTTTGGAAAAATGAAAGGTGGACACCAACTAAACGTAGATCATTTATTTGGTGAAGTTTTTGCAAACTTGATATCTGATCATAAAATAATGTCTAGTGGTATTTTCTTTGAACCAAATGAATTTGAAAATGCAAATGGCACCATAAAAGAATTTTTTGGACCTTGGGGATTTAAAAAAAACTCTGAGTATTTTGTTTTGGATACAGCAGGATATACTAAACGTTATACGGATGAAAGTTGGTATAGGTCAGTTGCTGAAAGATGGAAAACTAACACTGATGGTTTGGAAAAGTATTTCATGAAAGCATTGATACGATCAGATCCTAATGGAACGAGTACTTTGAAGCATGAATACTATCCTGTTACTTACTGGGCACCGTCGGTTAATCACGGCACATGGTCACGCCCTTATTTCAGATGTGATGGTAATGTAGATAGATGGGTCATTGGTTATACAGTCCCGTTTTTCGGCCTAGATGATTTAAGAAAAGAGCTGCGTTTTAAGTAAGTTGATCATATTTGATAATTGCTTGTAATAAGCAACTATCGGTGGACATTTCTGTCTGCGGTACTTCCTTACGCTTATTTAGTGTTTATGTTTTTAAATTCAAGACTGCTTATTATTAGAATCATTTTTTGGAAAATATCTTGGCTTTTCAGGCAATTTATCATATAGTCGAAATAATGGCACCAAAAATTCCCGAAAGTTTAAACTCGTTTCAAGTCTATAACTCTAGTTTCACGTGGCTGGTGTCATTCTCCATTAGCGAGGATTGTAGTAAATTGAAAGTAACTTACATGCCCATTGTGTAAAAACAAGATATTTTTGTTTATTTTAAATGTCCGAATAATTCATGCTTTAAAATTAACAGATTGTTTAGTGTAAATCGGGGAAACTGTTTAAAAATATTATGTCATAAATGTGTATTTTTACAATTTTATAACTTAAAATCTTTTGTGATTAGTCATCACTTTTTGTGTCACTGGTCCACATGCCTAAATGTGATATATAGTCACAATTTTTCTTCTCTTTTACAACGAACAAGAATAGAGATCATATTTTCCGATGTCAGTTCCATGAAAATTCATTCGAGAAAAGATTGTTTATACGAGTTATTAACATTGTTGATTGCATCAGTGACGTCATCTGCATTACCTTAACACATGGATGACGGCTTTTGTATTACAGTGATTTATTAAAGCATGTAAAAATAAAAATGAAATTTTAAATATTATATATTTAAAAGAATAATTTCATTTTTTAGAAAAAAAAAAGTTATAACGGACCTACAAAATTAACGAAACATTACACACTATCGCGAATTATTTAGTTTTCTTTGTATTGACATAGAAGTTTTAGCAGTATTAACTCTATTTAGAAACAATTAAATGATTTTTTAAAAATTATGTTGATAAATAAGCGTAATGTTGTGTTATATATCGAACATTTTTCTGCAAAAATTGTCTTATGAATTAAGTATTTTACATTGTATAAAATATAACACGATCAAATTGGCGAATAGCGCGATCACAAATGTAGACTTTTACCTTAATACCGTACCTAACAATATTTGTTCGTGATAAAATATAAATTTAGACAACTTTTTAAAACGTTTCTCAGTGTAGCTACTACAAAAGAACAGTATACAAATAATACATGTGTAGTTACAGTTACATCGAATAAACATCTACTCGGCCAAACTAACTGGTGGTAAGCCACATTATTTTGACGAAATTTCCGAAATAATGAAAAAGGAGTAGTTTGTCTGTTCTTTCTTGTTAATATGTATTTATAATTGTTTAGCTATATTTCTGTAATATTTAATGATAATATTTTATATACATGTCTGATGTTATTGAATATGAACATTAGTATACTCTGTCACTATTTCAATGAACACTCTCAGTATGAAGTATTAGGTTATATATACACTCAAGTTGTAAAACTTTCAGTGGAATAAAATATATACAACACATATGAATATAAATCTCTAGAGACACGTGATTTTATATACGTTTTTTAGAATATAATTAACTTAAATTTCCGATATTAAATGGACCTTTTTGTCATTGTAGAGGGGTTGTGTCAGTTGACGTTCCATTAGACCAACTGGAAATTAACCAGTGTGCTCAACCGTTTAATGTAGCCAACGCATTTAAGAATACAGCAAGATGTGACTACAAATCCACAGACGTAAGGGGGAAAATCACACTGACTTAGCTATTTCTGGCAAACAAGACAAACAATAATAATCACACATATGTCACAAATACTCCAACTTGTTCTTATAATAATTTTTAGAGATTGATATTGTTCTCATTGCAAATTGCTGAAAAAGCTTGCTGATGCGACGTTAAACAACATTACAACCAATTTTCGAACACGGATGTAGTGATGTCATTACTCCATGGCACCAAAGACATGTACTGTCTCAGATATAAAAACACCTTCCATTCTGAAACAAGTGCGACAAGGGTATACTAAATATAAAATATCGCCATTATTTCCCTCCGAAATCCAAGGTGAAGTTTTTTGTTTACACTTGTTCCATTTGCTTTTGGTTACTACGTATGCCTTAAAGCTACTTGTTATAAAAATTAATGCGAGATCGGTAATTGTTTGTCGTTTAAATTTTTTACTTTGCATTTTGATATTTTTTGTATTGCCATGACTTTGGTTCGAACCCATGACCCTTAACATGTGCGTCCTCGGCCACGATTATCTGACCATATGTTTCTGTATCCTTTGACATGCATTGCGAATAAATACACAAGTATATTTTTACACACAGTGCACTCCTTTGGAAGGCTATAAGTTCCAGTTAGGAGCATACAAGTGTACCTGCAAGATGAGTTATGAATATCCATGGAAAGACGGACGGGAATGGTACCTTGGATCTTTTATTGAAAAAGAATATACAAAAAAGATGGCAGGAATATTCAATATGTAAGTAATATAAAAAAGTTAATAGAATATAAAGTGTCGTAGCTAAAAAAATGTACTTGGTAACAACCGAAACAAGGAACAAACGGTGAATGAAAACAAGACAATGCAAACACTTATTTTTAAGATCTCCGATTACAAAGCCTTTTTTGAACGGATACAATATTTTGACATAGATGGTATCCAGCAGCGAGTGTCCAACTCTTGCAAGGGGGTGTGTTCTATGGGTTAAATGTCGGAGTACTTTCCATAATTTCTTGCAAGTTAATTTGAATTGACAATATGAATAATCTGAGAAGAAATAATGTCATACATATATCTGTAAACAATGATTTTACTTTTATCGAGAAAACCGGAGTTCCCAAAAACATTTCACTTATCGAGGCAGTTCTGGAGTGTTGAAGTAACAGTTATGGATTGTTGGAGAAAAACGGTCAACAACGCGGATATTATGATTATTGCTTTATTTTTAGATATGATGGTTTGAAATGTCGAGTTTCCAGAGCACCAGCGATGGTAACAACAATGTTTACATTTGTCATAACAAATGTCGTAATAAGCTTAGTTTTTTTAAATTAATCAATTGATTAATTGATATTAAAGACTTTTTTAATTTTTATTTTTAATTTTTATACTATCATATATAACCTAATTAATATTTTTTATTTTTATATATTTTTTATAACTTTTACACATGTCTATAATTATACTCTTATTTTAATTAAAGCTTTAAATATAAAGTTAATTTCAAATGTTGTTTTCTGTTGTTTGTTGTTCGTCAGGGGTTTACTTAATTGTGTGACGTAAAATACTGGTATCTTACTCTAACCAGTGGTATTTTTTACTCATAAACTGATATTTTACACATACATGTACATGTAAGTAAATGATACTTTTTACTCAAATACTGGCATTTTACACCCAAGTCAATGATTTGTAACTCATGTACTGACATTTTACACCCTAGTCAATGATTTGTAATTCATATACTGGTATTTTACACCCTAGTCAATGATTTGTAACTCATATACTGGCATTTTACACTCTAGTCAATGATTTGTAACTCATATACTGGTATTTTACACCCTAATCAATGATTTGTAACTCATATACTGGTATTTTACACCTTAGTAAATGGTTTGTAACTAATATACTGGCATTTTACACCCTAGTCAATGATTTGTAACTCATATACTGGCATTTTACACCCTAGTAAATGATTTGTCACTCATATACTGGCATTTTACACCCTAGTCAATGATTTGTAACTCATATAGTGGTATTTTACACCTTAGTAAATGATTTGTAACTCATATACTGGCATTTTACACCCTAGTAAATGATTTGTCACTCATATACTGGCATTTTACACCCTAGTCAATGATTTGTAACTCATATACTGGCATTACACTCTAGTAAATGATTTATAGCACATATACTGGCATTTTACTCCCTAGTAAATGATCTGTAACTCAAATAGTGGTATTTTACACTCTAGTCAATCTTTTGTAACTCAAATACTGGCATTTTACACCTTAGTAAATGATTTGTAACTCGTATACTGGCATTTTACACCTTAGTTAATGATTTGTAACTCATATACTGGCATTTTACACCCCAGTAAATGATTTGTAACTCATAAACTGGTATTTTACACCTTAGTAAATGATTTCTAACTCATATAGTGGTATTTTACACTCTAGCCAATCATTTGTAACTCATATACTGGCATTTTACACCCTAGTCAATGATTTGTAACTCATATAGTGGTATTTTACACTCTAGCCAATCATTTGTAACTCATATACTGGCATTTTACACCTTAGTAAATAATTTGTAACTCATATAGTGGTATTTTACACCTTAGTAAATGATTTGTAACTCATATACTGGCATTTACACCTTAGTAAATGATTTGTAACTCATATACTGGTATATAACTCCCTAGTAAATGATTTGTTACTCATATACTGGCATTTTACACCCTAGTCAATGATTTATTACTTATATACTGGTACTGTACACTCTAGCTAATGCTCCAGTGTTTTTCCATCTCCATTCTAAATTTGATCTAGATATTTTAATTCTATTACAATAAAATTCCAAAATTTGCTAAATTTAATTCAAGAAAAACCTTTGTTAAGAAACGACCGTGAAACTTGTGCCAGATGTAATAAGTTGTCATAAACAAAAACAAAATTAACTTACCTTTGGTATTGGTATCAAAAACTGCAATCACGTGAACACGATGTTCTTATTTTTATATAGTTGTGGCCAAGAAATACATCTTAAACATTATTAATTAGAAAAAGAATCACATGCACTTCTATAATGTCATCGTTTTTAAATTGTCAAGTTTTGTCCTTTCAGATAAATCCGCGTTTGTCTATGTGAAAGCATAATCCTTGAAAATGTAACAGGAGGGAGAAAAAATGCAGTGTCGGACCGGGGATCGAACCCGGGACCTCCCGCACTATAGGCGAGTGCTCTACCACTGCGCTACCCGTGCTCTACCATTGAGCTACCCAGACCGCTACATTCCTCCCCTGTTATTCTTGAGTTTTCCATGATCCAATGGGAAATCTCACCCCAAATTCTCTCGGATGGACTTTATACGGCCGAATATATTCAGTCCACCACTTCCGAGGGCCACACTAGCCACCAAACTGTAACAGGAGGGAGAAAAAATGCAGTGCCGGACCGGGGATCGAACCCGGGACCTCCCGCACTATAGGCGAGTGCTCTACCACCGAGCTACCCAAACCGCTACAAAAACAAGTAATCCATGTTGAAACAGAAAATATGACGCTTTTCTAAAAAATATCGTTCAAAACTGGTGCTAATATAATTATTATTTTGCGAACGACATGACAAATTTGCAATTCTGATTTTTTTTTTTAAATCCTTTTGCAAGCTTTTTGTTCTTTTGCAGTTGCCATCATTATTTAGATGATTATTGTTTATTACGCCATAGAATGTCATCAACATTAACATCAAACATATTTTTCGAGTATTTATTGAACTTAAACACTTCCCTTGTTCTGACAAATGGATTAATCTCCCCTGATCTGTATTCAAGGAAATGGAGTTATAATAATGTAATACATTATGTCAATATTTATTGTTTTTTGAGTAGTTCTCAAAACATCTAAAAGCTAAATTATATTGTACTGAAGTATATATACAGAAAGAAGGGTGTTATTAACTCAAAATTAGTAACTAAGTGTACTTTAGTGAGTGAAAATATCATGTTCTTTTTGGGATTCATTTTAGGAGTGTCAATTCTTAGCTTACATTCTGCCTTGGAATAGTAACGGAATTTCCGTGTCTGGAGAAAATCACCAAACTTCAACAAGCAAAATAACAAACTTGTTCACGCTATATTCTGCTCGAGTGAGATTCAAACCCATGCACCGAGATTCTGTGCGATTCTTAAGCGCTCGGCCGCCGAGCCCCCTTTTTTTGAGAATAGGATTATTCGGAGTTCCACTTTTACTTAATTTCATGGAGTTTCTAAATACATACTTGGGAGTTTGCAGTCGTGGTTAGCAATAATCAACTTGATGCATCTAAAGATTTGTATGAAGATATTATCCCCATTTAATAATTAAGGAACACATAATTTGACTTCTCCCACAAAATGACGTTTTCTTGACGTAAACATTTTTCCCGAACCCGATTATTTAGTTACATACAAGTGTCAGTTGACATCACGTAGTCCAATCAGAAAACCATTTGGAAACTACCCATAGTCCAGAAAAATATATGACTTCAGTGTGAAAAACTGCTAAAAATCGGAAGAGCAACAACCAGCCTAACCCTATATCTTCATCGGTATTTAAATGGTTGAATGCAAAATCAGCATTATAAAATTCAAAATAATTGTTTATAAAGGCTTAAGCTTTTTTTATTTTCATGTTTTACACAAGTATTATAGTATATTTATGTGAATACAAAAAATCTCCATAAGATGATATAAAAAATCGAATTTAAAAAAATTATTTGTTGTGTGGTTAAGTTTCTAGATACAAGACGTGTCTAGTGCCTATTACATTTAACTGGTATTTTTGTTATATATAATAACACCTTTGGCTAGCTTTGGTGTTAAGCATGGATATATTATCATCTTCTTTTCAGACCTGTTACACAGTTAAAGGAACCAGATATCATTCCTCAAAATTGAAAAAAAAATCAAAAGGCGTTTGTCTCAAGGAAGTTTTCTTCTTCCTGTTGTGTTTCGCAACTTTCTTCTCTTTTATGTTTCCTATAAAAGAAAACTCAGTACTGAACTTTTTTCGTTATTTTTATTGGTTTATGAATACCAAGAGATTAAATGTAATCGAAAGCTTTCCATTATCAGGGCCCCGTAAAAGGAATTATTTATTTTAACTCCACAAATTTTTTTAAAAACGAATTTTGAAAATTACAAAAAACGGTATTATTTTTATACTGCTTTGTGCTGTAATGTACAAACAAATCCAAATGATACAACAGTAGTTGTCAACTTACTGCTTCAATATGAAATTCTTTGTTCTCATCATCACACTTCTCTACCACTAACGGCTAAGACAAATAGCTCTTATAAAAACTTGAATAAGATATAAGAAATAGAACTGGCCCCAGTTTCACAATCACTCACTCGAGTGTTCACTCATCTGACATAAGGGAAAACTTCATTGTCAATTTTTAAGGTTTTACACAATTAAATTGAATATCTAATGTTATATTTAAATTGTTAAGTGTAGTTTTGTTGAAAAAACAAATTTTTTTCTCATAAAACTTCAACTTTTTAAGTTGAGTATATACTCAATTGAGTGAATGTTTGTGAAATTGGGGCCTGATTTTTATCTCAGCTTTGACGATTAAGAATTCGGAGGGTTGTCAGGAAAACACATTTTGTGCTGATACATCTGGAACTGAATTTCATTTTTTTTTTTATTTTACCCTACAGCAAAAGTAGACTTTCGCGTTTATTGCTTATTAGTTGATTTATCCAAGGTGGTAAGTTTTATTATAAACAGTTATTATTTATTATATTAGTTGATTATATCCACATTTGTAGACCGTACTTACCTTCGTAGATTAACTGCTTCTTCTATAGTTTCTGGCAGATGAGTATTTAGTGTTTCTGGAAGTACCATGCAAGTTAAACCAATCAATATAGTAAATCCTCCAAATATTATGTATGATATCGATGTACCGAAGTTTCCTGGGACAAAATCTGCCTGAAAAGACAGTAATGTAACGTTATTTCAAGCAAGAAGATTATAAATTATCAAAAATTCTATTTTCATATCTTAATGGTTTTCTTTTGTTATTATTTTTTTTTTTAATTTTTTTACTTATTTTTTATTCTTATTTTATTTATTTATATTTTATTTGTTTTCTGAATTAAGTATTTTTAAAAACAATTATAAATTATTACCATTTTTAAATTTTCGAATATTTTAAAAAAAAAATCCAAATATTCTTAATATGACACTGTAACCATAGCAAAAAAAATCCAAATATTTATAATATGACATTGTAACCATAGCAAAAATTCTTACGTGGAAATCATGTCTATGTGTGCCTTAACAACCTGATCAACTTAACAACTAATAGAATTAAAGTGTCAAAATCATTTACAAATCTTTTTTATGTAAAAGAATCAATGGAAGAATCAAACACATGCCTGAATTATTTTAAACGGTTTTCAGATCCAAAGCTATATTTTATTTTTTACACTTACTATATTAGCTATGTAAGGTGATATTAAAGTACCAATTCTGGCACCTGTATTACAACATCCAGTAACGAAACTTCTTACATTAGTAGGAAACAACTCGGGTGTGTAAACAAAAATGTTTGCAAAAGCTATAGATACGCCACATTTACCGACCAATGATAGAGCAACAGTCCCCCATTGTGAAGCTGAAACAAAAAAGAAACGTATCAAGTACTAAAGATACACATAGCCTTTGGTGGTTGCAGTGTGGTTAAATCTATCCGTGAGATATTGCTCGCATATCTTGTTAAAAAAATCAGGTAGGCATGTTTCAAAAATTGAACTGTCTGACGATCTTTTTATTAGCAAAGATAAATTTGACAACAGCAAGAAAAATATTTTGAAAGGAAATTAAAAAAAGGTTTTTTACACTTCAAAACTAATGAGTGTTTTGCATTAAACATATTCTCACACTTATAGCACACATTTTTCCTTGTTTCTTTAAGAACACAATTTTGAGTGGATATGTCCATCTATTTTTAAAATTATTTATATATTAAGTTATCAAAGTAGCATTAATGTCTTTAACAGTCTTGTCCAGAACTTCAATAGAGACTTTTGAAATAGTAGAAAACATAAAGATAGATAGGCAAATTACCAAACCTATATACATATATATCTTAAACTTACTTTCATTTGAATGTAGAGTAGTGAAGATACAGCCAATGATCCCTAATCCTGCTAGAACTAAACTTCCAACCGTGACTGGTTTCCTGCCACATTTTGCAGACAGTATCAGGCATAACACGTAACCTATAAATTCTACAATCGCAGCCAGAAGGAAGTTCACATATAAATCTCCAGCGATGCGACCAACATTATAGGAAAGTCCAAAATACGCCATGGCTGTGACTAACCTTTAAATAAAGATTACAATGAGTAATGCATGTAATTCATCTTGAATCATTATATTCCCAGATGGTTTGAATATAAAAACATAAAGTTTATCTTTAAATCAATTTAAAACGTGAAGCAGAAATAGAAAACGATAAAAATATAAGTATAAAATACTTATGATCTTGACCTTATTTCAAAAACGGTTTCATAAAAATATCAAAAAAGTATTTAAAACATTTTTAAACGATTTCAAGAGAATGATATATGCAAAAGACAAATAAATAAATAGATAACTAAATAAATACATAGATAATCACTGTGATTTATGCGGTACGAATTAGAATCGCATACAAGATTTCAATAAATCTGTAAACTGCCTTTAGGAAATCTTTCCAAAATAAATTTAAACAACGCATACGTACGCACGGAAGAACATATTGAGTTGTATGATTGCGTGGCCTTTTGTTTGAAAAATGTGTTCTTTAGCTTTGGATTATGGGTAACAGCTTCTGTTACTGCAAAGGAAGGATTCCACTCCGGTAGATCCTAGTGCGAGAAAAACAAATTTTTGTGTCTCTTGAACTGAAGCTGACAAAACATTAAACATCCTTTATTGGCTTTCGCCAAAATCACAGATATGACTCTGTCAAAATAAGTGAAAGAATCCTGATTGGGCATAACACAGTCAAACTGGAGATGCGGGCTTTTGTTTAATACTTTATATTTTACTTATATATCGCTCTACCATGCTAAGGTTAATATTATCCAACGCAGAAACAGTGATTTTGATTGTAACAACGGTAAAACAACCTCTTTAAGACTGTATTTCGTCTCACATTCAATATCTTGGATCTTGTCTGGTAACACTTTCTTATTAACCACAGCTACACTCTTCAATATTTTTATTGCGTCATCCTTCCTTCCTCTTGCTAAAAGCCATCTTGGAGATTCTGGTATTAATCTACAAGTATTTGCAATTTATAGAATTATATCTCTAAAAATTGTAATTTCTCCTGATTTCACAAAATACAAGTACTTCATTTTTTTTTTCTTTTTTTGTAATATAAAACCAAACAGTGTGTGTGTGTGTGTGTGTGTGTGTGTGTGTGTGTGTGTGTGTGTTAAAAGTTCACTTGCAGCCAGTAAAACAGCAAAACAAAGGATGGCGCAGAGACAGCAATTTGAAGATAACGCCAGTTTCGTATAAAGTAAGCCACTGTACATAGAACCATCATACCAAGCGACCATACCATCTCTATAAGAAGCCCTGCCAATGTTCGTTTAGTTGGTCCAACCAGTTCTAAAACTATAGAATATAATACCATCCACTAGGCCCTATAGTTAGTTAGTTAGTTAGTTAGTTAGTTAGTTCCTTCGTTCTTCATTCATTTGTTTTCTTTTTTGTTGATGTTGTTGTGTTCTTGGTTGATTTGGCTATTCCGTGTGCATTTTTCTCAGCTTGGAATATTTTTCCAATTAACGTTCTCTAGTTTTTTGTAAATTGTTTTGAAAGCTAAGGAAGAAACAAGAATTTTTGTAATCATGCACCGTTTTATATATTAATCCTGAAATTTGTAGATTCAAAGCAAAAGGGTATATACTGATATATAACCCAACATATATAGTTTGATATTGACAACTAAAATTAAACATTTAGCATATAAGTAAAATTAAACAACTAAAACGATAAAATATAAAACAAACAGAATATGATAATAAAAAGCGAATGTTTTTACAAGTTAATCTTTTATAAATATGGGGTTGTAAACTGATATAAATATAATTACATGTACATTTAAATGCATTTACAGTTACCCTTTAATTAAGATATGAAGATTATCGTTGATAATTAATAATGATCACTTCTAGTTCTAGTATCCCAAACCCTGTGATCAATCAAAATGTAGGTCATACCTACCACAATGAGAAAGAAAAATTATTTAAACGGCTGTATGCACATTACAACGTATACAAAATGTACATACAAGTAAGTAGGGTCTGCCGGTGTACCACGTGATCAAGATCATTTCATATGTTAAACGTTTTGGAGGACGTTTAAATTGCAAGTTTTTTGAAATAACATCATTTTTATAGGAAAACGACAGCTCGTGATGTTTTAGGATAAATGGAAACATGATTATTTTAAATAAACATTATTTGTGAGGAGGTCCGAAAAACACTGGTTAATCATTATATTTACCCGATATAATAGCGATACCAAAGTAAGCTATTCCAGAAAAACCGGTCAGAAAATGTAAAGCTGAGAATACATATATATTAGGCGACCAAGCTAATGTCAGGTCGGATACAAACATAACCGTCACTGATATACATAGTACTTTTCTCCGTCCGATTCTGAAACATAATAAAATGTCATTAGTTTTTTTTTTTTTTTGTTTCAGCTCAGGGAATTGCAGATAACATGTAGGGACCAATACGGCGAAGGTGTCGTCTGTGGAAGGATTTTTATTCGTATCCTCCACACGACAAACCTACGCATAAAAAACAAAAAAATACCTCATAATATATATATATATATTGTATTGTATTGTATTGAATTGAAACGGTTTGGAAATACGGATATTAATTAGCATACTGCAATTTGATTGTGCCAGTTACTTCTATTTGTTAATTCCTGTATTTCCTGTATTTCTGATATGGGCCGTGTCACATCCGTTTCATTTGATTTTTTTTCTTATAAATTCTTTTATCATACAAGATAAGCGTCTATCATGGATTCATATTCAAAGATTGAAGAATCTCGATAAAATCATTGATTCGGAGTTTTATATTAACCTTTAATTTAAATTTAATGATTGAAATGAGAGATTGACATTTTAATCAGACTAATTCATGAATATCGCTACAAATTACAAAAACACAAAATATTTAGTTGAACTTAATTTACAAAATCGATAAGAAAAAATAATAAAAGTGTCATGTCAAGTATAAATTAAACTTGGATATTTATTTTTTATTCTATTTTTATACTTACACATCACCCAGAGTACCCATTAAGAGAGTTGCCAGTAACCCTCCACTAAAACTAGCCATACTTGCGTGTGATTTGTAAATCTTGTTGTCACATACGAGATTGAACTAAAACAAAACGATTTTGTATTATGTTACTTTTAATAATTTTGATTGAATGTACTATACAGAACTAAAACAAAACGATTTTGTATTATGTTACTTTTGATAATTTTGATTGAAAGTACTATACACGTGTAAGATTTGTTGAAAACTGTACGATTTTGAGGGCACTTTAAAAATAAATGAAGGTTAACCATAAAACTATAAATAATTACAACAGATCTAATGTCCGTCCATAATTGGACATTTAAAATCATTATGTTTTCTTTTTCTTGTGTTCTAATTTCGATCGTTAGATTTTAACTGCTCTGTACAGTTCGTCGGCGCTATGTGGACATGTTATATCGTCCATTAACTTGTTACCAAATTTTGGTCAAGCAGATTGCTAGGATAGTCACGTTATGTAAATTATCGTAAGGAAATGTCTCTGAAAGTACAACCCTGAAAGGTTGCGCTCATATATTGGTATACCTAAATACAAAATTATATATATTAAATTATACAAAACGGAAAATATCAGAACGCAAAATGACATGATAGAATAGACACTATGTAGGTATCTAAAATTTCAAGACAATCGGTAGGTTTTAAAAATCTAAATTAAAGAATACAATATGTTAAAGTTTTATGACGAGTAAAAGATAACTCATGATCAAAAAGGAGTAAAGAGTAAAGAAGAGAAAATAGAGAAAGGTATTAAGATACACTTGTAGGACAAAACAGCAAAAGTGAGCTAAGCATGGTACATTTAAACAGACTTCTGTAAATGATATTTAACCAGTAGTAAAGAATCAAAGCACTGAGAAGCCTGTATAAAAACAAATATATACTGTGTAAAATGTCCAAATCTCGTACGGCATCTTTCGCTATCAAGTATTTAAACATTCTTCGTTCAGAGAAGACTGTTTTTAAATAGCAGAAATATTTCTTGTCAGAAAACGTTCATCATAACCTACAGGTTTATCCTGGATGTAATGAAAGTCACATACAACTTTTTGATGTAACATTGAAGAAATGAATTAGATGAGAACCTTAATGTTCTGGAATGATTGAGGGTCCATCTCTTGCTGTTGTACTGCCATTGTATATATGTATATGTTGTACAGTTTAACCTCTAATACCACCTCCGTGGTGCAGAGTGTAATAAAGAATCTTGAATCTTGATTGATAAGCTATATGTGTAAAAGAGGCAGTAAATATTGCATCATTGTCATCCCATGACGAGAATCTCAAATGTTACAGAAATATTTACTATTTGATCAGGTCCATCCAAGGACTTACCTCAGATGTAACAGAAGCAGTAAATATTGTATCATCGTATTCCCAAGACGAGCATTTTATTTGTGTTGTTTCATTAGTATGGTTGTTGTATGTATATACTTCACATTCCTTTGCCGTGACAAAGTTATGTTGAACATCATATATGGCAGTGGTACTGTTTTCTGTGATGTTTATACCAGACTCATTAGGAATCTTGCATCTAAAAATTGAAACATAAAAATTGTGGTGACAATGATTTTTAAATAAGTTCCAAAAATGTTTGATAAATTGTGACAAAAAAATCACTATCGACAATTTTAGACGTTCATCTTAACGGCTTTCATAATGTATGCTGGGCAGTAAGTGACAAAAAAAATCAAGGCATAATCTAAATGTACCTGTAAACGGCATTGCCTGTCAGAAAACATAAATGACCATGGTTACACTTAGTTTACATTTTAAAAATTTGAGAAGCTTATCTGTGCGTCTGTTCGTCCAAACATTCGTAAGCTTTAATCTCCTTCTCCTAAAACGCTGAACAATTTTAGTTTAAGAACAAAAATGCAAAAATCGCTTCTTTTTATTCGTAACTTCGTTTTTTTAAATATGCAATTTGGTTTTTTCGACGCAAGAGAGCGAAATGCTAATGCGATACAGCAACAGTTTTGCTTCTTCCACGAGCGTTTAGGGGCCACAGCACCTTAGCCTAAGGTTTTTTTACGTGGTGGAGTATAACAAAGCAATAGTTTATAAAAGGAACCAACAGAAAAGAACATCAGTTTTAATTCGTCAAAAGATAATAAAATGAACCAACAGAGAAGAACATCAGCTTTAAATCGTCAAAAGATAATACAGAGAAAGATACATCGACACATAGTTATCTGGTTCTGGTTTCGTCAAACTTAGATTGTTTAAATTCTTTGTTTTAAGCTAAGCATTTCTGATGGCATCTGTACCTTCGGAAAAATCTACACACATTAGGTTTCGCTCGAATAGGATTCAAATCTAGAAGGTAAGGGGCGAATTTCTATTATGTTATAGACAATGTAAAATATAGTATGTTTACTGTCTGACTGTGAATTACTTCACAATTTTCAATGCCAATAAAATGAAAAATACAGGTATAAACATATCAATCAAAGTGTCCAAATATTTTAATATTTAGATGTCAGAGTTATTTCACGTGTAAAATTTTGAAATCAACATTAAATATTGAATTTTGAAAAGTGGGTTCAATCGGTGAAAAAAAAGTTCGCGTTTAACCTAAAAACATAGAATAACATACAAAGAATAGTCGTCATGGTAACTTAAATTAATTAAGTTTGTCCGTTTATGAATAATAGATGTATTAATGACCACTCATAAGTGAAAATATGAAATATGTTATTTTTACAATACCTAGGATTCATAAGGCAGAAAATCCGTGCTGATTGTTATCGTGACAATTCTTCTGTGTAATATTGAAGGTTGACACATTGTGGAATTGGACAGATCGTAAAGATATCGAATTTTAATCCATTCTTTTTGTATTATCATTCTATGGCGAGAAAACACTGTGAATAGCCGCAAATTATACTTTGAATCTACAAATTGGGGTGTTATAAAATGAGCTAAAACGTTTGGAAAATTCAGGGTTTTTTTTCTTGTAAAGGGTAGACCATAATATACACTCGCACATCTCATGAACATGCGAACTTGGATTAATCCCTGGAAATAAATGAACTTGCTCTGGTCGTAAATACATGAAGGAAAAATCGTTGATACAAGAGTCTGTATGCCAAATTCTCTAATCTGATTACAAATAGATCAGTAAATACTCTATCCTCTATATGCCGAGCGTCAGGTGTAAAACCCGACCAGGGTTCAAATACACGACGTGTCGCTCTCGAGGCTAACGTTCTACCTCTGAGCCAGCAAGGCGGTTTCTAGTTCTCTGAAAATTAAATCATTTAAAAAATCTCAATAAGCCGAGCAATGCGTTTATAAGAAAAATAAAGAAACACGGTTACAATTTTAAAGGGCCTCTAAAACTAAATCTTTTTGCGTTACAAAAAAAAAAAAAAAAAATGAAAAATTCCGTTTAAAAAAAAAATATTATGTTGTTTCACAATAATTGGTAAGGATTTGGAACAAGGCTTTTTAAAACATTAGGGATAGGAAATAAAAACATCTTAAAATTGTTAATAGACGTAGAAAAATGAATGTGAAAATGTGGTTTTGGTCTTGATTATCTATTTTTATCGGTTTCTGTAAAAGGTAAAATTTGAAGTACCTACGCTTTGTCTATGGAACTAATGGGGCGCCTACATTTATCTTTAACGCGGTTTACAATATTGCTTTGCATACCACCGCAACGGTATTGACCAGTGTCCTGATAATAGATTGTTATGTTGTTACATGTGTCATGTGCAAAATTTTGAATTTTTACAAAAAGAAATATTCAAAATTTACAATGTTTTGAATATTTCTTTTTGCAAAAATTCAAAATTTTGCACATGACACATGTAAGAAATGGACAATTATATGTTTATTTAGCGATGCAGAAGTTAATTAGGCAGTTAGTTGAAAAATATATATACTGCAAAAAAAATTTAAGAAATATGCCAAAACAAAAAGTATGGGAAGACATACGGTAAATGGTCAAGATCGTAGAGTCTGTATTGATTGAGGCGATTAAGTGATTAACGTGTTTTATTTCAATGCCTCTACACCGACATACAAGATAAAATATAGAGGTTCTGGTAGTCAAAAACAACTTTGATGTAGAGAAATACGATGTGTATTAATTTAAAAACACGGTTTTTATTCATAAAAGTTTCAAAATTACCGCCCATTTCAATGTGATATTAACTTTTGCTTATTACCAGTATAACTATAAATTCAAACTTTAAATTCACTAAGTGAATGCTTCGTGTTATCAACACTATCCCTTGAAATATGATAAGTGTGTCGATGGGGGTGGGGGGTGGAAAATGAGAACATTGAAATATTTTTTCATTTTGTATCCAAAATATAAACGACTAATTAAAACTGTCAATTTTTAATCCCCAATATTACGAAGTTTATAGGATAATAAACATTATAGCATCCACATACACGCACATGTTTTACAAAAAACAACCTTATTGTAATATTCTGTTACAGGGAGAGGAAAAGTCCATTATATTTATGTGGGAGGATACACAAACAAATGTGTTAAAAAGATCAAGATTAAATTCTCTCTCGAGTTGTGTTTAATCTTGAAAATCAATGTTATTTCTCTTCTTATCAATCATCATGGTCATTTTGGTAAAATGTGATTTAACTAGAAAAATATCGCCTTTATATAACGTTAAGCATTTTTTTTACTCCCCCTTTAAAGTACACTTGCATTTACAGCTACTGCTGATATGTCAAATTCCATCCTTTATAAATTCACAATGCACTTCATGCCTTCTATGTCTTAAATTTACTAGGTCAGCGAGTTTAACCTCTGGGCATGGTTTTTTTATATATAATTTATTGTAAAATTCGTTCAGTAACTCCACTATTACTAACCTTATATGCGTCAATTAGAGACCTAACTGGCGGCCGGTCTTTAACTAAAAATAACTGCCGATTATTTCTTGGTAAAACTTAAATTTAAACATTTAAAATACAAATATATGCGAGCAAATACTTCGATTAAGATCACCCCTACGGAAACTTGTATAAAAGTAAAGAAAAATAAAACTGTTTTTTTTTCTTACCTGTGAGCATGTTGTCCTAGAAGAAAAACATAATTCATTTGTTGACAAGCATGGAATATTGTCGGTAAAGCAATCAAAAGGTAACAACGTTTCTGATAAATTCCAAATTCTCCAATCGATCTCAAAACATCGTCTAATTTCATTTTGATAATCCTTCTCAACCTCACATAAAAACCTTATACAGCCTGTACAATACAAAAAAGTGAAAATGTGAAAATGAGGTCTGCCTGCATCGGCAAGTGCGTATAGGTAATGTTTTCCCTAGCGAACGAATACACTCTCCATTTAACGGGTCAGCAGATGTTAATGTATTGTCCTCAGACGCTGTAGATTCGGCCATTAACGTTCAACTCATTCTTTTTTCTAAATGAAGAACAGGATGTTCTTCGGCAAGTTTAACAATCTGTTCACATATTTTTGTGGAATTTGCTGACTTTACAGCTACGACGGATACATTTCATCGATGCAAGATCTTTTTTGACATCAAATTTTAGACGTCTTTCTGGAGATAAACTGTTTAATAAAATATAATATTTTACCTCGTACCATCTAGTAATTCCTTAGTAACGTATGGTTCTTAATTAGTTTGGCATTTATATTGGTATTTTTGTATTTATTTTATTTTATTTTATTTTATTTTTTTCTAAACTTAGTTCAGTACTAACTGGTCATTTGTTTCCAAGAATTTTAAATAAATAGAAACTAGTTATACAATCAATTTCCCAGAAATTTTCAATTTTAAAATGATCTTTTTAAAAATACCCTCTACTAGAGTGGCCATGCGCCAGCGATACATGAAGATAACATATCTTAAATGTTTGGCCATGCATTTGCGTTCTTATCCTTTTAAATTTTAATTTTAAAATTATCAGAAAGATATTTCAGGAAAACAAGTCCTTTTTAGAACATACGACTAAAAATCGTTCTCAAAAATATTCTTTTTTTGTCATAGATAAACATGTTCTGTTAAGGAACAAAGTTGTTTCGCAAGTGCCAGTTTAAAAGTTGGTAAGCTAATAGGAAAGTTCCACGAGAGACTCAAATTAAAAATGACATCCAGGAAGTCGAAATGAGAACTTAGTAAGATAACAACTGCATCATGTAGAACAAGTCCGAAAAAATTGAAACACGTTCTCAGATATTACCCTTAATTTGAAAAAATAATAAATAAAAAATTAATTAATTAATTAATAAACGGGCATATAAAATTACTGTACACCGCTCCGGACATATTGAAGTTCAAGAACAGTCGATGGTTACTTAACGAACCCATTTATACATTGGTATACCAATATTTGAACTTTTGCTCGTGCTTACCGTGTCACAAGGAATGTAGTAGTTTATCAGAAGGATTTCCATTGTCGTCCCTTTACATAACTAAGTATTAAGGGTTATTCTGTTTCTCATTTCGTTAGTTGCTCAAAATTAAAACAAAGTTGATACGTTAATATCAGGTTGTACACTATAGCCCAGTAGGTTCATGGCCTAACAAAGATTATGTTTTTAAATACTGGTTATAATTTTCCTTTTGTTTATTATTCATTGTTATAATTGTAATACCTTTATATGTTTACTAAAATCTATTCCTTTTCACTAGAGGATTAACCTAGAGTCGGACTTTAAAGTCCAAGACTAAGGGGAGTAACTCCTATGGATAAATCAATAAATAGCGTATTTATGTGTATTTTATTGAGAGTATTTCAAATACATCATCTCTACCGTTGAACATATTACAGTTACTTAATAATGGATAGGTTCTTATAAAATAGATATTCCAATTTAAACCGAAACGATCCCTAGTTCATGCGATTGAACAATATAACATAGTTCATTTACAGATTGGTCTGTATAACATGTTCAGTTACAACTATTTTTTTGTGTATAATATATTGCTGCCTCTTCTTTGTTACACTGGTTTTAACTAGATTCATTTCATCTACATGTAGTCTGTTGTCATTATTAAAATTTTTGTTATGTTTACACAACATTATTTTCTCTCCAATGTGCTTTTCTCTTAAGTTCTACAATCGGTAGAGTGTGCTTTTCTCTTAATTTCTACAATCAGTAGCCATTGCAACATGCTTCCCGAGAATATTAGGCCTCGGTGGCCAACTGTTCTGAAACACACGCTTAGGGATCACGACGCCTCTTACATCGCCTCAATCAGTATCCCACTGATGTAGATGTCAGTGTTGAAGGTCAATAGTTTTCTCCGGGTAGTTTAATCCGTTATAAAGCATTTATTATATGTTATCGTTATATATTTTTATAAAAAAATGCTTTATATGACAATCCCACTATGCTGAATGTCTGATATAATACGCAATAGTGCATTTGTGAATATTTAATAAATAACGATAAAAAACGGTTGGAGAAGCAGTATAATTTCGTCAGTTTTAAAGCCGATCACTTTAAAACTTTACCAATTAAATTGCTGGGATATCTCTTATACAATCTATGCGGCCACTTCGAGCGTAAATCTTTATCAGTGGCTTAAATCGATAAAAAAACTGAACTGTTTAACATCGAAACAAGTAGTATTGGTAAAATATTTGAAAGTGTGAATAAGGGTTTTGGTTAAAGCTGCATTAAGTTTACCAATTTTCTGAATTTTTTTTTTGAATTTCTAAAAATATATTTTTTTAAAAGTAGATATCTTCTAACCACGATCCGTGACATTCATTTTCTAAAATTTCATTTCTTTTAGCTGTAAATAAACGGAATCCTCTGACCGGTTGGTCAGTGTTTTACGATGGTAATTATGAGCTTGGAGCATGCGCACGGATGTAGGGAAAAGCCTAGAATCGAAAGTGAAACATGAAAGATTGCATTAATTGTCCTTCATTAATATCCAGATGTATTTGAAATGGTGTTATTTATCCCTTTCTAAGTCACAAATGACAAATTCAACAAAGTTCTGTGTTTAATTTATCGTATTTCAACATTTTGAAAGTTGTGTTTAAATGACCCGGGTTTTGATGACGTAACCATGTTCTAATATTAGATCCCAAATGCCGCATCTCGCTGGGTAAATACTGTAATTTCTGTATTTATTCGAGCTTTTATGGCTGAACCAAATGTAACATTGTTCATTAGGAACAACATTTATTAGATAAGCACCGTTATAATTTTTTCTTTGGAAAACTTAATGCAGCTTTAAATTTATCTGAACAAGAGGTGCAAGATGGCCCTAATTTGCTCACCTGAGTTTAAATATAACTGGTATGTCTTGATAATACCTGGTAAGTCATAACATGTTGCCTCAATAGAAGTGGTTTCAGGGATCATTGTTTTTAATGTTTTGGTTTTTAGCTATGTAGGTCACTGTGACCTACTTTTAGTAGCCATAGCAACCAGAAACACAAATGTGATTGTAAATGGTCTTTAGATGCTATTGACTAATATGAGTGAAATGTGACCAGTAGTGTCTAAGAAGAAGTCTTTTGATGGATGAATTGATGGATGGATGGATGGATGGATGGATGGATGGCAGAGTGCCTACCCATAACAAAAGCTCACATGAGCAATTTTCATATCCGGATTTAAGACTTTACAGATTTGACACATTAATTAAAAAATTTTTAAAAATTTGTAAAAGTCAACTGCAAATTATTTTTAAAAAATTTGTTCAGTTAGTTTAAATCATGTCACATAACAGTGATTTTGTAAAACAAAAAAAAATATTTCAAGGTTTTAGCTATATCTACTACATATCAGTCAGTATCACATGTATTTCAAAAATAATAATTACACTAAAAAGTAAAAATTCATAAAATCTCTTCCATGCACCATTGCAAGTCATAAAATTCAGAAATTAAAAAAAAAGAAAAAGAAAGTTGCCTCACTGGGATTTGAACCCTCGACCCTTGGGTTGATAGAATTGAAAAAGAAAAAGGTCGAAAAAAGCGACTTGTACTTTACAGAATTTCATGAAAATTGTCAAACATATATTTCTTCACTTAAGAAAATGATATTTGGAAAGAGAATTCACCTAAATTTATTCATTATTGTAATTTTAGTAAAAAAAAAAAAAAAGTACTACATGTATTTACAATGTATAAAAAATAAACGCAAAAAGGCGTAACCTAATTTTTCACAAAAATTATTGTAATTCACAAACTTGGTATATAAGATGCTTTAGATACCAAATAGCAGATTTTATCTCAGTGAAGTGGTTTTGGAGAAGAAGATTTTTTTAGGTTTTCCACTATGTAGGTCAATGTGATCTACATTTGGTAGTTATGGCAACCAAAAACATAATTCTGAAAGGCAATGTTTTATAGATGCTTTTGACCAAGTTTAAACAAAATGTGACCAGAAGTTTCTAAGAAGAAGTCGTTTGAAGCAATTGTTGACGGACGAACGGTCGACAGAGGGTCTGCCTCTATTGATAATTATAGCTCACATGAGCACTTTGTGCTCAGGTGAGCTAACTAGTTTAGCTGTTCTGCCTCTAAAATGTTAACGTACAAGTTCTACGGGAACAACCGCTAGCTGTTTAATCTTTTAAAATAAACCAATAAATTATAGGAGTAGAAATTTTTACTAGCACTAGCCTATGTTAGCATTAGTTGATTAAATTAATGTTATTTGACGTGGAACCAAGATGGGCAATAATGATTACAGAACAACATTGTCCATTTTATTTCTAGAGGATAAGATACATTTCAATACTGGCATCAAATGGCGATTCCAGGTACAGGTGCTTTTCGTTTTTTTAGTTCGGGGTGATATTACTTATTTGTATACGTGTTTTTGTCTTTACAAATTTATGTAATACACTGAAATATATTAATAAATAACTTACGAGAGAAAAATAAATCAATTTTTGCATTTAATATCAGCTGTTGTCAATAATAATAAATAATAATAATAATGATCTAACCTCAAACTAATTTCTACATAGAATATTTCGACTTTTCTCACTCATGTGCAGAATTTTGAAAAAAGAAATATTCAAAATTCTAAACATGACATCACGAAATCATAGAGTTAATCACAATTAAATGTCAGTCATAATTATATAAGAGGAATATGATTTATTTTTATGAAAGTTTTTCATTTTAAATTACTGATAGAAAAGGGCAATAACTCAAGAATAAATTTATAGGGATGCCTGGCGAACTAAAACATTTTTCACTTACAAACTCCTAAAATTTTGGGATTAGATCCTTATTGAGAGGTGGTATTGCGTTGGATCGCTAGGCTACCGAGGAAGAATGTTTATATATTCATAAAAACTAGATTCAGATATATTTAAATAAATATGATGGCGTGTTTGATTTTGATGTTTCAAAAAATGTCAAATAATAAATAAGTATACCATATAGCGTAAATCTGTAATAACTATTGCGTACTGGAATTACTTATACATGTATTACATAGATAAACAGCTGGTAATAAATATATTGCGTGCATGTTTCAATAAGACAATAAAAAACCCAACACGTTTAACATAACAAATAAAGTTATCTATTTTCATCTATTTTACTAAATTTTTTATAAATGTTTACCTGGAATAATTAACACATGTCTATGTTACAAAAAGTGCATCTTTAATAAAGACTTTATTGTGAACCCTTGATCTTTAAACTATTTGAAAAGTTTTCGAAAATTAATTTTTACAAAAAAGTTCAAGACGGGTTTAACTTATCATTTAAAAACCTTTTTTTTTCAGTCAAAATAAGGAGCAAGTAGAACATTTTTCTGTCTTAAAAACGTGTATCACGCTATATGTGTATCACAGACCTAAAAACGAACAGATGGTGTGTTTCACACTGTATTTATTTATAAATAATATCGTAATTATCGTTAAATATTTATGTCACAGTACAGTTAATGTTGGTTAAGATCAAAGTATTAAAGTATCACTACTATACGATGGAATTTGAACAAACACAAACGGTGTACATATATCATCATAATTACTTATGCACGTGTGTATTTGTGTGCGTGTGTATGTTATCCGTTGCTATGAACGCGTACTCTTATTATCTACATGTGAGATCAAATTAGATTATCCATTTGCAAAAAAATAATTTGAATGACAATATGTTTTAAATTTTAAATAATCAAAACATATTGAAGTTTAGCAAAGGTCAGTCCTATTCAAAAGAAATACACAAATTCGAATTCAGCAGAACATGCTTACTATGAATTGAGATTATATCGCTATTTGAGCGTGAATCAAGTCGTATTGTCTGATATTCAGTGTAATATTTGTTATTCAAATATTTTAAATGAATGCAATACGAACCGGGTTTAATTTAACAAACTCAATGGGTAAACCATATAAAATTACGATTTTTTTAACATTTAAATTTTCATTTGCCGACACTAGATTTAAAGGTCCAATGTTCTTATATATTTTCGAATAAACATGTTCTTTAAAAATTGATCAATAAAAAACATGTAAAATTTAATAAGTCTGTCGCATCCTGCTGTAATAAGGATGTTCATCGAGTCGGTTTTTATTTAATCTCCGTTCATTTTCAAGCTACTAGACACCTGAATATATAAAGGTGTGCACGTGAGCTTTTTTTGAAATGACTTTCTTCTGACTTCAGATTCATAGACACAAAATTAAAGATACTATAAACCACGTGCACATTGCCAATCTGTATTTTTAAACCTCAAAAAGAGCAAAGCACTTGCAGTTTAGGTAATAAATTCTGAAATTTAAACCGCTTTTTGTAGACCTTTTTCGTTGTTCCAGAACTTATCAATTGCCTAAACAAAACCTGTGATTTGTAGTATCAAAAGAGAGATATACAGAGTTATTATGGTTATTATAGAACAAAGCAATTATAGAGTTTAATTATTAACTAGTAAAACCATGGATGAAAAACATTTACAACTAAAAACATGTACTTAGCTACAACCAACACAACAAAGAACACGACCCAATAAACAACGAGACAAGACAAGAAAAACACATAATTAAACAACTGATAATAAAACTCGTGAGACTTTGGTTGGTGTGACGTCGTATCAGCAAACAAGTCTGTATATACGGCGTGAGATGTTCGAGTTGTGTCTTAAGGTCTGCATATTCAGATGCTTGCTCAAAGATACATTGTGTGTAAACTAGTATTCCACTCTCCGTGTCACATTATGCTGGTTGAACCAATCGAACACTATCCTCTTAATGACGAGCGCCAGACGAGAAAGCAGTATCTCAAATTTTATTGTCTTATGTATGACCTGACCGTAGTTCAAACCCACCACAACATGTCCTCTAGGCGATCGTTCTACTACTGAACCACCGAGGCATTGGAGAAAGTATCCATCATCATATATAAAGTAGTATAGGAAGGCCCCAAACGATACAGACCCCGGTTTTACAATCATTCCTTAATTAAGATATTAAGATTTTCCTTAACTTAAATCTAGCAATTGTTGATAATCTCTTTTGGAACTTTGAGTAAACATTTATGGCAAAACTAAATACAAAGGTTATAACACTTGAACAACTGTATATTTTAACATTTATTAAAATTATTAAGATTGTAAATTTGTGAGATTTCAGTTAAGAAAAATCTTAAATTAGAAATGATTGTGAAACTGGGGCAAGACCCTTACTTTACATTGTAACATATAAAACGCATACTTAATATTAAAAATAGCCATTTTACCAAAAAATGAACAAAAAATAATTGTATAAACAGGCTATCCATAAAAACAATTTAAAAGTTATTTTTTATTTTCATTTTATCATAAATATTTTCAAAGCAAAATTGGATAATGTAATCATTGAGAACACTGGATATTGAAGTCGTGTAATATGTAAAAGTCAGTGATAATAAGGAGATGAATTCACACGACAGTTTCTGATCAAGACTAGACAAATACATTTTTGGACAACTGATTTTAACTCCTCCTCTATACTTTAGACTGGAATTGTATACAATTATGAAACTGGAAACCTGTGGTTAATTATTTAAAAAACTCAAAATGAAGACTTCTTCATGATCAATGCCCCGTTGTATAAGGTAAAAAATTAACCTTTAAAAATCTAATTTTAGTTCCTAAAGCATTAACACGCGTTTATATAGTTTTCTTTGTACTTTCTTTAATTTTTAAGTTCTTTTTTTCTGGATTTAAATATTGATTAGGAAAAATGTGTTAAGCACATGTTGTATTGTCACAGTACAATGCATTACTTAATATCCGATGTCGTCATCATTAAAGATATTAATTTTAAAAATTAAATAAAAAAATCTCAAGTTGAGAGCATATAATTACACTGTTGTATTTTAAATTAAATTTTTTGTCTTTATCAGAAAGTTTGCCAATATTATGTTTGTTTATCCTTTTTCTTCTTTTTTTTATTCGAATATTTTAAATCAAGTTCTTCATCATGACAGCATGTTTTCTCACCCCAGGGGAGAGTTTTTTGCGTCAAGAACTCGACAAGCTTTATTTTTGTTGAATGATCTACCACCTTATGTGAGATACCTTTAACTACAGCCAAGACATAAGGAATGAGTTTTTAAAGTCATCAATAAATGGGGCCATTTTTCGCACCAAATCATGATAAATTTTACAGTTTTATAAAAAATTATTGCGTGGACACACAAAATTGTACAATATCTATATTTTTGTCATTTTAACGGTTTCATAATATAAACAATCAGTTTAAAAACATTCTTATACCAATTAAATACAAGGTGAACCAGTGTGTCACATTAAACACGACAATTCTTCAAGTGAACAAACATTGAATTTATTTTGTTCTGTTTTCCAACAGTTGACTGTCAACTTCCACTATTTTATTTGTTTTACACAAATTGTGTTCGATTCCTCTACCAAAGTGACAGTGTGAACAAATTTGTTTAACAGAAAACACTAATGGTATATAACAATATTTCATTTAGCTTTTTCTTAAAGTATAAAGAATCATAAATTGATCTTAATAGAAAATATTGAGTACGGTTAAACAAAAATAAATACTTTCTGTAAAAATCAAAACACAGCCGATATAGACAAAATTAATATAGGTAGACCATTATGGTTTGAAAAATTGTCATGCACTATTTTTGAACTTTTATAAATTAAATGCATTCAAACATAGCTTATATTATTACATTAAAAATGGCACATGATAATACTCACAAAATTGATTTAATTTAGTAATTAAACCTTTTAACCAACTCTGACAACTTTTTAAAAGGTCGCCATAAATACGGCTAAAATTGATCATATTTTATCCTTGTAAAAATAATTCAGACTCCTGGTGGGAAAAAACATCACAATAATCCAAGAACTATCATCCTTGATACTTAATAAAATCCACACACATTTACAAATATATCTATGTTATAACACTCATCGCTGAGGTTAAGAATGTTCTGTCCGAGAGTTGTGTAGCATCTCTTTCAAGTTCTTCAAACACAGCATCCTCATTGTCTAAAACATTTGCATCGCTTACGTCATTGATAACTTCAGAGTTAGCTGTACTTTCTGTGCGTTCTGTTTCCTTCAATTCGGCGTCATCTATGGCACTTGGGACAGTCACGGGTGTTTTGCTCTCTATATTTTCCCGTTTTATACTGGACGTGGTGTCATTACGACTATCAACTTCAGCAATACGAGTTAAAGCGCTCTTGGATTGCGTACTTTTTAATACATTTGGCACATCATCGGATATATCGCGATCTGGCATCTCACCCTCTTCAGTTTCATCTTCATTACACTCGTCGTCTGCTTCATTATGGAGAACACTCTTTGAATTATTGTCAGGACTAGATAATATTTCAGAGGTAACAGATTCTAATATTTTCCTTCCTACTTCTATTGCTTCTTCTATTTCTCCTTCTTCCGTAGCTTCCCGGATGTAGTTGACATGGGACGGTGTCGTTTCGAGTTTATCCGGGGCGGACCTATGCGACTTCTCACGAATAATTCGTTTTCGTTTAGAAGTATTCGATTCAAGTCCCTTTTTGAGTAATATTTCACCTTGTGTCATGTTTATGGTAGAAGGTGGATAGTATTTCGCTATTTCACTTGGCGTCATGTCAAAAGGAAAATAATCGCGTGACCTTCGAAAACGACGGAGATCAACTTGTAGTTGCAAGGAGATTTGGTGCTCAATTCCTGTTGGATTTCCAAGCTTACTAAGTACATGTAAGGAATTGGCTATTCCTCCAACAGTATGAATAGGTGAAGCAACCGGATCGCGAGGACTTTCGAAATCGTCAAGTGTTCTGCTTTTTGTCGGTTTTTGTCGTATAGTTGTGTAACAAACCTGTAGAGATGGCAACGTTCCTTTCCTATCAAATGCATCATAAAATGGCGTTTTATTTCCGTTTTCTCCATCACGTTTAACAGAATGTCTTGAATATCCGCGAATTGAGTTTTCGTCGTGCCAAGCACTTGTTCTGCTGTACATATTCCTAAAAGGATTAATATGATTACCAGATCGCCTACCATTCTCAGAAATTTTATCTCCATTTAAGTTCACAATTGATGGTTTATCATTGTCTTTCCTTTCTATTGTCTGGTTTAATACATTTTGACATTTAAGTGCTTCTCCTAGTTGTATTTCCATTAGCGTTGATTTTGCTCGCTCCTCTCGCGTTATAAAACCCGGAACTAAACTGTGAGAATGTTCTAACATTTTAGGTTGTTTGGCGTCCGCGGTAGGGTGTAACCTGGACCGACACCGAGGTGAGTCTGGGTGGTTGTAAAGACTGGTTTTTGTTCTCTGGTGGTCATTTGATAATCCAGCTATCATCATTTCTACCTTTTCTGGTGACGTCGCTGGGGATGTTGGTCTGTCATTTTTCTCCGATTCCTTTGACTTATTATTTTGCTTGCTTGTTAATTTTGCTATCTCCCTCAGATGATCGTAATACACAGGGAAGCTTTTCTCTCTCCTCCATACTTTTTTAACAAACGGTTTTAATTCTACTATCGGTAAAGGATCCTTGGTTTCCTTGATCAATAAAACCTTTTCTGTTTTGTGGTACATTTTTTGCCTCTTCCACTCCGTTCGACATGTTCCAGCAGTTGTCGATACAAACGAAGATTCCGACATTTTTAACTATTATGCCATGAAGCTATATAAATTCTTTATCAACAACTCATTCATAATAAATAACTTGTTACGATCTTATAACCTTTTCTTACTTTTATCGCTCTCATTAATGAATTAATCAATAACGTGGCGTGAATTATCTTGTTCCTGAGTATCAAATTGTGTTTTTAGAAACTGCGTGATTTTTCTTGTTCCTATGTATCAAATTGTGTTTTAAAACATAAAACTTTCGCTAGAATTATCCAGTTCCCATATATCAAACACAATAGTTTTGAGTGAATTATCTTGTATCCGCCGTATTTATCAAATTGTGTTTTAAGATACTTTGGTATAATTTACACAAACAACCTATCGTGTTATTATAACGTCTTGTACTTCTATATTACTTAGCTGACAAATCTTCTATATAAACTTCACATATCACAGATTAAAATTTCATTTCAAGTCCGTTCATAAACTGACAATAATATGCAGTAGGTTAACATGATTAAGTGCACATTTGTATATCCATAATCGGGTTTGTTAAATTCTAATGACTTAAAACAGCAACAACACGGTCACATATTAGTTTAACGGAATTATGACTGCAGATTTCGTTTCAGATTACCTTTGAATTATAATAAAACGTCATCTACAATTATACCTTTAACATTTGCACAGTATAGATATGTATTTTTTCAAAAACACCTTAAAGAAGCCGGTAAATTCAGCGTATAGCAACGGACAAACACAATACCGTGCCACCTTATTACATTGATTTTTAAACAAGCTATTCCTATACAAATGTCTAAGTGCTTCGTCGGGTATATATATCTATCACCTATAAGAATTTATTGAATACTTTTTATAGTACCGTAATTTATATAGAATTTAGAGGAAAGAAGTTACAAATGGTTTGGCAAATACATAAGCTAATGATATGATAATGAAATACTAATCATATTTAAAGTAAATATGTAATGGAAGAATGATTTAAAGTTAAATGATAAGTCTCGATAAAGTTAATTAACAATAGGTCTCTTCAAAGTCATGTCAGTAAATTACCATATCTATATATTTCAATTATGTGCTTCTTTTTATACCACGATACAAAATTAATTCAAATTTACATTTACATATTTAATAATTGATTAATCAAAATTTAATGTATTTTTGAAAGAAACTGTAATTGTCATTTTTGATATATTTTGGGAAATGTCTTAAACGATTAAACCGTCTACTTTAGATCATACGAAACAATGGTACTTAAAATGTCATACTTTGGTTGCCAACAGACCAGATGTTTCACTTTAAACGCATCTAAGTGATTTAAAATACCGTCGATAAATGTAAAGATAAAAAGGTAAAATATAAATGACTTTTTTCTTTTTAAACTTTGGAAATATCAACGTACTGGTAAACGGGGTTTATTATAATATTTCAAACATCAAATTACACATACATAAAATTGCTCAAACGTTAAATTAAAACCACGATGAGAATAAGGCACCGTGTCACAATAGCTCGTCTGATTTGTCTATTACAAATATCATTCATGAGAGTCTGACACGTGTAAATTGTAATTAAATCACATCCTCTGAAAGATTACTCAATGTTACTATCTCAAAATAATTTCTCTTAGTCTCCAATGATTTTTGGTTTTCCCTTTTTTTAAGCCTCTCAGCTTTGCATTATGCGTTATATGTAACACTACTTGTATTAAGTTCTTGGCGTGCTTTGGTTTTCAACTGTTCCCCTTATTGTCCCCAATTTGAATCAAATATTCAAATTTCATTCCCATTAAAAGTTTTTCTTTTCTGAAAGGTGTAAATAAACGCTTATTATATTTCAGTTATTTAAGGGCTTTTTAAATGTTTTAAAAGTTTGTGCAATTTTCAAGCGAGTTTGTCAGGTTACACAACAAACTACAGGAGACCGATTACTGTCATTAATTTACGATAGTATTTATGGATCTTTGAATAAATAAATAATATTATGGATTTGATTTAAAATAGAACATTTTATTTGTGGTCTACTTAATCAATATATCATACAACACTGTGATTGAGAGATACCATAAGATCCGCACTACACAATTATTTAAAATAAGAATTTAATCTTATGTTGTTTACAAATATTTAAATAAGTAGGCTTGAAAAATATAAATAAATATTCAAATAAGAAACTGTTATACAATGCATGCCGTCCTCCGCTTATGAAAATATTTTTCCATAACTATCATAGATAGTTAGGCCCTAGTTTCACAATCATTCATTCAACTGTGTGCACACTCAACTCAAATTGGGAAACATTTTAATGTCAATTTTAAAGACATTACACAGGTAAAATTGAATTTAAATTGTTTTGTGTATGTTTGTTGAACAAAACTAAACATTGTCTCAAAAAAACTTCAATTTTTTAAAATATTGATGAACGAAAATTGGGAATATTTAAGTCCAGTGCACACTCAGCTGAGTGAATGATTGTGAAACTGGGTCTTCTTTTGATACGGCAAAAGATAGTTTAATCTGCTCTGTACCAGAAAATATTGGTGCAAAGAAGTGGGGTGGGGTGAAGTAACGGCGTTTAACGCCCCAGCAAAGATTATTTAACTTATCTCGAGAATGATGGAGGAAACCAGCTTTCGACACTGACAGACATTCTCACACTAAAATCTGACCAAGCAAGATTCGAACCTATGCGGTAAAAGGCACTATGTGTTCCGTAAGCCCGCGTTTTGGATAAGTTTTATGAGTACTGAATGAATAAGTAAATTTTTGAAACGGTTCAAATTGCAATTCGTAAACGGCACTTTTTAGGACTAAAAATTGTATCCAAAATTATACAAAGGTAAAGATAATAGAAGAAGTTTTTTTGTTGGTTGTGATGTTGTTTTACGTCACATCAGCAATTTTACAGGTATTTGCATCAAGGCGTTTAATCTCCAGAGTTTAATCTACGAACAAGTGTGTAAGTACATGCGTAAGATGTACGTATGTGTTAAGTTGTCTGTCTTGCCGCACACTTTGGGCGACTGTTATGAGCTAACTCACAAAGTCATCAGACAAACATATCAATCTCCCAGTCACATTGTTCTGACACCCCCGAATGAACCAGTCAATGTTCTGTCCTTTTAATGTCCAGACCTGGCGAAGAAGCACTATTTCAAATTTAACAGGTCGGGTTTCATACCCACGATCTCGTGCTCTAGACCCGGAAGCTCTTCCCTTTGAGCCATTGAGGCGGTAATGATTCTGAAAAGGTTTTATGAACCAAAACTACAGGTAATAATTCAAAACCGTTTTGATTGGAGATGTTAATCTACTAGTAGTTGGACACTACGAATCCTTCATTTATTTAAATAAGTGCACTCCTTACAAGGAATTAGACGCCCCTTGCAAGTTAAACAAAACTGACTGGTAATTCAGTTTAAATGTATTGATAACCAATATCTGGATTTAACATACCGTAATAGTGATTTGACGATAACGGAAACATCTGTACGCGTACAATAATGACATGAAGCGGATTTTATTATAATGTGGTTCGTGTACTTCCGTAATGATAGCGGGAACTTTTATTGTATTTACAACTTAATTAAGCCAGTTAATATAAATAGATAATATCAATCTTCGCGTTGGAGAATTTTTAATACAAAAACGTCAATATCATATCTTCACATTGGCAAAAAGTAAACTTCATCAATATTTTATCACATGCAATAATATTTAAGGGTTTATATGATAAGACAAAAAACGTTTTTCCATTAGTTCATATAAAACTGTTTATCATGGACAGTAAATAATCAGTTTGTTAAAATGTAGTCAGAAAATTATCGCATTAGTAATCTCTTTTAGATGCTAGAAGACATTATTGAAGCTTTTATATTCCTTTTTATAGATCTATTGATTTCATATACATGTGTATTTGCTTTACAAGATATTGTGTGATTTCTGTGCTGAAGATTAACAGATTGGAACACAGATCAGTAGGTTAATTAGTTCTCTGTACTAGTACCGTGATGAAAAGTAATAAACAAGTCTCTACATTAGCCATTTAAATGAAAACTTTGCACAAAAATAATATTTTCAGTCTTCAGCGATGAATCATTTCTAGAAAAAAAAAGTTTACAATTAATTAAATAGGAAAAATAGAGGTTTAGAAAAAACATCCGAAATAACAGCAACCAAAACAAAAAATCTTAAAATCGACGGCTTTTTTTTTTTTTTTTTTTTTTTTTTTTTTTTTTTTTTTTTTTTTTTGAGATATTTACTAGTATTTAATCGACCATTAGAAAATTTCGAGATACCGTATTTATTAACTAAATAGTGAATGAGTTGGGTGATGTTTAAAGCCGAATCAGCAATTTAATGCATTTCGCTGCTAGAAAATGTAAACGATACTACAGTTTGATTAAGTAACCAAAAGTAAAAAAAAAAAAAGTTTAAAATTTTTAGTTAAACTGAGAAAAACTTCAGTATCATAGACAAGCTGGATATAAAACACTGGAAAAAGATAATAAAACAATTATATTTATTTAAACAAGTTTATTCCCTGAGGAAAGTTAAAATATTTGTGTCTGATAAAAAGGTTTTTCATCGATGATGCAAAAAGTGTGTCAAAAGTGTTTCTTGTCGGTGCAAAGTCAGCACAATTAAGCATAATGTGTAGTATAGATTGTTGACGACAATGAACACATTGAGGCCTCCCAATAAACTAGATAGCTAGACTTGCTTGTTTGTTAGATTTCTGTAATGTCTCTCATTTTTTAAATGACAAATTTACTAAAGCTAATACTTTATAAATATTATAAAAAAGTAATTCATATATGTATTTGACACTGACATTTTTAATATATTTAAATTCCGTGTATCGTATTACTATAAACCTTGTATTGATATAGTCATGTATAAGCCTATAGCTCGCCATGTTAATTTAATATATATCATTACCCGATTAAGTTGTACAACAAAACGTCGATAATAACCGTATCATAACAGTGAAGTTATTCTTCGATAAAAACATAATTGAATTTCGTCAAAAAAAATCAAAACTAAAGAACATTTATCAATTGGAGAAAATTTGAAACCCAAACCCTAACGTTAACGAAGTTTTAACGGCGTCGCTTATAAACGACTTATTTTCCATTTAATACTCAGTTTCGTGATCAAGCATGTCATTTTATGCCAAAACCTAGTTTTAATGGAAATTTGTTTAATTACTTTAAAGAATTTTCTCTATTTTAGGCAATTGACTAAGATTATTTCATCATACAAGAATGTCTCATTGAGGTTTTTATGCAAACATTATCCATAGAGCTATTGGCGTTAGTCACGAAATGTCCAAATATTTTGTAAATAATCTTGTAAATGTCCTTTTTCTTTTTTTTCTTTCATATTAACTGAGAGGCACTCATATTACTAGGGCTTAGCCACATATACGGAGAGAGAGAGAGAGAGAGAGAGAGAGAGCTTAGTAAATTTTGATGGTACAAAATGGTAGCAAGAGAATAGGATACATAGTTTAATGACTATAATTCTTATATCCAGCATCCAGTGGGTTTAAATTCAAACTTTACCTAAAGGTTAACGGTCTTCAAACAACAAAAGCACGATAAAAATGGTTGAAAACACTTTCACAAACGCTGGTTGAGAACCTTTTCACAAAAGGTTGTTAAGAACCCTTTCACCAAACAATTACCACACCACGTTTATTCTTTTCTTTTGCGGCTTATCTAAAGTTTGGTATTTTATTATCAGTAACACAAAAAAGCGCTCAATAACTTTCGCATGACACGCGGTACCAAATGTTTTTCGTGTGACCACTGTGCCGCCGCGCCGTAATGATCATATGTGTTTGTCATTTTTGTCTTGTTTGGCTTTTGGTTGTTTTTATCATTTACTTGTATTATGATGTATTGGCTGTTACCAAAATATGTATATAGTAACTCCCTTTTTTTTATTTGAGGAGAAAAAGGAATTTTTAAAAAAGGAAGTACAATAGGTAATAGGACGTAACATTGAAAGTTGACTTAACAGTTCACCAATTGTACGACTTTTACACTATCATAAACTTGCCTTTTTATTTACAGAAAAGAATAAGATTGTGAACTATCACGGCCATTTTTTTAAATAAAGAGGACTTAATCGTTATGAAATCATAGCATGTACCTAAAATTGAAATTGATGAAATTTTAGATTCTGTGACTAGTTCCGTGTGTGTGTGTGTTGTCAAATCCTGAACGGTTACATGATAGATAATTTTGCATTTGCATAACCATTTTTTTTTAAATTGTGGGATCTTAACACATGTTTCGGTTGTCTTTAGTTACAATTCGTTAAAGTGGTACTTAAAAGCACTCACTGAGATAAGGCCCATAATGCTTTACGTTTAATATGTCGGTTAACATTGATAATAATCTATAACATGATGATTGTATCATGTGAAAAGCTAGGTTAGATGTACGATCACTACGAATCAAGGAAACTCTGCGAGAAATTATATTCGGTTTGCCGCTTATTTGTTTCATATGGCCACTGATGGTAAAATAGATTGTTGTGTCCGTTCAGAGTGGTGAGTTCTATTCCGTGTTTGTGTTCTTTGTTCTTTTCTTTTCGGATTTTTTTTTTTTTTTTTTTTTTTTTATTTTTTTTTTTTTTTTTTTTTTTTTTTGTTTGTTCTTTATTGTATTGGCTTATGTAGTAATCGTAGTAACTTTATTGGTAGACGGCGCTTTTCAATAATTCAGGATGTCCCGAACCGAGTTCGATCCAAGGTCCGACCATGCATATCTCTTCCCTGTTACAGTTTGGTGGCAAGTTTGTCCCTTGGAAGTGGTAGCCTGACGTTTTTTTTTTAATTTATAATTATTGGTGAGATTCTATTATGGACTATGGAAAACAACAGAGGTGGACAGGAGAGTCTTTGAGGTAGTTCAAGTGGTAGAGCAATCGACTAGATAGTGTAGGGGTTCCGGAACACTTCATGTTACACTCTTGTCAGTTGCATGTATTTTATTTTATTAAGATATAGCTTTTCTAAACATTTATGTTTTAGTTTTATAAAGAGATTTTTCCTATTTTGGCATTGTTTTAATGTGTAACATGGTGGTGTTCTAGATATAGGAGGAAACTAGTCAAAACACAAGAAGTTTTGGGCACTTCCTGTGCCAATTAGCACAGTGTTCGTTAAAAATTGTACTTCATTTAACTATAAGGTGTTAATTACACTTAGTATTTCTTTCAGTGATGTGTATTTGTCATAATGTTTAGCGTAAGTATACACTTGGCTTAGATTAATGTCATATTTTTCTTATATGTTTCTTTTAAGAACAGAAGAAAGTTGTATCCCTTTTGTAAGCCTGATCACGGTGATGTAAAACTTGTTTTACGGAACACAAGTGCCTGTGTTACGGAATGCCTAATAAGCATTGATTTCAAATAGAAATATGACAGTCTGCACAATGGCCGCAAGGTCCCATGTAGACTCTAAACTCGCTCAACTTATGTAAATAGAAATAATTCTTTTAAATTGTAACACCCCTACCTAAAATTGAAATTGTAGAGAAGACTGATGCTAGTTATGTTACTAATTAATACAGAGCCAACATTGGAGTGTTGCTGCTACACGTTTGTTGTGAGGCACCTACCCTAGAAATCACTAAGGGGTATCTGGAATATGCATGTCATTCAAAATAGAGAACTTCCTTGTGGAAGTTGGCAAATATGCCATGTCCTATCACATAGGGAATCAAGGCAATCACAACTCTGTCGGGTACCATGTACCACAGTTTATAAATGTTTATAGGAAGGAATCCTTTTTCCCAGGACAGTCTGTTACTGGAATAATTGTTCTAAGTAAAATGTATGATGAATTTAGGTCATTTCTGTGATGCTATCACTAACATTGCTTGATGTTTTTATCTTGTTTTCAAATAAAGTTTTTAAAAGTCTGACTTTATTTCTTATTTTTCCTGTCATGTTGTGTTTACAAACAACAAAACGTTAAGATTATTGATGTGGTTGCTATAAATAGCAGAAGACAGTAGCAGATATGAACTTAATTCAAAGAATTGGTTGTTTCTTAAAACCTTATTTATTAAAACCTGTGTAAAAAATGATGTTGGACAGAAATTGTTATGATGACTTAGACAGGTATTGAAGTTAATACAGGTTAATTGTAAGTTAACAAACTACACAGATATTATAACACATTTACACATTAAATAATTAACACAAGTTCAGTTTAGAGGTCTATACAGGATGCAGTAATATATATATATTAATTAACAACATGTGTTATTGATACAATACGTAAACATCTGCCTCACCAATCAATTCACAAAACTGGGCCAATATGAGATAAACTGGGCCAATATGAAAAAAACTGAGCCAATATGGGCGGGTGCAACTATTATGACGTCATTTCATTATAAAACAAAATGGCTTACCGCGTAGCACTTCACATTTAATCTAAAAGGGGTAAGTGCCAATTGAACATTTTTTTATTGCAAAATATGCTTATTTTATGTTGAAAAATTGCTTTTGTTTTAAAAAAAACATTATTATCAATAAAATTATCACACAAAATACACAACATGTATACAAAAAAGCTACACATTTTAAGTCACTCGTCTCTCATGTCTTGTAAGCAATAATGTTTCTTGTGGAGCGGTATATTTACAAACAAACGGACCTAAACAGCTTTGATAAGATGCAACAAATATCAGACAAACATGTTTTTTTTAGAGAAGGCATGCTCGAGGTTTTGTCAAATAACCTAAGTCAGTATGAAATGATGACAGAAATTGAAGATTCTGACTTAAAACATTCTCTTGGATATTGACACCGATATCAATCAACACTCACCACAAAAAACAGATTTAGTGCTGTAACAATCGACGATACTAACAAATTATTATTATTTTCAAATGTTTAAAATGTTAATTAATAAAATTATCATTAATCAGGTATTTTCATATTGGCCAGGTTATTTGGCCTCGGTGTGTCATATTGGCCCTTGGCCTTCGGCCTTGGGCCAATATGACACCTTGGCCAAATAACTCGGCCAATATGAAAATACCTGAATAATAATATAATAATATATATATATAAACATGTATATATACTGTATATATCTGGACAATATAACTGTTTAATAATGTCTGTGCAATTGATCAGTTGAAATAAAGTCTTAATTTTATGTTTCAGGAGATGCAGATCCAGAATAATTTTCCAAACCATCAAAGATGTGGGTATTTATCTGGACAAGACAGGAGTCAAAGAAAGTATAAAGTGAAATGTCATCTGCCTATTTAGCAGTAATTGTTAACAGTTAAACAAAATGAATTCAAATTTTTATTAGGCAGGTCTAGGATTTTCTTTTCATTTTCATCTTATTTAAGGAACAAAGAAGTTCTTGTAAATCAAACATCTTTATAAAATTTGGATGCATTCACAGGTTTAAAAATGAGCGAGAAGAAATTTGATATCAATTCAATTCCATTGCCTAAAGCAGATACCATTCCTTTGCCTGAAGAGGATAAAAAATCTGTTAAAAGGATAAAGAGATTAGATGTAGACTCGGGTTTAACTATTCCTTTACCTAAGACTGATCCTATATTAACAAAGAAGGATAATCCCTCTCTGATTATTCAGTCGTCTAGAGATGGTTTAAGGTCCGTTACAACTCCCACAAAAAGTCAAGAAAAATCAGATGATGAATATAAAAGTGATAAGAAACAAAAGAAAAAGCATAAGGAAAAGAAGAAACACAAAGAAAAGAAGCACAAACATAAAGACAAAAGTAATGATAAATCACCACCCCAGGAAAAAGAAAGTAGGAAGATTCAGTCCAAAGATTTACTTCATAGAGAGATAATGTCCTATAGGGCAGCAAACTCCGCCGATAAAAAGAACAGTAGTGAGAAATCGGGGGGAGAAATGTCTCAAACAATTGTAGACGAATTATTTAAAGATTTTATTTCAACCAAAATGCACCAGATTGAAAGTGAATATAGAAATAGTAAAGATGCTGCAAGAGGATCATTGAAGGAGGATGTAGCCAATTCTGTGGAAGAGATGAATAAATTGTTAGACGATGAACTGGACAGTTTAACTCAAAATACTGTGTCACCTATCAAAAAATGTGATAACTTGACAACCAAAAGTGTGGTAGATAAAACTGAGAAATCTGAAAAACGTTCAAAAACTAATAGTAGTAACTCAGACAAGTTCACAAAAAGTAACAATGAAAAAGTAGACAGTGATATTGGAACTTCAGATAAGAAATTTGATGATGTCCAAAAAGGGGCAAATTCTGCAACATCAATTCCAGCTGTGAAGGAAATAAAATCAATGAAGAAGTTACCAGTACAAAAGATAAATGAAGAAAAAGAAAAAGAATCATCCCGTAGTCATAAGCTAAAATCCTCCTCCTCATCCTCAAAGTGGGACATGAAGGAAAGGTCAGAATCCAAACATGTCAGTAACATTCCAAAAAGGGATACAACAACTCTTGGCTCTCTCATTCAGGCTAAAAAAACTAATGTTGAGCATTCAAAAAAATCTGAAACAAGTACTGGTACCACTCTTGGTTCTCTAATTCAAGCAAAAAAATCTAGTGTAAAAATACAAAAAGATGCGAGTGTGGCGGTAAAACCTGAAACTGGTACTAGTACATCTCCAGGTTCTATCCCAATTCCAACAACAATAAACTCTGACAATGTGCCACAAAAAGAGGCTGGTGCTCAGGTAACTAAAAAACCTATTGAAACAACAAGTGTTCAGCTAACTATAACATCTGCTGAAATTACTCTGCAGAAAAATGAGAAATCTACAAATGCTGGCGTCAGGGACAAGGTTATAGAAATAAAGCCAATAAAAATGAATTTGAATACTGAAACCAGCAGCAATGTGAAAAATGTTGTCAAATCTGATGTTGTTGTGGACAGTGAAACAAGTATAGTTGACATGGATATTGATAATGAAGATGATAACAATGGTAGCTTGAAACAGACAAACTCAGCTGTGCACATTTTTGAAAAGGCCAGCAGTGAATTAAATCCAAAAACTGACCAGAATAAGAAAGATGTGACAAATGTTACTAGTAAATCAAGTGATAATAAAACTGTTAAGATGCAGATGGAATTCAAAATAAGTCAAACAAGTGTCGACATCATATCTGCGGGAAGTACAGAGGCTGTAAATAGCAAAAAAAGTAAACGTTTAGAAGAAGGTAAGATGTTTTCATACAGAAGTACAACAGAAGTTTTAAACATATTAGCGTTTGAGTTTGTGTCAAGATATTCATGATACATATTCTTTCTTGACTAATATATGGACATGATTTCCAAAATGATGTCACAAATGTTTTATTTCACATTTCTTACCAAATTTTGTATAGTTTTTCCATTTTGGAAAGTATGAGTACAAATGTTTTTTATTTTGATTATAACAAGATGTAAATTGTGAATGCATAAAACTTGTTCTTGTTTATCCTCTTGGACAAAATATTTGCCCAAAATTTTTGAAACTTACATCAGGCATAAAAATTGTCTTCACTTTGCACTTAAACACAATATGAGCTATGCTATAAAACTAATTTTGTTAAAGATAAAGATAGTGATGTATTACTTCTGTTCAGGTTTTTTTAAAGTCATCATTAAATGTTTCATTTTGGGGGTTAGATTGGGCCCTTTTCCTACATAAACCTTTTTTAACTATACTTGGTCAATCATTTACAGTTTACAGAATCTTTTTTTCTGCCTCACAAGAGGAACATTGATGAAATGATTTTTTTTAGATATTCATACATTTAAGATAAACATTTCTGCACAAGGAATCCAAATCATTGATGGTGGTAGTGAAAACAAGGATTTTCTGTGCTATATCTTTTTTTGCAAAATACATTGGTTTTATTCTACAGGTGAAGTATTGTCTTCAAATGATGAAGGTATGGATGATGATAATGATGATGATAATGACGAGGATGATGAAAGTGAGAGTGATGATGACGATGATCCTTCTGAGACTGGCTCACTTAGTGACTCGGATAAAGAAGAAGATTGCAAGGGCGATGATGATAAATCATTGTCAAAGTCTAAAAAGAAGAAAAAGAAAAAGAACAAAAAACATAAGAAAAAGAAGAAAAAGAAAAATTCAAAAGATAAGGACAAAGAAAAAGAAGGTTCATTAGAAAAGAAATTGAAAAGGAAACATACATCCAAGTCAAGGTATCATTGAATCTGTTAAATGTTAACTACTGTAGCTTGAACTAAGATAATTTCTCCCTTTATGATCAATTTATGTTGATTTATTAACAGAATTTTTTTTACAATTCCTGAAACTTATATTGATCTCTCTTATTGGTTTGGGTTTGTCACACTTCACACAAGTAACCCCATACCATTTTGTAATACTGGTTATCTGTTGTCTTTGTTAAGAATCAATTACCATCTTGTCACATGAATACACTTGTAGATGGTAGTAATAAATAAAACACAAACATACCAGTCCATGTCCTAATCAAAATCCCCCCCCCCCCCAAAAAAAAAAAAAAAAAAAATAAAATAAAAACTTTGAAAACTCGCCAATTCAGTTTCACTCATAAACTTTCATTAAGGAAGTGAGGCCAGGTGCTACAGTAGGATAACACTTCCTGACCCGTCACACGCAAAATCAAATTTAAAATGACAGTAACATATAACTAATGGATGTCAAATATATCCAGTATAAGTTTCGATACAAAGACTTCATACTTACCGGGTATCAACAATATTGTTATGACGGCCATAAAACTTTTAATGGCCTTGAATAGCTAGGCTTGGAGCATCCCTGAGTCAACAATTTAATTTTAAACAGCTTGCTTCATTGTAGAAAGTCCCTATAGTAGAAACAAGCTCTACCATAACATATTAACTGTGAAAAAAAATACACTATAAGCAGGAGAAGCAGGAATATTACTGCAGAGAAATTGAAGGTTGACAATAGAAAAATTAAAATCACTGAAGTCATCTTTTAAAATATCTGTAAAAACTTCTAATTATATATATTTTTTTAAAGGTCCAAAACTCCACCCAAAAGAAGCAGGAATTCATATTCAAGGTCACCAGAAAGAAGATCAAGTAAAAGGTCACCTAGTAGGGATAGCAGGACCAAAGACAAATATTATGATCCAGAATATGATGCATATGCTTATGGGTATGTTAAATTGTCATTAAATACTGTACAAGTTTAATTATTTCTGATAATGTGTTTGTAAATATGTGAAATGTTTTGATGCAAAAGAAAAAAAAGTATTGTAATTTTGAACTTGTCTGTGTCATTGTATTTGTGACAGCAATAATCTAATTTTCGAAAATAAAAGTTTGGTTTTTTTTATTGGTTTTTTTTGTTTTTTGTTTTTTGTTTTTTTTTGGCTTACCTGAGCCTAGTTGTAACAAAAATGATATAGGTTTCTGTAATGACCATAACATATGTCTTTATAGAGAAAAATATTGCCCATATGGGAATTTCACATGTTGAAAAAAATCTGTGAAATACCGGGTACAACTGCATGTATATCAGTTTTTGCATTTGCATAATATGTCACCAAATGTATCACTTTTGGTTTAATTATTATCATTTTCAACTTTCAAAATTTTTGTAGGATCAACATTGTCCTTATGGAACTATTTTATAGTAAACAAAGATGTGCAATGCAATTTTCAGTTATGACAAAGTTCAATTTGATTGGACATTACTAGACTCAAAGTTTATTGGATTTGCTTAAAAAAAAATTTTGCCAAATTTGTTGTCAAAAAAAAGGCATAAACAACAACTGTTGACAAAGATAATAATTATTTTGAATCTAAATAAATAAAAAAGACATCTCTATTGTTGTATCCAAATAGTTTCATTAATTTTGATTATAAACTTATTTTAGAGGTAAAACAAATGTCTTTAGGTATATGGGACTCTTTTTGTTGTAAAAATCTTTGGTACACAATGCTGCATTTCTCTATCAATGTGTATCAGAACAAAATATTACTACTTCTCAATTCTGAGAAGGAATATATATGTATAATATGTGATTGTCAGTCTGGTTGTCTTTCTGTAAAATAACTTTTTAAAATTAAAAACATCCACAACTGATTTATTATCAGATGTTATATGTATTTTTCTAAGTGATAGGTATAGGCATCGTGATAGAGATTACAAAGATTACAGAGGCAGAGATCAGGATAGATGGAGAGATCGTAAAAGGTCTCGCTCTAGATCCAGATCGAAATCTAGTTACAGTAGGGACAAATATAAAGATAGAGAGAGGGATCGAAGGCGATCTAGGAGTAGATCAAGAGAAGACAAAGACAAAGATGATTCTGATCTTAGGGTTAAGATTGACAAGGCCAAACTTAGGGAGATTGCAATGTAAGTTGTAATATTAATGTTAAGAGGATTAAATGCCTTGTGCACAAGAAAAGAAATCATCTGTTTTCACTCTAAATGTGATATGTTTAGCTAATAAGTTTTAAAAAAGTTTTTACCTCCCAGTCAAAGTTATTTTACTTGTATATCAATGGTGTTATTCATTACATATAAAGCTGTAGCAAATTTTACCATTGCAGTAGTGTGCTTACATGTAAATGGTCATTAAACTTCAATTACTCCGAGCCCCAGTTTCACAATCATTCACTCAATTGAGTATACATTAACTCTCATATTCCCATTTTTCTCTCATCAATGTTTTTAAAAAATTTAATTTTTATGAGACAATTTTTTGTTTTGTTCAACAAACCTACACTAGACAATTTAAATATAACATTAGATCTACAATTTTAACTCTGTAATGTCTTAAAAATGAACACATTAAAAATGTTCCTTAATTGTTGTTAAGTGTTTACTCAGTTGAGTGAATGATTGTTAAACTGGGTCCAGTACTTCAAACAGATGTATGTTAATTAAGGCTTGATGAAAAAAGAAGCTGAATGAATTCCCATTGCAACAAAACTGAATTGAAATATTAATAGGACTTCAGTTTCAAATAGTAGAAGTTATATTGCTAGGAAAATGTTTGCTTGAATAACTTCAATACATTATTCAAAAGATATACATATATTCAAATTTGTTCACTTGAAGAGGCTAAAAATTTAAAGTCAAAGTCAAAGAGTTAGCTGTATTTGAGTTATCAATTTGTTCACTTTATATAACTTTTCAGTGAATATGTTCCTGTAAATGGCTTTAAAATGATCCATTTTACTTTTTTACAGTAAAAATGCATTGGCTATGGCTAAAGCTGGATGATGGTTCAGTAATACCACAGGTTAGCCTAGCCACACTTAAAGCAGGTGGCAAATCTGTGGATGAACTTACAGGTATGTCTAGCCATACAACTGAATAGAGGTGGCATTTTTAAGATTGTTTGAATATCAGCCTTCAAACAGGAGGTACATGTAACTCATTGCTTAGTGCTTAACTCCAGTCCACTGAGAAATGAGTTTGGCCCAATGTGGTTCGATTGGTGCCTGTATATTGGAATGGAAAGATGAATTATAGTTTTTAAGCCCTAGGCAAGATTCTTTTATTTATTTATATTGAGGCGGACAGTTCTTGGTTGGTGGAAGAAATTTGAAAAAAAACACCAACCGTTGATATACAAGATCACTGAATGGTTTGTGATGTTACACTGTTTATTGTAGATCAGTGCTCTAAAGTGCTCTGTAGTACTCTGTAGTACACTATAGTACTGAACCTTGTAATAAACAGGGACTGGTATAATGCAGATTAAAAACACTTTTACAAATTCCCATACTAATAAAGTTGTTTCATAGATTTGAAAAAAAATCTAATAAATTTGTGTAGCTAAAAAGTTCCTGAAGCAATGATTAACAAAAAGCAACCTGACTGTAATCATAAAATGATAAAAAAGCCATATGTAAATATCACAAAAATAGTGTAAAACTATGAAAGTTTGGATCAAAACCATTTACGGGATTTTTTTTATACAAACCACTAAAGATAAAATATATGTCACATGTTGCAAAATCAAAGACATAATGAGTAGGACAAATACAATATTTGAAATGTAACCAAACTTCCAGCATCTTTTTTGCTAAAATTTTAAACAATTTAAAAAAATACCTAAGAGAACAACTTACATGTAGCTTTATTGCAATACAATTATTGTTATAATAAATATTGCAGTATACCGACATAATTATATACAGTGTACATGTTATAGCTATTCTGTTGATTTAGATTTTTGTAAAAGAATTTCCTCCAGAGAGAAACCTAAACATGCTTTGAGTAGTTCCGAGTCAGAGAGTGAGTCATCTGGTAAGAGTGATGAAGATGAAGACTCGCTCATTCATCATCCATTTAAGTTGAAAGAAATCCAGTCAGCCATAGTCATGAACATAAGGGTAAGCCTTTTATATATTATAAAATCTGTTTGTAAAAACTATCACAGGACATTATGATATAGAGGTAAGTGACCAAAAACTGTGGTCATCTTAATGAACTAAGTGATGTTTAAGATTGTAACAAAAGCAGGTTTTTATGTAATAGATATTAGTTATAATTCCTTTTCAGCAAACCCACATTTGTATTTCATAACATACATGTATTTAAACCCCCTGCAAACTTTGATTGAAGAGGGAATATAGAAATCACTATGTTTGTGTAAATTTTTGTCCATTTCATAACTTAATATCTACTGTTGGATTTTACTCAAACTTATATAAACAATATCAGATAATGTATCCTAACAACATTTAGGTGTGTAGTTCAAAGATCAAGGTCAGAGAGTGATTGACTTGAATTTCAAGAGATAGTTCATGTTCTTTATACATTGATATACATGTATATAATTGGAAATTTAATTTTCAATTCAAACTTCAAAATTTAATTTTGATCAAGTGTTTTAATTGATAACTTATGAATATTCATTTTAATGAACAGAATGCAAAACCACTGCCAATATTATCAGCTCAGGAAAAGATAACTCAGCAGTCACAGCTCAGATTACAGTTTCCAGTCTCTAGTGGTAGTACACACAGAATCAAGGAATCCTGAATGGGTCCCTGTGGAGAAAACAACAGCCCCACCTACAGCAGCTTTGACTCCCACTCTGACAGTAGCCACTACTGGAGATAAACCAACAGAAACATCTGCCAGTAGCAGTACTACTGGCAATGACTCTGTATTTGCAATTCCAGCACCACCATTACCGCCAGCCTCTTTATTACCATCTTCTAATATAACCACTGCCAGAGAAACAGCTACTGAATTGTCAGTCGCAAGTTGTAAACCACAGCCAAAGTATGGAATTGAACATCCAATACAACTAAAAAAACAAGAATCTAAAGATAGTGTGTTTCCAGAGGCACCATCACTGGTAAGTAAAATAAAATGAATTGATTTGTCAGTTAGGATTATTACATGTAATTTATAAAAATCATATTTGAATTTTTGACATTTTCTAAAAAATATTCAAAGAAAATCATTTTGACAGGATATGGTCAGGAGAAATATCATTTCTATTGAAAAAAAAAACCAAGGCAGCCTTAAAGGTTGATTGTTTTTAAAAGGTGGATAAATGATCAGAGTTAACAGTCTCCCTCATTGCCAAGGTCCAAATCCCACTTGGAAAGGAGACTTTAGTGTCAGAAAGTTTGTCATTTCGGTTACTAAAGTGTGGGGTTTTCTCTACGTATCCCAGTTTTTTTCCTCCATCCCAGAACTTTTATATAAGTGAGGATTACTTCACTCCAGTCTTCAATCTATCGCCCCGACCCCATCATCATCCCATCATCTGTGCTTTCTGTTGGCTTATTTACAAATCTGTAGTTTATAATGTACAGTTTTTATTTTCCAGCCATTAGATATAAGTTCCATCATTGCAGAAAGGGTCCATGCTGTACGTCAGTTAGCAAGTAATCCACATGACCTTGATGCTATGTCAAAAATAGCAAAAGCCCAGGAAAAGGTATGTTATATAAATATATAATTTATACTAGAACCCCACATAAGCTTAGACTTTGTTAAATATAATTAGTTTTCTACAAATTCAAATTTCTGTTTGGTTAAAAATAGCATCTTTACTATTATTGGTAAACTCCATGAGATCATATTAGCCATTTTTCAAAACCTAATAACAAAAACTTACATAGTGTTGTCAAGGTCAACATCTGTAACTTTATTAGAAATCAAAGGGTATAATCTTGATTAGCAGAAAATCATTTAAAATTTACAGTTTTAAAGTTTTTCTTTACATCAAAAGGGAACAGAATGTAACCTTTCCCTGTTTCTTAATTAATTTTTTTTAATGATAAGAATTAACTGTAAAATTTTTTCTGTTGATACAAATCTGAATGGAATTGATTTGTGCAGGCTTTGCATATCACCCATTGTTGGATAAACTTGTAAGTGTAAAAGGTCAAAAACAAGGTCATGCTTTATGTGCCAAATTTTGTAATAAGTAATCATTGTCTGTTGGCAGTACTATTGTTACTGATTTTGATCTGATATATTTTTATAGGCTAGCCAGTGGGCACAGTCAAAGTATCTACCCGGTCAGTTTATAGGTAGTACAGGTGCTCAGATCTTGTCTCAGGAAGAACTAATGGGACCAGACAAAAAGCGACAAGCTTGGGTGAAAAAGGTAAATATATTTGTCATATACATACTGATCTCTTTTATCACTATTTTAATTGCACATCCTTTGCTCCAAGTCTTATTGTGTTTCTGTATTATGATGTATTGTTTAAATGGATATTATGGTCATTTTTCTTCTAAACAAATTTTATGATTTTCATAATGTGAATTTTTTTTTTTTTAAATTTTAGATTGAAGGATAACATTGATTTTTTTAAAAACCAATACAGGAAGTTTTTAGACTGAATGAATAAATAACATCTTAAAATATTACTTATCTATATATACATGTATATATATAAATTATATATATGTCAAGATGATACAATTACTATGTTTAATATCATGGATTTTCAAAAAAGGGTGTATGTTCATGTGTGTATATGCATATGTGCATGCATGGTGTGTGTGTGTGTGTGTGTGTGTGTGTGTGTGTGTGTGTGTGTGTGTGTGTGTGTGTGTGTGTGTCTTTTTAACTTTACATTGGATTCAACCAAGTAACACTAGTTGTCAATGTTAGGGCATAACTTTTGGTTCAACTGGTTATCAGTTGTTAAAAAAATGTGTGTACAAAACTCCTAGAAATAATGGTTTTTATGGGGAAAATGTCCAATGTCCAGTAAATGTAATAGTTCTGCATAAAATTGTTTTGGTAAAAAAAAATCCAATAAATCCAAGGATGTTTCTGACTATTTTGTTAAAATATCCCTAATGACAAATTACTGTAAGTAAACTCTGTTAATGAAACAACATTCACAAAATAAGTATTATCACTTTAATTTGAAACAAAAAGTTTCTGTGCTGGTAGATTTCTGTGTTAAGGACTTATTTACCTTACATAATGTCATCCTTCTTTATCTGAAAAAAAAAGAATTTGATTAAGAAAATTTTATAGGTATCATGTTGTGTTATTCATGAAAGCAAGAGATTTATGGACTGTATGTATTGCCCATATTAAAAACTTTAACCTAAATGAAAAAAGATATGATATGACTCTATGTTACTTTTAAGTTGGACAAAATTGTGAACTTAATTTGTGTTTGGTTAGAAAGCACTTATTAAATATTGTTTTTATACAATGTAGATATTTTTGTCGATAAAGGTTTTGACATAGAACTTGATGTGTTGCATTACCATTTTGGAGCAAAGGAATTGCAGTTAAAATGTGAATATAAATCTCTTTTCAGTTGGCAGTTGTTACTCAACTTAACAGAAGAAAAGACAATGGCGCAGACTTCTGTTTATTTTTTGTGGCCACCCTAGTACTTCTTAATTCCTTCATATGTTTTTGGTATAACTCAATTTTAACAATTTCAATACAATCATCTGATTTTCGTATTGATTCAGGGTCTTAGGGTCTTAGAAGTCTAAAATGGAAGCTTACAGCTTAAAGTGTTATTTAACATTTCTGGAGTGATAGTTTGTAAGCTGGCTTGCAAAATGTTGGTGGTTTTATCTGGTAATTTCTTTTTTCTTCCAACTGTTGATGTTGATGTAATAGAAATAGTTCTTACTGAGGCATAAGACACGACTCCAACCTAGCAGCATTACAATCATATAGAATAACTAGAATGTATACTTGCGAGCAAGTATATGTGTGCATATCAGCTCTCTAAAGTGGTGCTCCAAATAGCGGAGGAAATTCCAAGAAAGAAAGAAAGAAATCTCTAGAAAAAACTCACTGGAATTTTGTGGTTTTAACCAGATTTCTCTGAAAAACGGTGAGGAAGTGACCCCCATGGTCAATCCCTACCAGTTGACAAAATTTCAACCTGATAGGATAAGAAACGTAGAAGGAGATGTCTCTGAAAAAAATCTGTCAGAAATGAGGAGGAATAATAATAATGATAAAGATTATGAGTAACAACAAGAATTCTGCTGATATGCGACATAATTAACAAGAATCCATTTAAATACATGTACATGTATAGTTCTATTTCAAAAGGCTATGATGAACCTTTTTGCTGCAAAACATTTTGACCAAAAAGTTTTATAAATCAAAATAACTTTTATTTTTTATCAAGTTATCTTCAACTTCTTGCCATAAAAAAACTGCAGTTACCAGTGGTTTAAAATCAGACTTACTAATCACCATGTCTCACACTGTCTTGGTTTGAATCCTGATTATGCAAATCATAGCTGCAACTTGATTGGTGCATCAATCTTTATTACTCCAGTTCACTCTTATTGTCATTGAGATATCTCAATTCTTTTTGAGAATATAGAGAGACACTGCTACTTTGGTTTGACCAAAAGTTTGGAAAAATTGCAAGACTTGAAAGATAGTTGCATAAACTTCAAATTTTAATCGTTTCCACAAAATTGGAAAGGAAGTTTGCAAGTGCTTTGGTGGCCATAGTCAAATATTTGCTTTTAAATGACATACTGTACAAAATGATCAGATGTTGTTACCTTTTATTACCATTAGTGATTACCTCCCCTGACATATCTGATCATGAGTACAGTTCTGTATCATTTGTTTTCAGGCTCAATAACCATGGTTACTGACTACTGAGATAACAGTTTTATTTCTAAAATGATTCTGTATTTTAATAAGTTCTAAAGACAGAAGAAAAATAAAACTGTTATCACAGTACCTATTTAAATATTTGTGGCAATTTTGAATTGCAACAGCGATTCATTTTCTTATCTTAGAATGGGGTTTGCCAATGTACAGTGTATTTACAGTTGATGTTTTTGCAGATTTTACACTGGTTATGAAAGCATGAAATTTTACATTTTAGCCTAAATATGGTTTTAATACTGGAAAGTGTGAAGTTTTTCATTAGCAGTGAAAAGTACTGTATGAACATAATTGTATATTACATGGTTCACTGGCAAACCACATTTCTTATCTGTGTTGATCATTCGGTGTATGGTGAATCAACAGAACTTAGTTGATTTTCATCATGCTCTTTTTATGCAAATTCCTAATTCATACATTTATGTTAACATCTGAATACAAAAAAGGGAGGAGTATTTTGAATTTGCAAATACTTTTAAAAACTAAAAACTAAAATGTATCATGAAATTTTTCAGAAAATGAAATTTTAAATTTTCAAATAAACAATAATCTGCATGATTTTAATTTTCAATGTTCCTTACTTCTAAAATTATAACTTTAACTACACAAGCTATTTAGCTACACAAATGGAATGTTGCAAAAATGAATGATCAATGGCAGAAAAAAAAATTGAAAGCTTGTTGCAGGTCAAAATTGACATACAAGGTTTAATGCCGTACAAGCAGCTTGTGTTGTATTTGATGGTGTACAGAAAAAGCTATGATGATGTACAAACCAAATGTGATTTATGTGTGTGACAAAACACATGTACCCGCTGGTTAACGGTCAGTTGGTAAGTAATCACAGCGGATACCATCCAGGCCTCTATTTCATTACAATAATAAAATCCCATGTCATTATCTTCATATTCAATTAAAAAGCTTATGTTAATATTACTGGGTGGTACTGCTGTGATGGAATATTTTTTATGCATCATTTTATTTTTCGATAATCAGATTTCCACAAGAATCTGGTTATTGGATCATGTGAATTGTTTATCAAAAAGACTTCATATTTTATCAGATAAAATTATGATTTTTATTACGCAGACTATCTTGAATCTATTCCAAATTTATAATAAAATATTACTTCATGTCTAAGTTCCAATTTTTTTCTGTGGCTTGTTTGTACCCTGGCCATTATGTGTTGTCCACTAATGTTTTTGTTGTTTACTTCTTATACTTGAATCATTTCTTCCTAACTTGATGATATATGTCAGTAATAATGTCTTTGAGGAGACTTTCAGATTTGAAGCAAATAATAGTTATATATATCCTTTTTGATTTCAAAGGGAGAAATAGTGAAAATGTTCAAATATGTCATTGTTTAAAAGTGCTAGACTTAAGTTTAAATCTTTTTCTTTAACTAATAATCTTAATTTGCACAAATTTTGGCCTTTGGGCCTAATTAAAACCATATACTATTAGCATACAATAGACCTAAGATAGAGTTAATGTAGGTCATGTATTTAATTTAGAAAACTGTAAAGGGATCCCTTAAGATTAATTGAAAATTATTTCTAATAACAGTACAACAGCTGAACCTTATATTGTATATACATGTACTAGATGTATTATCATTAGGTGTGTTATTTGCATACATCTTGGCTGTGGGCCTCAAATGGGGAAGTTGAAGAAGGGCTCCTATAAATAACCAAAAACTAATTCTATAAGTTTACAATAGCTCTGTTCCATCTTAGATTATTTAGATAGAACAATCATGTGACATTTAATATTCAATTTGCTAAACATCTTGAGGAAGGATTCCTAATGGGGAAACAGAAGAGGGGCTCTTTTTATATCTGTTGAATTTACAATAACTGAACCTTAATTTATAGATGTATTGCATGTAGAATATATAGGATTGGATTTAAACAAACTTGGGCATTGGGGCTCCAAAAAGGGAAATCTTTGAAGAAGACTCTTAGAAATCATTTATAATTTGTTTCTAATCAGCTTACAATACCCTGACTGTAGATATTGTAGAAATGACATCCCTAGAAGTAATAACCTTTTGTATTAGGCCTTGAAGTCTCGTACATCTTTCTCTTTGAATTAAACTTTTAAATGACCCATGGTATTTTTTCCACAACTTCACATGATGACATTGCAAAGAAAGTAAAATAATCTAGACACATATGGTAAACCCCATTTTGCACTACTCATACTGATTATATAGCTTGTAACTGATTAGTAATTACAGATTGTATATAAAAGATAAAATCAGTAAATATGTTTTAAAGTTGTTTTGTCATAAGATTATAAAAATTAACATATATGTTATACATGTATAAACTAATGTATTTGAAATTACACATTTTTGTAGGATCAGCTAGCTAAAGCAGCACCATTAAGGGGTGGAATAGGAATGGCCTTATTACAAAAGATGGGCTGGAAGCAGGGAGAAGGTCTAGGGAAAAATAATGAAGGGTCTTTGGAGCCGTTAGCACTTGATTTTAAGACAGATAGAAAAGGTAAACCTTAGTGAAAATAGAATAGATTAAAATGTTATATTAGACAGAAAATATGATTGACTTTAGTTGGAAAGGAATTAAATAGGAAAGACTTCCTTTTGTACCCTCCACTAAAATTTTAATTTTAACTGAAATGACCTAAAATGATTAAATCAAGCCATATTGCACATCTCTGTGAAAAATTAATTTTTAAAAAAATTTTACATAGAATTTAATGGGTGGGGTTACAAAGGAAGTCTTACCATCAAAAAGATCATCATGAAATCATTGCAGTGTTATTGGGCAAGAATTATTCAGTAAATTTATTTAGCTGTCTTGTCAAAAAAAACTACTCATGAAATTTATAAATAAACAAATGTCTTAAAATGCCCTTATTCCAAATGAATAATGGATTATAATTATGAAAATGAATTAGAAGATATGGTTCTCAACACTAGAGTGAAACAGTTTTAGTATTACTTTTATTTAGTCAACTTGATTTGACAGCTATGCTAAACTCTTAGGACTGATTTTTCCAACTTTGTGCTAAAACATGGTGCAGATACATCACATGATTAAATTGTTCTTTATTATTGAGTTAGGATAAGTGCTACTTACATTAGAGAAATGACATTAAAGAAGTTAAACGTGTAAATTACATGTATGTAAAACTAATCCAATAAAAGTTATTTATCAAAATATTTACTGTATTTAGTCATTCAATAACCCATATATACTGTAAATATTTATTTCTTTGTGCCATAGTATTAGCTGTAGTTCATCAAAACAAATAGTTTCTTTTTGATGTAATAATGTGGTTATAAAGACTACAGTTTTATGTCTTTAAAGAATCAGTTAAAACTGTGATAATTTGAAAAAAACAAGAGATTTAAATTTGGACTCCCAAATTATCTAACAGTTTTATTTTTCAAATATAAAACATTAAGAAATAAAGTCACACAGAACAAAAAGTACTTTGAAATTTAAAAACATAACATCAGTTGCCTATACTGAAATTAACTTGCAATGCCAGTCATAAAAGAAGAAATAACATAAGTAATTATTTCTAATCCTTTGGTTTAAAGATAGTCCTCATTTTACTTAAGATTTTACATGTTCATTAAACTTAACTATGTTTATATATGTTGTGCTTCCATGTAGGTTTGACTTCCAGTGGAGAAAGCAAGAATTCAAAGAAACAGAATTTTACTCCTGTGAGAGATTTGTCTGGTAGGTGTATGAAAAAAATATTGTTTTTATACCCCATCATGTGTAGGGTTATTTTAACATTTGTCACTCTTGGTGTTTGTTCATTGTGTCTGTCATACTTTCTAAGCAGGTATTTTATTGTCAACTAGTTTTAATTATCCCCTGACTCAACCAAGTTGACAAGGAAATATAGAATAAGGTGCAACTGTCCTTCTGTTTACTGATTAGGATCATTGTTGAGATTTCAAATATGTTGCATTTCTTTAGTACTTTACATTGTCATGAGACTTTAAATAATGTAGATCATTTAATGTGTTGTTTTTCTTTTGGTACCATACACTGCAGTCTTGTTTTTGTGTACATACATTGATAAATCTTCTGTAGGTAAATTTGACCATATTACCCTGCTGTATTGACTTAAGTTAATTTATAAGATTTCAAATCTAACATTTAGATGAAAAGATTTGAAAAATAAAAGCTTGTGACAAATATAAAAGCAAGAGGATAAGTAATGCTTTAGCCTTGCACAATTACTTGTTATCTTAGTATGATAAAATGCAGGTCAAGTTCCAGTTTTCAGTTTGGTTCATGAAGTCGGATCAAATCTGTACTAAATCATGTCAATTTTAGACATTGAACTCCATGTGAATAAATACAGTGAAAACCTTGAATACCGAATGTCATCCGGACCAGGGAAAAAGCATCCGGTTTTGACAGGTTTCAGTTTATCCAGGTTTTATATGTAGAGCACCAGAACATTTACATACGAGTTTTCTCCCCTTACTATGCACGCGTCCATACATGATACAAACTTTATTTTCACCATTCAATGTCGAAAACTGTCAGTAGCGACAGTAAATTTGAAACAAAATCAGATTTCTGTCTGTTATTGAAATAATACGGAAATTAATTTTATAGGCTAATATTTTTTCTTACTGCAAGTTTTCTGAGTTAAATCAGCATTAAACTGAATCTCGCACTCATGTTATCCATTGCACAATAAGTGCATTCGATTGATTAATTTCAACTTTCCGAACCTAAGTTCGACACCTGGGCACCTGTTTGGTTGTTATAAAATCTCTGGAAGAACCATACATACATTAATGTTTCTCTCTTAAAACATTTCTTTTCCGAAGAAGCCACTTGACTCAAAAGCTTTACCGCAAAAAAAAAATAAATAAAGAAAGAAAAAAATTACACCTACAACAACACTTCAAATCAAAGATTTTCCGTGTTATTTTTACTTTTATCATATTTTAAGATTTTATTTGCCTTCTGGTTTCTTGTCTTAATATGGGCCTTGTTTAAACTAGACCAAGCGAAGGTAATCTTTGATAATTTTTTTTCGTCAATCGAACACAAGCGTGACCTTCATTTACCTGTACATGATGCCAAGACAGGTGTTTTTATTGTCAATCTTTGTTTGTTTATTAATAATGGTGGTTTTTATTAGAGTAATAATCAATGTTTTAAAAGTCAAATTATTTCTGTTACTGTTTGGAATTGAAGTTTTGACTGACTTTTTTATATCCGCTTCAAAGCAAATCTATTTTATAACAAGTCTTACTTTGCCGACATCAAAAGAATATAGAGAGAAAGAAAGAAAGAAAGACAGAAAAGAAAAAATCAAAAGAAAGTAAATTTTCAGGACAGGAAAATTCATGTTAGGTTTTCACAGGTCATTTTATGTATATTTTAGAAGGTTCGTCCGGAGAAAATCGTCCAGTTTTCAGAGTATGGAGGTTTCGGTTTATTCAGGTTTTTATTACAAAGAATAAAGAAGGAATCATTCCGGACTTTTTCTTCCGTTCGGAATGTACAGGATTTTGGTTTTCCCAGGTTTCGGTTTTCGGAGTTTGCACTGTATATGCAGATTATAAATTATAATTGTCGTCCTAATTATTGACTGAAGTAAACTAGCTGTGCATCAGAATAGTTATTACATTGGACATATTCATATATGTATCGAGGCTTAAGCAACCTGTTGATGAAATTTGTGTCATATGACAATTACTTCATATGACTTTACATCAAATATATAAATATGTCTTCCTTTTTTAGGTAAACATCCTGTATCTGCATTGGTAGAATTGTGTAATAAGAGGAAATGGGGTCCTCCAGATTTCCAGATAATACAAGAGAGTGGACCTGATCATCAGAAAGCCTTCATGTTTCGGGTCAGTTGTCTCTACACACTAGTTATTTTCACTGAACTGGTCAGGTTAAACATTTGAAATATGTAAGACATTTTTTCAACAATCAAAAAGACCTTATCTGCTGGCTTTTTTACAACCTTCATTTATTTGTAAAAATGAAAAAAAGGAATAATACTTCTTTTGCATTTACCAGTATTTCTTGTCACTGTATTGTTAACATGAATCTCTAATTAAGCTGTTTGCTACTTTGGTTCAAGTTGGTTTCTGCAGGTTAGATTAGCCTGTTGTGCTGTCCTTTTAATAAGTTTGTGAGATCTCTGTTTGGTCTATTTTACAGTCAGTTGTTTATATTTTACAGGTCAGAGTTAATGGTACAGATTACCTACCAGGTATGGCCAGTAACAGTAAGAAAGGTGCTAAATATAATGCAGCTTCAGTATGCCTACAGGAACTGGGACTAATACCGAGGGATAGTCCAATGATGTAAGTATAAGGGTCATGCTGAACAAAGTTCAGGTCATACATGTATAATCATGAAAAACTGAAAACTTGCTTTTTCTTTCCACACTTTGTTTCTGCTTTAGAAAGTGTAAATTGAGATCAGCATTTCATAAACAACTTCATACAATATGGCCTGATATGAAAACTTTGCAAAAAAATTTCCTGTCCAAAATGAAATATCCTTAATTTGTATTGAAGAATATCTATATTGTGCATTCCATCCAAAATACACTGCTGTTAAATTTGTTAAATCTATTAACCTTCATTGTGTATAAATTTTGGGAAATTGGTTATAAAGTAAAAAATGAAAGATACTGTATTCTAGTATGTGTGTAGTTGTAAAATTACTTTCTGTCTTCAGAAGCATCTTTCTGTTATAATTCGTTTAACTGATGTACCAGGTGATGCCCACAACATCTGAGAATTTTATGTCATTAATATTGTTGCTAACAGAAGCTGTTACCAGTAATAAAACGGGGCTTAATTTAATATGTGAACAAAACATATTTAGTTAATACATTTCATTTGTTGCAATTTCCTAGAAATCAAAACTTTGCATCATCTGCTCACAGTGTCAGAAATAAAGTTGAAATGTTAAACAAACCCAAATCTCAAAATTTGTTGTTTTACCTTATGAAAGTAAGAAAATATTTAAAATATTGTATATGAAAATTAAAAGGACTAAGGCCTAAGGCAGATGATATAGCCTACATTTTGATCTTTGTTACACATGTCAAAAAACTGTAATGCTTAATTGTTATTTTTTTCAGGTCATAGTTAATAAAATTGCAGTATTACCACAATCTACTTCAACAGATTGAGGAGCAAATAGAAACACTGATTTGAGCTCAGAACCAGAGGTGCTGTAAGTTGCTTGAGCTAATAAATCAGTGATGTAACAATGGATTTAGGAACATATTTGCGCTCATGAATCAGTGATGTAACAATGGATTTAGGAACATATTTGCGCTCATACATGTAAATCAGTGATGTAACAATGGATTTAAGAACATACTTAAGCTCATAAATCAGTGCTGTAACTATAAATTTAAAAACTAACTTGAGCTCATAAATCAGTGATGTAACTTTAAATTTAAAAACTAACTTGAGCTCATAAATCAGTGATGTAACAATGAATTTAGAAACATAATTGAGCTCATAAATCAGTGATGTAACAATGGATTTAAGAACATTTGAGCTCATAAATCAGTGATGTAACAATGAATTTAGAAACATAATTGAGCTCATAAATCAGTGATGTAACAATGGATTTAAGAACATTTGAGCTCGTAAATCATTGATGTAAAAATGGATTTAGGATAATACTTGAACTCTTAAAGCAGTGATGTAACAATGGATTTAGGAACATTTGAGCTCATAAATCATTGATGCAACAATGGATATAGGATAATACTGGAGCTCATAAATCAGTAATGTAACAATGTATTTAGGAACATACTTGAGCTTATAAATCAGTGATGTATTAATGTAGTTAGGAAAATACTTGAGCTCTTAAAGCAGTGATGAATTGTTGAGTTTAAAATCTTTCATGAGCTCATAAATCATTGATGTAACAGTGGACTTAGAAACTTACTTGAGTTCATTAAATAATGCAAGAATGTATGAAGGAACTAAACCAAAGTTACATGTATAATTAATCGAGGTACAATTTTAAAGAGATTGGATAGATAACTTTGCAGATAAGCTATCATACAGACTTGTGTACATGTCAGCTTCTACAGGAATTATTATTCTGTAAATATTGTTTCTTGTTTTTGTAATATTTGGAAGGTAATATGATTTTAAAAAGTTAAAGGAAAATTTTTCATAATTAATGGGTCATTATATTATATGAATGAGAAAAATCATATGATAAAGCTATTTGTCATCATTAAACTTTTTACCTTTGCAGTATTTTTGATAATTTTGTAAAAACATTAAAACAATGAAAGCAAACATGTTATAATTAACAGCACATTATTTCGTTATAATCATGGCTTTGAAATCATTAGCATTTCATATCATAAAACAGTTTTTGTTACCAAGTCATTGAAATAAAGTGATATATTTATAGTAGATTGATGGCCTTGTTTGGATTGACTGCCATTTAACATCATATGTGTATGATAAAACAGCTTCTAATAAAGGAATTTTTATTGTTTTAAATTTTCTTAGTTATTGTTTCCTTTAGTTTGTTATTCAAGTCAATGAAATATTGAGTAGGTTTGAATTAGATTCATATGTGATCATTTTTTTTAAAGAAATGTTTCCTTTTTTATACTTAATGCTTAAGAAAAATAGCAGTAATGTATTTTCAGTGATATGCTTTTTAAAGCTGATATTTCTTTTTAATATAAGTATGTTATTTTTTGACATATTAGATAAATGATGAATAGTGTTGTGGTTGTTACAAATATTATTGATCAATTCATAATTACTTGAAGTAAACTTATATTATGTACCTTCATTGCTTAGTTTTGTTTTATGCATGCTGAATTACAATATTTTCAATGTGTTAAATTATGACAATAAAACTGACTACTACTTGGCCTGCTATCTATCATTTACATGTATGTATGTTTCCACCCGGTATCCATGAAACATTTCCACTTTTTCTGTTGGCTTTTCTTCTCTCAGCTTCATGTAAAACCTCCATTCTGTATTTGATCTTTCAACTATCTTCGGAATGATGATGGATTGCCATCTGCAATCTACTGCTGCTACCATAGAAACATGTTTGGAGTTTGGAGTAAATGTGGTTTTTTTTTTCATAGATACACTATCTAACTTTTCTTAAATGAAGAGACTACATTTATTTGGTTCATTAAGAGAAATACTGGAAAGCTTGGAACATTTTTTCTTGACAAAAACTTTGAGGAATTATCTCATTTATCATCTGGAATTATAAATGGAAATGCAAATTACTACAGTAGCAGGGAATGGAGAATAGGCTTATTTAAACGAATGTACTTTGAAAGGGAAAATTTCATGTCAACTAGAAATTGAATCCAAAAACCTTCTATATACCTTGTATAACTTTGAAGTTGCCAAATTATTTTACCCAACCTTCTTGAACTGGCTTACAGGCCAGAGTACTTATCACAGCAAGGTTTGAATCTGACTTGGGCAGATCCTGATATGAGAAAGTTTGTTAAGATCACACCTTTAAAGCTGATTATTTATTTAACACTTTTGTCTCCTTCAACATCCCAGAACTGAGTGTCTTGTAATGAATTAAGGAATCCTAACTGGATTTTAAACAGCGTTAATTCATATTGAACCCTGACGACCAATTATGTGTGCAAAAATGCCCATGATGTAAAGGAGAGTGATTGACCACATGTACTAGAGGCAACTTCCTGTACAATAGCCATTTGTTTAACATTTGGGAATTCCAAACTACTAATCATAAATTTGGAAGTGATACCTGTAGTAGAAACTGTTCTCATTAGTAGAAAAAGGTTTACAAAATAGACGACAGATGAAAGCATAATGTCCTCACTTAAAATCCACCACAAGAAACTATGAAAAAGAATATTTAATTAATGATACAACTTGCATTAACAGACGTACCTGAAAAGTAACAAAATGAAACAATAAGTTGCATAGTACAAAACGACGAGGGATTAGGCAAGGTTTGTTGGTATATAAAAGACATATTCAAAATTCTGCATATGACAAAAAGAAATACTAGTATTCAAAATTCTGCACATGGCATGTGAAAATTGAAATTGTTTAAAAATGAATTGCATAGTTAAGAATCCCTCTCTTTTCAATCAATTTTGATTGATATCTTTAAGTAATGAAAAGTTTCCCTGCAAAAACATACTAGATTAAGCAGCTAAAAATTCGTAAGAATTTCATTTTAAAAATATTGAATGACTATTGTAAAAAAAATTAATAAAATAATCAATAACATGGGTTCAGCTGGCAGGTATCCTCGGCCATGTTGATGTTTTGTTGACCTCCAATTGAAAACATTTTTGAAATAGCTTATCATTTCGGCAGTGGTAGATAAAAAAGGCAAGGCAATTGTTTTTGCTAAACTAGACAAAATAAATTTCAGAATTTTTATATGATGTCATCAAATTACTTAAAGAAACTTGTGGCGTTATTGTCTAGTTAAAATTGTTTCTAAGATTGAATGTTGGTTAATAAACGTATGTAATGTTATGATCATTAAAGAATTGATAAAATAACGGATTGACTTTACGTTTGTCATATAGTTTGCGTTACTTAATCAAATAAACCATTCAAATGTTATATTTCTATTATTCTATCATAATGCCATCTGTGACGTTTGTTCTTTTATGAAATAAAATGTATAATATCGGAGGAAAGTTTTCTTTTCCGATAAATACACATACACACGCGCGCGCGCGCGTGTGTAATGGTATTGGTGATTTTCGGTTTGATCGCAATGGTATTGAATTGTTTTATTTAATTATTTGTTTGTTCGTCCGTCCACCCGTTCGTTCGTTTATTTATTTGTTCTCTCGTTCGTTTATTTTATTTCATTTCATTTCATTTTATTTTATTTCCGACATTTTATTTTTATTTGTTTGATTTAGAATCTAACACTTCTCACAACAACAGGATGCAGTATCGAACATATGGAAATAGCCAGTCTTCCAATACAAACCAAAGTAAAAACTCCATAACAAATATATCGAAACATGGCACAGACAACCGCTGAATATAAATGTTTTCGATCTTTACACACCATGAAAAACGGTGTACAATAGTAGAACTCAAAATGATACGCCATCAACACTTGTTTATAAACAAGACCTGAAAGTATCTATTTAACAAACAAAATAAAATTTTAAAAAATAACAAATAAATAAATAGTTACGTCATAAAGGAGTCCAGTTTAATAATTTAAATATAATGTACAGCCCTGTGTGTAATGAAATTCATAAATACTTGTGAATATTTTCCAGTGGAACAAACATTATATTAGCTGACAGGAACTTTTTATTAAGTAGTTATCAAATTATTATAATATTTTATTTTTGTTGTAACGTCAGAATATAAAAGAATGCATTTATATGAAATTTATTTTGTTTCAAAATCCAGCAGCAATATCAAGTACACATAGCTTAATCATTAAACAATATTTGGTTCTTTACAATCTGAATACTAGTTATTAACTTCTGTTTAACTGAAAAATAAATTTTCATTTTTTCAGACTCCGCGGACAATACATTTTCGATTTTATTAAATTCCAATAGATTGAAATTGTCTATAACTTGAAATAATTCTTAGACACATTGGCGCGTGTAAATATTTTTATTTGCTTTGTAGATAACATTTAAATTGTCGTTTTAGAGGTTATATGAGGAATTAAACCCGTAATTCCAAAACGATTATTTGTATTCTTACTTCTCAAGTATTGTATATAAATCACTCCATTACTTAACTCTAATTTGTTGTATGAAGTAAGGTTTAATGACGATGTAGTGACAACGGTAAAATTATATCTCTTTTCAAAGCAGAATGGTATAAAGCTAAAAGAAGGTCTATTCTTCTATTGTCAAATAGCTAATATTTTTCTAAGGTTTGTAAAGGTCTAATAGTTTTATTTTATTTCTATAATTAACTCTCAGTGTATGTGAAATGACCTAATAAAAATTGAACATAAACTAACTTATTTTAAAAAGAATGCCAGTTAATGCATTTTGAGCCACAAGAAACCAATTGAGAAGTTTAAATATATTTTACATTATATATATATATATATATATATATATATATATATATATATATATATATATATATATATATATATATATAATACCCTTGTCAAAATTGTACATAATGAGTTATTAGGTTAAGGTTTTTTATTTTTTATTTTATTTTATTTATTTATTTATATTTTGATTGACAGATACTACAAATGTTGATTTCTTTGTTGTGAAAGAGATTCTGAAAAACAATGTTTGCTATACAATCGCTTTGGTATCAAGTCTGTAATGTAATTTTCATATAAAGCGTAAATGCACTTCAACCTAAGCAACAGGGCACCCTAGACTTGCAAGGTAGAGAAAATTGTAGGTGAAATAGAAGAAAGAAAATATGTAGTTGACAATATCTAAAATAAAGCGCACATAACAAAACAGGACAATAGAGGAAACAAACAAGAAAACAAAAGACAAACACATATCTGGGTCACTGATTATAAAACGACCCGAATTTGTACACGAACTCCTGGAGTTGATGATCGGTGGTGTGGTTAGACCATATCAGGACCCTCAACATCTCATTTATTTGACATCCCGTGGTCTAATATTGCGAGCATTTAACTTTACAAAAGCAATAAACCAACAACGATTATACCTATAAGTTATCCATTAAAAACACATATGGTATCACCAAACATAAAAACCAACGTTTTAAGGCTTTTCTGAACACCTCAGTGGTTACAGAAATAATTATGATTTTCAAGAAGTTGTTCCATAGTATTAAAAACAATTATAACACTAATTTGAAAAAAAACAAAACGATTTTAGACATGTATTAATATCAGCTGTGGTTGTTACTTTGTAAATGACTATACAATGTCCAGTAAAGAATGTTTCAAACTTCCTGTGAAATCATTCTAAATTCGTATGCACAAGTGCTTTATTAGTGTTACTGTTTTAACAAAGCATTTTTTGCGAAAAGCTGGTGCTACCCTGGGGGTTAGAATATATAGACACAATCTTCCACATCCTATGTGAAACTGTGTCGAATTTGTTATGTATAAAGTCATATGTTTGTCTTTGTTTAACCCCATGAGTATATTATACACAAGTAAAAATGGCAAGAACAAGAAGGAAAAAAAGGTCATGATTATTGCCAAGAGGAACCAAAATGCTTTCTTTCTGGATATCAAGTATAAATTATTAACATTGATTTCAAAAATGGAAACTTAGTTAGAATTTAAAATAATACTATTATTTGGTGTTTTCCAATGTTTAACATGTAAGTGATGGCTTACAATCACGTGTACTTAGGTATATCCCTTAGTAACCAACAAAGGGGAAAAGGAAGCATTTTGGTCTTCATTATTTTTGCATTGGGTCTATCAGTTATTTTTCAAAATCCTTTTACAGTTTTGTCTATAAAAGTAAGTTCTCTTAATCTACCGACTAATCTATGCTTTCTTTTGTACGTAATTTAAGAACATAATTTGAAACAAACAAATAAAGATTTTTGTAGATTGGATTTGCAAAATAAAAACCCATGCTCAATTTTTTGGCAACCACTAGAACAATAATCAAGATTTCAGAATTTTTTAACTGAACGTTTTTAGCAAATTATGGATGTCATTAGATTTCTCGTAGATTATTAAATCAATTATTGTTCTATTATTTTATTTCAAACTTGGTAATAACAGTCAAAAATGTCTAAAGGAGACCAAACATAATATCATGATTATTCAGAACTTGTCTTGAAGCATAAATTTCGTGATTCTTTGGGTCACAGAGTGTACAAGAAATTCTTTCTCTACCCGGATATTTTCCGGATAGGTCATTGAAATCATGTAGCTTATAAACTGACACATCGATTTAAAATAAATCTCTTTTTTACTACGGTAACCGTTATAAAATAGTTAGAAAAACAGATTTAGTATGTAGATGTTATCAACAAAAGTCAAAGATTTTCTATTATTCGGGTGTCAGTATTGACACTATTAGCCTCTAGAGGTGATTTAAGGTGACTATTAAGAAAATAAAGATGAGAGCAAAACAAATCATTTAATACTTTATTAAAAGTAAAATGCAGCTGCGATTTTCTCATGATGATTCAAACGTTTCAAATGTTCAAAATTCCAAAGCATGAAATATATCAGAAATATGTATTTATAATCAAGTAAAATATTTGACGATAAGGACACTTTTCCAGTCTTTCATTTTTGCCTCCATCGTTCACAAAGGTGAACTTGATAATAATTTCTGGACATTTCTAATTATTTAATACATTTATTTTTTTAAAAATTTGAAATTTATCTCCAAAAAATATTGAAGAATATACAAAAATATTTAAAAATATAATGATTTTAATTTCCAGAGAAAAATAAATTTCCAATAAACGGCAAATATTTTAAAAGATTCCATTTGCTTCCATATTTAATTTTATTATTTATTTATTTAATTATTTGTTTGTTTGTTTGTTTTAATGTTTCTTAAATAAAATATTGAAAGTATAAAATGTGACAAAAAAGAAAAGAAGAAAGAACAAAAAAAAAAGAAAAAAAAAGAGAAAGAAAACCAAGTTTTTTATCTAAGTTACCGACTAATGTCACAGGTTATACGTCAAATATTATACAAATGAGGATCATGTGACCCGAAAATAATTGACGATGTTTTTTTTTATCATTGGTTATCATCGGGGAATTTATAAATATATTATTAAATTTTGAAATTTTTTATTCGTCGAAATTAAAAAATCAGCACATGACAAATTAAAGATGAGGCTACACATAAGCTTAATAGCATCTTTAGATTTGCAAGAAAAATAAACAAGCATGCATTCGTAACAAAAGGCTATATACCAATAGTTACTTTATTAATCAAAATACAATTTACATCTACATACACATGTATCGTGTTGTTGGTTCATTGGTAAAAAAAGGCTTAAATTTTATTTCTAAATAGACCATAGTCGAATGGTTGAAAAAGTTTATTATCATGTGCTAGTTTTGAATTTGTAAATAAAATGAGACATTCAAAATTAGCACATGACAATTGTCATGTTCGGAATTTTTTGTTTGTTAATTGTTAATATTTATCTCATTTTATTTAGTAAATTATTCTGCATATGAAAGTACTTAAACCTTTTTGTCGTGATATCAAATGTCCGTCAAAAATCAGTTTTTAAATAAATAGTTCATTAATGTATCTGCATTTTCTTGCCTTTGTTCTTTTTTCCATTGTTGTTTCGCAGTTGCATTGGTTATTTCAAAGTTCAGTAAAAACACGAATTGACTGGCAAAATTTGTTCATTCAGATTTTGTATTAAAAGGGGGCTTGGCATTAAATCTAGGAAAACATAGAAGATATGTATGTTGGGAATTCAAAATCCTGTGGCGGTGACATGAAAATACTAGTCACGATATCGATGGGTTCTGTAACAAAGTTTCACTACTGTATATGTTTAAGCTGCGAATTGCCCCTTTTTTTAACATTTTTTTTTTCAAGTATGTACAAACTGGCTACATATTTTTATTTATTTATTTATTTTTTTTTTTATTTATTTATTTTTTTTTTTTTTGGAGAGCAATGGAATTAAGAAAAACACAAAATGATTCTCACAGACAAATATTGATCATGTGAATTTCAAATGAAACATTTCTCTTCAATTTCACGTTAAGTAATACCCAAGCATATACCTTTTATTCACATCATAAATTTTACCTAAAATTCACGTTAAAAAGTTAAAATTCTCGTGTCTAATAATTCACATGAATCTCATGCTAGGTCATGTCAAATGCAGATACGAGATTCAGGTGGAAATGCACACGAACAAAAATTTTGCTGTGTACATTTGCATCTTATAAATTGTTAACGTCTAATGCACAGTAATATTCTGATACGATAGTTTTGTTCCATTGAACTTTCGTTTTGAATTGTTAAAAGACTTATCTAAATTTTTCCAATGTGCGTTTAGAAACCACATATTATAAAATCAATGAATGGTTTAGCTCATAATAATGATTATCTAAGCTACTGGACAACACTACTAATGCCAGTCTTCAGTGAATAGTTTATGATCAATTGTTTCTATAGACATACATGTTTTTCTGGGGTGCGTCTTCTCTAAGCTTGGCACATACATTTTATCTAGCCAATGTAACATTTTTCCCAATTACATTTTTCTCAATAGTCTGTGTTTTAACTTACTTTCGTGGAAATTTTTAAATTTTTATAAAATAAAGTTTTCAAAAGTTCCACACGTGACTATCACCAATAATCGTGGAAAATGTCATTAAGCCTAACCGGATTGAGACTCGTTTATTGAATGCAATCGTTTCTGAACTTTTTATTGCAGTTTATTTAATCCAACATAATACAAATATACATTATTTACACTTTTTAAGCGTAGGTACGTGCACATAAGAATACATTACTGTAATTCATTTAAATAATATACATAACACAAAAATTAATAATTAATAATCAAAAATTAACACTTATAACAAAATAATGTCACTTAAAATGAGATCTTTATATGAATAAATAAAAAATAAAATATTCATCGCTTAATATTGATGAGTCAATTAAAATAAGTCATTTCAATGCAACAAAATAAAAAACAACGGAAATAATGATAATGACAATATGATTTGCATTGTGGCGTCTAGAAATTTCCGGCAGAACATAAGAAATGAACAAGTGCGTACACGTAGCTCGCAATATGTATACACGTTTATGGTTATTTGGGAGCAACAATAATAGGTCAGATGTCCTGATTCATGTTTCTGTTTAGTTTTCGACCTTACTGAGAACTGTCACTATTACACACATACTCAGAGTCAGCTTCGCTACTAACATCCGCTCCACAGTCGGAGTCTGTGGAATCTCCTTTACACGAGTCGCTGTCGCAATCAGAAAGTAATGATTCTAAGTGTCGGATGTAATCTATGGCTCGGCGTAAAGTCTCCACTTTACTGATACGCTTATCCTTATTTGGTAATGGCAAGTGATCCTTCAGTCTGGCATAGCCGTCGTTTACACATTTAACACGCTCTCTTTCACGTTCGTTTCTCTTTCTGACGAAAGCTGGCTCAATGGCGTCTATTCCAAATGTGACTGGTAATGGAATCATGCATAATGGAGAAAATGGATCACTTTTCAGTCCTTTCGTTATACAAGTTTCATATCGTATCCCGTCAATAAATAATGAGGGATTCCTTATTTGATGACTTTGAAACACAGGAATTGATGGACCATCATACTCTCCACGTGGAATCCCTAAATCTTCACATGTAGGTGATGTGATTCTAGCTGAGTGTAATTCTGAACAACTACCAAATTCAAATCCCTCCATCGTTCAAGCCATTAATCTATAAATTAAAAAGAAAATGGAAATTCCGTTTTAACTAATTAGACATATTGTTGTTCCACTTTCAAAGTCCGAGACATGCCATCATTCCTTAGTCTCAATGGACTTCGAATAGATCAAATATCAAAATATATAGTTTATAGCACAATTTAAAATAGAAAAGTAAGGACAAATTACACATTATATTTGATATTTTGTGAATTTTAGAGTTTTTTATTTTTTAATTTTTTTTATTTATTTTTTTTTTTAAGTTGCTGTGTTCTGTTAAAGGAAACGTTAATAGACAGAGAGTGAGTTAGTGCGTTATTGTTTAAAATAAAGGCAGTATTGCAGTGTCAATGTAGACAAACACACTATGAAATACAAAATGTAGCTTTGAACTTCTTTTAGACAACTACATGACTTAGGACATCTAGATTGTTTTAAACTTAACTACACATAACTTCTTTTTGTAACATTATTTCAAAAATCAAGTTGTTCTTATTATTAATCACGAAAAAGTGGAAAAAAAAAAAAATAAAATAAAGAAAAACCCTATAAAATATCAAGGAACAAATTCCCGAGTATTCCGGTGTCTACCAAGACTCACGAATTATTGGAGGTATTACTTAGTTTTGGTTCTGGTTTATGTCAGACAGTTAAATAAATAGCAGAAAAAATGAATTGAAGAAATAATACCGTTGCATTATTTTCTCTGACAATAAACTTTTTTATGATTTGTGTCTTTTTTCTGAACACTTAGCTAAATTACAAAATAAATTTTAATAAATTCATTTTAAATTGTTTTTTTTTCTGCAAGTGCAAAAATTAAGTTGAAATAAACCTTGAGTCGGGCTCAGCTAAAATGGACCAGCTATCGGGTTGGTAAATTAAGTTCATAAACTTGAAAAAAAAAAATCGTCATATTTTAATAAAAAATCATTTTCCCTACTTTTCAAATGGTGTTTTTTTATATTTATGTCATGTAATTTTTTTAGCAAATATGTAACTCTTTGCTGGAGAATATTGTTGTATGTCACTTAAACTTTACAAAATGAAATGTAAAAAAATTATAAAATATTCAGAACTAGACATTGAAAGGATATGCATGTAATTATACGCCACGGTATTACTTGTTTGTTTATTTATTAATCTTATAATTTATTTATTTATTTATTTATTGTTAGATTAAAATTAAATTTTCACTAACATTATTATAACGTAACTAATACTTCTTGCATTTGTTATTTAACGGTGTATATATATATGTTTAACGTGCTGTAGTTCTAAACAGAAAAATACAGCTTCAAATTTATTATAAAGCAGCGCCAAATGCGTTTTTACGGGGAAGGGGGAATATGCGAAATTTATCTTAATTTTAAATTCAAAATTTCGCATATGAAAGTTGTTTAACGTGTCCTTATAACGGAATTTTTCTTACAATTAAGCTTTTTTATATTTAGTAAAAAAAATCGTTTGGAACAATAAAAAATTATTATTAATATTTGTTGTAAAATCAAAACGGTTTTATTCTGTATAATGAAATATTTAACAAAATCTTAAATAATTTGGACACCTAAAATATTACTTATTTTCATTTCATACTTATCTCCACTTTTGAAATTGAAAAAGTAAAAATATTCTTTTATTATAACATCTTTTTATAATGCGACATAAAATATTTTAGTATGTCTAATGTTAGACAAAGATTTTAGACAAAAAATGTTCTCGATTATTGGAGGTAAAAATGTGTCAAAGTTATTTTTTACAATTAAATGAAAAGATAAAATTCAAAATAAATTTGATATTCTAAACGTAATAATAATAATATTATTATTATTATTATAACTTAAAAATGATGATTATTATAATATAATAACAAAAATTATGTGGTCTATTCCTTAATCCTTTTTTATTTTAAAATTAAAGAAAAAGTTAAACGTTTTGTTATTAAAAACATTATTTTATAACTTACTCACCACACGTTATATTTTCAGTGGCTGTATTTAGCTTCCACTACCAAAAACCGGTTTTACATATTTCCATGTAGAAAATGAGACATGTTTCTTTTTTCCTCGTTATATATTTTTTTTACGCCAGTACCGTATTTCTGGGCAGTACTAGTGTGTGTAAATGAAAAAATACCGTTAAGTCCCCATACTTATAATGTTTGTTTTTTATAGTCATATGTAAATTAATCGCCCTCATAAACGCGTGTCAATTCTTTGGAAGTGTCAAGGAGTGATAATCTCTTATCCCTAATCGATAAACTCATGTACACTACAGATTACTGCGGCAGCGTGAGCGACAACAAATCCCCTTACCGGGCCGGCGGCGGCGACTAACGTTTAGTCAAGTGCGTTATAAGAATCTTAAAAGGAACTAATAAGGGTTTTTTTTTCTTAAGAGTGTATTGGTGGAACTTTAATAAAATGGTCTTTTTCATAAATCGAAATCATAGTTCAATAAAAAAAAATTGATCACTGAAAGGAAGGGAAAAAATATAACACAATTACCAGGTAAATTTTGATGTACCAGATGTGCACAGTTCGGAAATTTATTCCTCATCAGTGACGCTATAGGGGCCAAAAGTTTGAAAGATTAAAAAACATAAGCCAAACAGATGAAATTTAATGAAAAGTTCCAAAATCATATGAATCCGAATTTAACTTTTTTTTTTTTTAAAAAAAAAAAAAAAAAAGAAAGCTAATGTGAATATTTTGTCTAGAAATCGTTTACTTTCCTTTATTTATACTTTTGCTGACCTGAGTCTTGTTTGTGGTGACCTGTAATTGGTTATGTTCATTACGAAATTTGAAAAAAAAAAACGAAAGGCTATTTTTATAACCTTTTAAGTTTTTTTTGTGACACATGTTTAGTGATCGGAATTTTCCGTGAAAACAGCGGCACTGCAGACAGACAACATACAAACAAATATACTTGTAATTTTAAAATAATGTATTTTTAATACACAAAAAATGGTATATGAAAAGGTAAATAATGATAATTTAAAAAAAAAATGTTATAATACACAAAGTATATCCATTAGAAGAGTTCATAATTTATTGGTGTTAGACATTAAATGCCGATCAGAGAGGCTGATGAGTGCTTTTTAAAATCTTGAGTCCTCCAATCCATAGCTGTTGCCACCGAGATGAAATCTACAGTTGCGGTGTACATGTGTTTTATATGTTTAGCGGTGGAGATTGGGTCAAACATTACAATTAATTTACATTATCGTGTATTTTAATCACCCCTGTATTTGTTCTATAATGATCCAAGTTCAATAGATATGTAATAATAATGTCATATAAAGAACTGACATAAAAAGAGCCACCAACATACACTTAGCAAAGTATAGCGAGTAATATTGTAATCAAAATAATAATACTGAGCGAGACAAAATAAAAAGTACCACAAGACACCAATCAAACAAACTAAAACACAAGAGTAAGCAAGAAAACAAGGAACACACAAAACATGAAGAATAAACAACAACACACAACAAACATATTTTATATGGAGTGTCATTTTTACTACCCGAATTTAGTAGTGTTCAAAAGGATTCCCGACAGAGAAAGAGTATTCCTCTCTCTCTCTCTCTCTCTCTCTCTCTCTCTCTCTCTTCTCTCTCTAAGATATAAGCCGTCAAATATCGAGAGTTTAAAGTCAACCCCATTGAACCTTTCGTCAAGAATATGAAAAATAAACAAATTTACATTGTATTAATAAATATTTTTATATGACCGAAGGTAACGATTTACATTTATTACTTGATTGTTGGAACGAGGTTGATATTGAAAAAAAAATGTTAAAACTATTAAAATAGAATAGTTAGCGAATATTTATTTTTTCTGTACTTTTGTTCAATTTTCTTTAGGTCATTTTTCCACAAGACTGCTTAAACCTAGTTGACATAATTTAATAACCTTTTACGATATAATATACTTAAATATTAGATTTTTATATTTCATTATGAATCATAAAATAAATAGATTATGGAATAGTAAGTAAAATAAATATGGTTTATTGTAACCCACAGCGGGTAAACACTAACAGCGGCTAACTTCAACAATCTCAAAACCCTTACATTTCGTAATGTATTGTTCCTTAATTAACACAACTCTTAAAGTCTTTAAAGACTAATATACTTATTATAATCCAATACTCCACAATCTCTAAAAAATAACAATTATTTCATAAAGTATTGTTTATTAATAAACCATAACGGGTTTAACGCCAAAGTTTGGCTAATCTCGAATGTGATTACCTAATATCGCCCATAATATTGTCCTTTCATAAGTGGTTATGAATTCCATGTTTTCATTAGAGAATTTAACTTGAAAAGATTGAATGCATACTTAATAATAAATAAATAATAAATAATAAATAATAAATAAATAATAAATAAATACTTGTATAATCTTGAGTTTTTAATTTATATGCAATTAAGGAAAGAATAAAGAATTTGCGTGTAAGTTTTTTGAACTTGCAAATGAAGTCCATAACAGATATTCAGAAGATCGGATAAAAGAAACACCTATTGTACGACTTCAAAGATCCTCGCAGTTTTTTATTTGCTTTAATATTTGTTTATAAATAAACCCAGTACCATAGCAAATGAAAAAAAGTATTCTGAAAAATGCGCTTAGCAGAACACGCCACGAGTGCAATGTACTTTTTCAAAATTAAAATATAACAATATTCTAATGATTTAAATGCCAAAACTGTTAAATATGATAGCACAATGCCGTGTCATCACCACCAACGCACGCAGAAGAAATCTTAGATTATCATTAAACCAATGCACGCCCGTTCACGTGTAGAAAAATCCTGGATAATTCTTAAATAGCTACACACCCGTTCACGTGAACCTCGTGTAAATATTAAATGATTGTCATTGATACAAAATCGATTAATGTTTTAAACATTAAAGTTCATTGACATTTAAACGTGGACTGACAAACTCTTTAATACAGTCCGGTGTAATCCCACATGCATGCCGTGGAAAACGGTCTTTTTGCAGGCCGTACCACTAACATGGCTGTCATGACAACAGTTGGCAACATGTGATATGATTTCATTTCAACATAGACCAAAGAAACATTCAGGAGACAAAAAAAGTTAAAAATTTAAAATTTGGCATCTTTATTACATCCCTGTCTATTTAGAGAAATAAAAAGATCAGAAAGGCAAAAAAAAATAAATTAATATATATATATATATATAAAACTCCTTTTTTTTCGAAGATAGCAAAAGCAAATCACAAAGAATGAAAACCACTTACTCGGTACTAAACGAACACTGATCACAAAAAGGTATCTCTAAAAATACTAAATATATATAACAAAATAGTATATTCAAAATATTCACAAGAAGTATTAAAATATTCACAGAATATGTAAAATATATTCAAGTATTTTAATTCAATTGCTTTTGAATGAACAAAAGGCGAAATTCCAACAGTATATTCCGCGATATACCTGCCGCAAAGTTTCCGCGTAATCGCGTGATACACAAGTTGCATCATCAACCTTGTGCGGATCTTGACGACGATAACGACACATAAATAGTTGTGTTATTGGATATTTTCCAGCAAAAAGTATTACAAGAACTGGAAGAAAGCTTTTACATAGCTTCAGCTTTAGCAGACGAAGACCAAACTCGTACAATTAATATGTGTTGCATGCAAAAGTTATAATTTTAACAAAATATCATATTCAAAATTTGGCTAATGACGACATTTTATTTTTAAAAAATCAAAATTTTGCATATGACATATGTAAAATATTAACGGATTATATTAAAAATATTCAAGAAATGTCTAAAAAATATTTACAGAGTATGTTCAAGGTATTTCGGGAAAACGTGAAAGTCCTGGCGACACTTATAGCTGTGCGACCTTCGGATCTAGAAGTTGGATATTTTTTCCGAGGCTTGGGATTACGTTTGTACCAGAACTATCGTGGATTATCTGTCCAGTAAAATGTACAAAATCTTTTATGTTTGTTTTAGAAATACTTGTTTTAATTTTAGTTGGATGGTTAGGATGTCCAAAAGTACCCCATACCGGCTATTTTAATGATATTCAGTTCCTGGGAGGGGGTACCAATGTGTCAATCTTAGTTAATCTTGTCTTATAAATCCGTTCGTTGAATTCGGGTGGCGTGTTCTGTATTGCTTTGACTGTTGTCAAGTAAATATTTTACAGCTACAAAATGACATTCTCAGCTGATGACTCCAGAACATGTCCTTGTACTTCGTATAGTCCAGACAATTGTTTGACGGAGATAATCCTGGGGATTAACATATCCCTAACAACTACTCCCATTTAGCATCCAACGATAAGATGATTACAATGGTTTTTCCCTGATAATAATTGTTTATATTCACCTGTGTAATATGTAAATACTTGATATAATGATTAGAAACAAGGAGCTACTAAATCATAATGAAATATCCAAATAAGGAAATATAAGCCTTAAAAAGCGCATTTAATCAGTTAACAAGACAGCTGGGTAATGTTACAGGCACTTCTAGCAAATTAAATAAATTCTTAGACAATTAATTTTGTCAGTTTCATAATCGGTTAAGTAATTAAAATGCTATCATTGATGAAAAATTCCAGAAAACGTCAAAATCTACCAAGCAAGCGTATTATAGACCTGCGTCATTAGACAGATCTTTATCTTTGATGAGCTTTAATTCAGTAGCTATCGAGATGAGCAGCTGCACAATAAATGTTCAAATATGATATAACATCATTATCTATGGAACGCAAAAATAAAATTAATTAGATAACATGAATTATCTTAGTTACAATGAGTTTATTTCGGTTAATTAAACCATTGTATTCGACTTAACATGAATGGTAAAACATTATTTTTTTAAGTCTCCCTCCAAAAGTAAACTGTTTTTGTCCGTAGGTTGGCTGGGGTCTCTCTTTAAAGCAATGCTGAATTGATCTGTAAGAAGTTCTAAAACATACGAATGATATTTTGAATTTGTGTATATAAATTAGATTAATAATAATAATAATTCTAAGTTCTAATTAAAGAAATATTTATAATTCCATTACATGTATTTCGATATCAATAGAAATAAAACATTGAATGACATAATTTGACAGCTTTTGATTACTTTTCCTTATTTTACGTTTACAACTTTAAATACCATAGAAAACTTGTACTTAGGTATTATTTTTGTTCTTATTTTAATTCAATAGGTTGTATAATTAAAATATTGCTAAAACATGAGAACAAATCTCCCCAAAGTAATATCTCGTGTAAACAACAACTCCTCGACACCGTGTGATAGCAAGACAACTACGAACCTGATATTATGTAAAATTGATGTCATCGACATTAAATGCTGTGTTGAAAGCGGCATTTAGAGATCAGAGATGTCAGGGGTAAGATCGCTTTCAACCATTTAGCATGAAAGTTCACTACGTTGCAACTTTGAGGATAAATTTGATAGGTTTCCCTAACATTTTTTAGGGGGGGGGGGTGGATAGGGTTATGGGTATATAATTGAGTAAGAAATACATTTTCACACTTGATTTGCTGAAAATTCGTGCTTTTAAATTAAACCTTTACATAAGAATTTAACAAACATCGACAAAAATCGACTATAAATTATTTCACTAAGTACTAAGCATGATCTTGGATCAATGCCTGTCTGATAATTATTATTATTTTAGACTTGATGTGTAAAATAAACCAGTGTTTATTTACATATTTTAAAATTTCCAGATCTACATAAACCAATAATAACGAAATATGAGGCAGCTACATTGTTCACTTATTTTTAAAATCATAACCGTAACCCTCAGTCCAAGTGATCAAACTGTAATTAAATGCAGATATTATCATAAATCAAACATGGCCAAGGTATTCCAAAAAGAAACATATAAACTTCATACAAATTAAATCAATATTATAGGAGATATGATGGCAATATGGAATGGCTTCCAAACACAATGCACAAGCACAGTACCGGTTATGTCCATCATCGGAATTAATGCCAACAATACATCGATGCCTAATTGACCAAACAAGGGTGTTTAAAAATGCCTGCTGAATCCTTTTCCAGGTGTCAATATGCAGAGGAAAGTCCAACCAACGTCAAAAGCTAATTTTTGTTGCAACTAACGAAGATGACGTTCCCTTTTATCCCAAACATGCTCTTTTGGTAATAGATCAGGTGACATTGCTGGCAAGGGTAGCACATTCATATTCTGTCGTCTTAGACAGTCAGTTACAATGCGTGCGACATGGGGTCTAATAATGTCATGTTGCAGTGTTGAACATACGTGGCGGCAAAAATCTTCCAATCCTTTTTTCGCGGTAACGTGCACAAGTTAAAGTCCTATCAATAATCGCTAAAGCAGTTTTATTAATCGCCGACAGACCATTATACTTCGTCGAAGGGACGACCTGGATTGACACAGTTGTTTTGGCAACGTTCTCCTACACGACGGTACACTCTTGATTGACCATCACTGCTGTCCAAATGGAAACTAGATTCATCAGTGAATAAATGGCACCTTAGTCTAATAAAGCGTTGATATCTTCTGCACCAAACAACACGTGCATCACGACAACGCTGTTGGAGAATCGGGAGAACAGCTGGACATCTTGGATTGATGCGGCTTTAACGTAGACGATTTCTGACAGTTCTTGCACCGCACCTATTCTTCGAAAACTGGGGATGGTTCTTGTTGTGAAAGTTGCATTTGAAAACGATTCCTTAGACACTGTAGCCTGAAGAAATTTTCCTGACGGTTATACGTGAACGACCTGACCTGGGAATATCTCTGGTGTTATTAAATAGTTGGAAATGTCGCCATGCACTATGTGCTCCAAATCTCCTTGTAACACAGAACGGGCAACACAGTTGAATCATTCCAACGGTTTGATTGCGGACATTTTCTCCAAGTCGAGGCAAGGCGTACAACCACGCAATTTAAATTATTTTTCTGTTTTGTCTGAATACAAAAATAACACAGTAATGACAAAATCCAATCTTGACAAATCAATCCCTAGGCCCTGAAAAAAGGAAGGCATAATTGGCTCGATGGTTACGGAAAGCAAATTCCTCTTTCGAAAAGCCATTAACTCTTGAGATTTTTTTTGAAGTTGTTATATGTGTATACATGTACATTAGAATAAAGGTTAAACCCCTAAAATTAATTCAAAAATATTACTTTTCAATGTGCACATTTTTCTCCCGTCAGTATATACTTATTAAAAAGGCGTGTGTATATAAAGGTGCATCTGATAATTAATTTACTTCAAGATAAATATAAGTCTTGTTCATAATCTAAGTCCAGATCCTAAGTCTAAGTCTTGTTCCTAAGTCTAAGCCTTGTTCCTATGTCTAAGCCTTGTAGATAAGTCTAACTCTTGTTCTTAAGGTTAAGCCTTGTAGGTAAGTCTAACCCTATGTCTAAGTCCAGTTCCTAAGTCTAAGTCTTGTTCCTAAGTCTAAGTCTTGTTCCTATGTCTAAGCCTTGTAGATAAGTCTAACTCTTGTTCTTAAGGTTAAGCCTTGTAGGTAAGTCTAACCCTATGTCTAAGTCCAGTTCCTAAGTCTAAGTCTTGTTCCTAAGTCTAAGCCTTGTTCCTATGTCTAAGCCTTGTAGATAAGTCTAACTCTTGTTCTTAAGGTTAAGCCTTGTAGGTAAGTCTAACCCTATGTCTAAGTCCAGTTCCAAAGTCTAAGTCTTGTTCCTAAGTCTAAGCCTTGTAGATAAGTCTAACTCTTGTTCTTAAGGTTAAGCCTTGTAGGTAAGTCTAACCCTATGTCTAAGTCCAGTTCCTAAGTCTAAGCCTTGTTCCTATGTCTAAGCCTTGTAGATAAGTCTAACTCTTGTTCTTAAGGTTAAGCCTTGTAGGTAAGTCTAACCCTATGTCTAAGTCCAGTTCCTAAGTCTAAGCCTTGTTCCTATGTCTAAGCCTTGTAGATAAGTCTAACTCTTGTTCTTAAGGTTAAGCCTTGTAGGTAAGTCTAACCCTATGTCTAAGTCTTGTTCCTAAGTCTAAGTCTTGTTCCTAAGTCTAAGTCTTGTTCCTAAGTCTAACCCTTGTTCCTATGTCTAAGCCTTGTAGATAAGTCTAACTCTTGTTCTTAAGGTTAAGCCTTGTAGGTAAGTCTAACCCTATGTCTAAGTCCAGTTCCTAAGTCTAAGCCTTGTTCCTATGTCTAAGCCTTGTAGATAAGTCTAACTCTTGTTCTTAAGGTTAAGCCTTGTAGGTAAGTCTAACCCTATGTCTAAGTCCAGTTCCTAAGTCTAAGTCTTGTTCCTAAGTCTAAGCCTTGTTCCTATGTCTAAGCCTTGTAGATAAGTCTAACTCTTGTTCTTAAGGTTAAGCCTTGTAGGTAAGTCTAACCCTATGTCTAAGTCCAGTTCCTAAGTCTAAGCCTTGTTCCTATGTCTAAGCCTTGTAGATAAGTCTAACTCTTGTTCTTAAGGTTAAGCCTTGTAGGTAAGTCTAACCCTATGTCTAAGTCCAGTTCCTAAGTCTAAGCCTTGTTCCTATGTCTAAGCCTTGTAGATAAGTCTAACTCTTGTTCTTAAGGTTAAGCCTTGTAGGTAAGTCTAACCCTATGTCTAAGTCTTGTTCCTAAGTCTAAGTCTTGTTCCTAAGTCTAAGTCTTGTTCCTAAGTCTAAGTCTTGTTCCTAAGTCTAAGTCTTGTTCCTAAGTCTAAGTCTTGTTCATAAGTTTAAGTTTTGTGAATAAGTTTATGTGAATGAGTGACCTTTAGTTTGGAAACACAAAATAAAAAACTTAATAAATTTCATAACAAATCAATTTATTTAATAAATTCATCCAGACAACAGTTTTAAAGCAAGTGCTTCTTCATCCTCTAATGTAAGTCCATCATCATCATCATCATCATCATCATCACTTTGGTCAAAATCCTCACTCATTTCCTCATCAGATTCAGAATTCTTTATTTCCATTTTTCTTTTCTTTATAGGGCTGAAAAAAAGATGCTGCATCTAGTTAGTATACTTATGTCGTGAGTGCACATTTTTCTTGCAAAATTCCTTATGATTTCATTATAAAATAAAAACTGAGAAATCTTACACCGATGTCAAGCTTGGGATCTCCCAAAATTTAGACATGTGTACTACCAACTCAGCTTTCCAGACAGCTAAATTTACACACAATTTTATGAAATTTGCTACACTATTCAGAGGAGCAATATCATTTTTCAATACAAAATTCTTATTTTGATACAAAACTTTTGACTACCCTAATACCTATTAAGAAATAATAACAAAATGTGCTAAGATATGCTAAGATCAGTTTTTTGACAATAAACAAGAGGCCCATGGGCCTTAAAACTCAACTGAGTAAATGTCAAGATTGTTTGCAAAGTGCAATAGACAATATATAAAGTACAGAAACATTCCAAGTTTTCTTCAGTTAAGAACTGCTATAACACTTAATCAGATATATCTAGTCACATTTCATTTCTAAGTACCTAATATGAATGAATTAACTGTAGTACAATAAAAAAATTTCAAATCATTAGCCCTTCCAGCATACTTATGCAGCTATATCCTTGACCTTTGAACCTAAATATATGACCTTGAAACATAAATCAAAATTATTGTCATATAAATATCTACAATATTATTATACACATGCATATACAAAAAGTTAATAGCTTTCAACAAGATTAGCAATTTTAACATTCTTATGCAAACATCTGAACCTATGATCTTGAACCATATATCAAAATCATCATCATATCAATATCTACAATATTCTAATATACACGCCTAAACAAAAAGTCAATAGTTTTCAAGATATATTGACAAATATATAATTTTTAACAATTTTCCCACCAAGTGCCTGGTCATTTCCATATTTTGAGCCCCATGGCTACCATTTGTGCAAATCTGAAACTAGATGACCTAAGGATGTTATAAATGAAATAACAGAAGATTTTTAAATTTTTACACTATTTACCCCCTTATGGGGTCCAAGGGGACATAACTCCTTCATCTGTGTAAATCTGAAAGGGCTTTTCATCTTACCAACAATGCTTCACAGTGGTCCACCCCCATCCCCCAACTCCCCACCCCTTTCTTCATTTTTTTTTTTTTTTTTTTTTTTAGCAGTATTATGAAAAGTTCAAATTGATGATATGATTTAGTCCAAACAGGTTTTCTTTTTAAAAATTCCTTTTTTAATATGACCTGAAATAACTGAAGTTCAATACACTTTATCTAAGCTTCACTCTTAACATAATTACCTCTCCCATTCTTCTTGGTCGTCGTCATCATCACTGTTGTGCTGTCTACCATAAATTTTATCTGGGTCAGGTAAAAGATCAAATGGGTCAACTGAATCATCATTATTATCACCATCCAATATGGCCTCCATTTCTTTTTCTTCCTGAAATGATATATTTTCATTACATCTTAAACAAAATAATATTGCTCATTTTAAAATGTACTCACCCTTGTTAAACAAATTAAAATGCCAGATTAGATAAACAAAACAGAGAGAATATTTAGTATCAGAAAGAATACAACAGATAATATATAAATAACATATGCTTTCATTTCCAAGGAATATGTAAACTTATTTGAGCCCCCTTTTTTCCTCAAGTCAGATTAGGTATATCTAAGAAGGCTACATGTGGATAGCATACAGTTATGACATCTCTGATCAAGTCTTTTTATAAAAAAATCTGACAAGTTTTTCATCTCCATACTACTAAAGTTTACATACTCCTATAAATATAATTCTTTTTATAAACATGTAACATACTTACATCACTTTCATCTTTGTTTTTCTGTTTCCTCTTCTTTCCCTTCTGTTTCATTCTTTCTTCCTAAAATGTAAAGATCTAACATTAGTCAAAAAATAAAAAAAGAGTGTAATGAAGAGTAAAAAAAGTTCTCAGTTAGTTAGGAAAGGTGTAAAACATTGAAAATATAAACAGTTGAGGTCCCTATTTCATTTTTTAACCAAGTTTTTTGTGTCTGAAATTAGACAGTCAATTTACGTGAAGCTAAATATTAGTAATTGTTAGTAATAACCTTTGATCAACCTTTGTAGAGATAATGAAGCAAATAACTGGAATTTTTTTAAGTCCAAGGGGGATAACTGTGTCAAAAATTGCTCGTTTATACCCAAAACAGAACTTGACCTAGATATTTTTATGATAAATCTGTATACCAAATTTCATTTCAGTATGTGCAACATCTGCAAAGAAAATGAAAGGAAACTGTTGGCGGACCGACAGACAGCAGAAAAGCAATATGCCCTCCCTTCTTTGAAGGGGGGGCATAAAAAATAAATAAATTAATAAATTAATTGATAATCTTCACATACATACATACTAAAATAACTACAAACTTCAAACTAACTGCTGCAATTGTTCCACATGAAAAATTTCTTAAGTAGCTGTAAATCTAATATTTATAACAACACCTACAACAAAACACTTCAATTATTCCCCTTACAAGGGGTTGATGGTGGAGTGATCTAGGTATAGGCTTACAGATCACAGAGTCTCACTGTCTATGGTCAGATCTATCTTGAGCAAGTTTGTCAGTTTTCCAAAAGATTTGTGATATTCTATTGACACTCCAGTTTTCTCCACCATTTCAGAACCTCAAAAAAAAAAGAAGAAGATAATTTTAATGGAGAAGTAAAACACCAATACTCCATTCTACTCCCCTACTTGACCCTGCCCCTGTACCATGATAATGTAGCAGACATAATTCTGACCAACAGTACTGTAATACATTTCACTTACCTTGTGTTTTTTCTTAATTTTTTCCCTGAATATTTTCTTATCAACTTTGTCTTCTTCTTGCATATGTTTTTTGGCTGCTTCTAAATTAATACCTCCTTCATAATCTTCATCTTCAAAATGTCTGTTTGTCTTTGATGTCTTTAACTCATCAATAAGTGCCTATCAATTCAAAAAAATATTTCATACACATAGAAACTGAGTAGTTTATAAAAGTTTTACTAAAAGGTGTGAAAACAAATGTTAATCTAGGTAATCAAACTTCTGACAGTTTATAACTCTTCAGGCACTCACTGAAAATAGTTTCATTTTTCTTTCTAACAATAATCTAAGGTTTTGCTATAATAGGACTTATGACCTCTGATATTATCAAAATTAAACAATTTCTGATACTTACAAGAGCATGATTGAAGGTTATTCTCAACATATTTCATAGTATTTGTTTCAGTTAATGCAAACAACAGATCACAGTGCCTCTCATGGCCTAGGTTTGAATTCAACTCGGACAGATTCAACTGTGAGACACTTTGTTAGCTTACTTTAAATAACGGTTTTTCTCTAGGCAATCTGGTTTTACCATCCCAGAACTGAAATATAAGTAACAGAATGAGGATTGGGGCGTAAAACACTAATACTCCACTAAGCAAGATATGAGGTAGAACTTATATATAGTTTACCTCTCCCTCTTCATCAAACAAAACTTTGGTGTTCACTTGCAGCTTTTTTTTTGTATTTTTTTGGCCACTGCATATTTTGTTACAACTTTCTCTTTCTTATCCTTTGCCTGAACTCCATTTGCTAAAGTCTACAATGAATATTATGTCAAGTTAATTCAAGTTAACAATAGCTACAATATGACAGTAATTTCTTTTTCTTATAAACAACAAACCAATGTGTAACCTCAATAAATGAGGCATTATTATAAAAATAAAACTATTTCTAAGATCAAAACTATACACTGGTAATTAATAATCTAATCTAACTAGGTACTGGTATAGAATTTGATTGGAGATATTTATCTAGTTAGTTACCATAAAACAGTTTATGCACAAAAATACAATTTATTATAAAACCTGGAAACCTCCTAGCCTTGCCACCAACATCATTTTAAAATCTTAAGAGTTCCTGATGGGGTTAACTCAAAATAATAAATGTAACTCTCCTTAGTTATTTGTATGGAAATAATGTATTTTTTCTATTGGATATGGAATTGTATGTCACCTGATTTTGTAAAATGATCTTATTTTTGAAATATAAAACTTTGTCATTCTCCATAACTCATAGAAAAACATTTTCACATAAGTAGATATCACATGGTACAGTTCTGAAGCCCATTATTATTTACTATAACTAACCTCATCACTGTCTTTAGTTTCATTAATGACATCATCATCAGAATCAGAATCAATCTGTCTTCGTTTTACAGTAAACAAATAGTCATCTTCATTTATATCAAACTTATAACTGTCATTCTCACTCAACTTTGTTTTCTCTTTTAATTTTGTTTGTTTTTTCTTTTCAGGCCTTGAATCTGTTGACTTTTTATATTTTGAAATATTTGTTTCACTATCATCAGAGTCTAGTGATGAACTTTGACCTGATGAACTATGATCTGATTCATTATCGTCTGATGAACTTTGACCTAATATGTCATCATCAGAGTCATACACAATACAGTCAGAATTTTTCTTTAAGTCACTTTTTTGTTGTAAAGTTTTACTATTTCTATCTTCAGTTGCTGATGCTTCTTTTTCTGCTAACCTTTTTTGTTCTCGTTTTAAAAATCTAACTTTTGGAGGAATTGCAAGGCCTAAAGAACTGAAATTAATAAACAAGAACTAATGACTTTAAAGAATCATATTACCATTTTAAATCTTTGAAATTAAAAAAAAACACTTAGTCTAAATTTTGTTAATTCAGAGTAAAAAAAAATGACAACAAACAAAAGTCTAAATAGAAAATTATTTCAAGATGTAAAATAAAAAATGCCAATAATGCATGAGCATGTACAGTGTAATTTAATAACATTCTTATTAACAGACTGATGCATAAACTTTTCAAATAAAAAGGAAGGTTTGTCACAAACCTTCACCAAGGTTTACCAAGGTGGATTTTGTCGCTTTTTAGTGTTTTTAAATGTTGTGAACCAAAATAAGAATCTCCATAAAAAAGGGTAAAGTGATAGAGCAAGCAATAATGTCCCTAAATGAGGATCAAGTCCAGAAAAAGTTAATCTAAGCCAAGCATTTCCACTGATATCCCATATTTATCAGCTGTATCGACTGGGTAATATAAATTAATGTCTTACTGAAAAAAATTCTTCACAGCCTGAAAGGAGATTTGAACTTTTATATCAGTGTTACACTATTAACAAAATTCTGTCATACTTACAATTTATCAATTTCAGCAACTTTATCAAATAAGTCTTTTCCATGCCATAAAAACACTTTAATTATAATTTATCCATTAAAAACACACAAAAATGTTCTCACATTAAAACATCTATGCTGTATGACAACCCCACTGTCTATGTCTGTTATCTTACCTAGAAAACTGAGCTGTGTCAAGTTCATGGATGTTGAACACTTTTTTGTCTCCCATCAAAAATACAGACCTCAGATAACCCAGAAATGCCTAGAAAATAAAAGTGATTACAGTAAATCTTTCTATAGCAACCACCCCTCTATAAAGACAATCTGTCCATTAATACTAGTGTTAAAAGTTTCCTTAGCTTCAAATTCCAACTAAAAAGATATCTATATAAAACTCCTTATCTATTAAGTGCATATTTCTAAGATCCCATTGTTGATCTATATTTACAGATTTTTAAACATATATCTCTTTTCAGTTTAAATACTGTAAAATCATCAATTTTTCATGGTGGCCCAATTTTCATTGTTTTCATGGACACCTCAACCCACGAATTTACATGTCAACGAAATAGTTTAATATTATGTTTAACAACATACTTTTTTGATGACATGAGTGATCTGGTAATACTGAACACATAAGAAGTTTTTTACAAAATGCAATTCACTTTATAAACTACGATCATAACCACGAATTAATCCCCCCCCCCCCCCAGGAAATGATATTTTTTCTTAAAATCAAGAAAATTGATGATTTCACGGTATACAGTTAATGAACAGTGTGTAGATTGATTGATATACCGGTAATATAGTTTTATGGCCAAGTCATGAATAATTTACTTATATCAGGGCATCACTAGCTAATGGGGAATTTGCAAAAATTTTATCTTTGCTGTGTGCTAAAGGCAATGTAAAGGGTTCTGTATAGGATGTAATGTCTACCAGGACATCGGAAATCAGTTTTGGGGTCTCTTGGTACCCATGACAATCACTTCTAAATGTCTTATTTTTATTTTAACTTTTTGCTTCAGCTTTTTGGAAATACATTCCAAGTTTTATTCCCTAAATTTCAAACATATTTCAAATTTCAATTTCTGATAAACAAAACTATAAATGCTGCTTCTTAAAATGTGAAGACATTAATCAAATTTTGTAGTACAATTGGGACTTGAATGAGGATTACTAGTCTGAAACAAGATATGAAAGGTGTTTAAAAAGAGTTAATGTTTGTAATGTCTTCTTACCCTTTGTGCTGTTTCTTTTAATGTTGGATCTGAGGCCAAGAAAGACTGAAGTCTTGGAGTAATACTCCAAATTTTCTTTGAATTCACTCTGAAAATTTAATCAAAATGCTATTTACCACATAAGAATATTCCCTGAAGATTATCATGTCAAGTATGACATATGCAAAATGGCTTGCTATCAGTTTTTCAACCTGCACTGCTTAATAATATGTACAAATTGCTACAAAATGACTTAGGCCTTACTTAAAAAATTCTTTGTTTGCTGCTATCCGACTCATGCTATCCACATGTGGGTAGGTAGGTAAGAAAAATTTTTTATTTTATTTTTTGAAAACTTAATCTTTTACACTTTTCAAAAGATTGTAGTAGAAGGCAATAAAATTTTTTGGGTAGGGGCATTTCAAGTGGGTCGGGCGGTCAATGGCAAACAAAGTTAATTTTATTTTCGGCCTTAAGATTCTCTGCCTTTACTTTCACAAACAGCATTAAAACTTCTCAACTTTTCATGTTAAAAAGAGGGAACTGATAACAGTTTTAGACAATGTGTAATGTTTGAATTGTTTGTCTGCCAACTGACTTTGGTCTGTTATTAAGTAATAAAAAAAAAGAAATAAAAACTTGTAATGTGAAGCTTAAATTATGTTAACTAAGTCTTATGACATAGAGTCAACCATCTTCATGGTTCCAATTGTAGATAAACAGACAGCCAGCCAACTAAAATTCTGATAAAACAACCAAAACAGCAAACAACAAAAAAAAAAACAGAAAATAAAATAAAATAACAAAACACTACACAAAATAAACACAAATAAAGTCCAGTGATAATGATGATGTCTATGTTTATTCTGGTCCACCTTTTCTATGATTACCTGATCTTTTCAACTGGTATCTTCTTTTCTTTGAGATGTTTGACCATTGTGTCAGCTTCTGATGGTAACAATACTAATAATGCTTGTCCATTCTTTTCATATCTACAATCACAGAAAAATCACAATAGATTATACATAGCTGATGCTCAATATATGTTGATTAGCAGTAAGTATCAACATACACAGATCTTACAGATTTTAAACAGAGCTACACTTAAAGCTAAAATAATGGTATTTTTGTTGTTGCTATCTATTAAATATTTTATTGTAACATCTAGTGATTAAGTTGGATTGTAAGTACCTGTGTTATCTAGTAGTTCTTTTGTCTCTGCATATACAGATGTAAGATACTTTAGGGTATGTTTTTTTAAAATTTATTTTTGGGGGGTGGGTGGGGTGAGGGTGTGAATGTCTTGATTATTCTGTCTTTTTCAATGTGATCAAGCAGCTTGCAATAGAGTTGTAATCCGAATAAAGGTTTGATTTCTGATATTAAAGCATGAAAAAAATTGAAGTCAATTCTTGTATTTATAAATTTTCAGAAAAACTGTGAATATTTTATTATTTCATGATATAAAATTACATATTCAATCACCATGTGAATTTAGAACTTGGAAAAAAACAAACCGCATACTCTGAAGCCATCGGAAAAACAAGACAAAATGTATGATGATTTGATGATTTTAATTATAAAAATGGTTTAAAAAATACTCAAAAACATTTCCTACATAATATAACAATGAATATGAGAAGGAAATCATTTTATATTCTGATGCCATGCAAAAGGTCTTAATATGCTTTGATTCTGGATTTAAAGATAAAGAGATTTCTAAACATCCCAGCACATACATGTAATATCTTAGGATAAGAATTTGCAGTTATTGACCAATTAACTGAGTTTCTAACATAGTTCATCAAAAGTATTGTAAATATAGTTGCATACCTAGCAGTCCGACCAACTCTGTGTATATAAGTGTTAGCATCTTCAGGACAATCTAGCTGTATCACCCAGTTAACTGCAGGAAAATCTATAACATAATTACAAAACCATTTGAAGGAAATTGCAAATGCTATTGAATGGAACATAAAACCCCATTGTACGCAGTAACAATGAAGTCAAAATCACTAACATATCAAGATCAAAACGACAAAATCTTTTCAATGACATCCTAGATATATCAACAATAATACCATCATAAAGATTTTCAGAAAGCTGCATTACTGTAGTGGGCATTGCTACGCAGGTTAACGAAACTGATAAGTTTCCACATGAAAATGAAACTGCTTTACAACAAACAGTTGAATCTCTTTATCTTAAACTCTATTGGAAAACTGAAAATAATCTGACTTATCTAAAATTTGAGATTAACAGATGTGAATGGTTATCAAAATGAGAGTAAAAAAAATTTTGAAAATTTTTTGTCAATGGAAAGTAAATTGAACATCATTCCCATGTTCATTATTTCTTTAACATTTACCATTCAATCCATGCAAGGTTATCTTTATTTACTCAAGATCTATTAATTTCAGATTTTTAACTTCTTAAATATTTAGTAATTTACATACTTGTATTTTAGAAAATAATTAATCAAGAATTGTTAAAATTGGAAAAAAGACAACACAACTTATTGCAAAGTAAAAACAGTAGACATGATTAAATAATACCCAAGACATACATGTTGCAGATTATATCAATACTTAATAGATATGTGTAAATGAATGCCTGGTATTTTAGTTCTTTTAAAACATAGACACTAAGTATCTTACCTAGACCCCTTGCAGCTATGTCTGTTGCAAATAACACTGCATTTTGTTTTCTACAAAACTGATTATACACAGCCACTCGCTTAAGTTGATGCATGGCTCCATGTAATGCCAAGACGGTTACTCCTGGTCGAAGACGTCGGAATATTTCATGTATATACTTCACCTATCATAAAATAAACTCTTATACATATACTGTATAAAATTTTCATTTTGTACCTAAAACTTGTTTTTGACTTGACAATATTTTTTAATTTCAATCCTTATAATTATTACTGTCACTTGAAAGGCATTTTACATGTAATATATTCATAAGCAAGTCAAGTGATTAATGGATTAATGGGTCATATACAACTCTCAATGTTTCATTAAACAAATTATTTGCAAATGTAAATATTTTTCAATTAAAATGAAACAAGTTACTTGTTATGTCTTAAAACAGAAAACATTATTTTAACACTCCTCTAACCACAAGGCTTATGCAGCCACAATTTAAAACAATGCTATCTAAATAAGAACAAGAATACAGTATAAGTTACATAACTGTGTATGTCAACAAGTATCAAAATGTAATGTACCTGTTTACAGCTGGCTATAAATACCAATGTTTTACTTTTCAAGTGATTTTTAACAAACGACCATAACATATTTATCTTCTCATGTAGCTCACAAACCATATAACTCTGTAATAAAAAACATGTAGTTACTGTACAAATAATAATAATAATAATAATAATAATAATAATAATACAGTTTATTGTTACATGCATAGTGAAAACTGATTTTCTTGATTAAATTTTTAAGCAGTCAAGCAGATTTTATTTTTTATATCTATCATGATCTCATAGACATCGATTTCCCGACAACTAGGTCAAATATTCAGTCAGTCACCATATTCGTCCAACATGACATGGACAGAGGCATTTGTTTCCTTCATTAAAAAGTGCAAGTTGTTAAAATTTAGTTTTAAGATCTGCAGTCATAAATCATGATCGTGATGACAACAGCAAATCTTAGTTTTTAAACAGACAGGTACATCATATTTTGGATAAGTTACACTGATGACAGGGAAATGTCCCCGCACAAGTACAGGAACATATTGGCTACCAGCTGTAGTTTTTGGCTTCTGTAAATTTATTTATTGATGATAGTGATGACAACATGTTATTACTTTATATTCTTGTACGGTGAACAGTTCCGCTTCAAACTTATGTCTCATTTTTGTCCTGACATACTTGCCTCAGCTTGAAGCCACCATCGTTTATATTTTAAAGTGCCGTCACACACAATCAGTGTAAACTAGTTGTACCTCTCCAATGTGTTGGTATGATTAGAAATTACGAAACTCTGTTTAAAATTAACTTAAATACAACTGATACATGACTGTACTGCACACATGCTCATCGTGTTAACCATAAACAGTTAGTATCAAGCTGAAGTGACAAGAAAAATCCGCCATTATCAGAATTTTATGAGGGGTGTGATATCACTTTTGTAGGTGTGTGATATCACTCGGGCTGATATCAACTTGTGTAAATTCGAGAGTTATCGCACATACAAAAATAGTGATATCATTAGTAAACATATGATAATATAGTTTTATTTTCCCTCTTTAACTGAAAAAATGTCATTAGAATAAAAAAAAATTCTATGGCTGAGATTCAAACAGCTAATTATTATTGACTTACCTGTTCTAACTGTACAGGTGTACTGTGCTGTGCATTCTCGTGTACTGACACATACATTGGATCCTTCAGGCTTAATCTTGCTAAATTCTTAACAGACCTGAAATAAAATAATTAAAATATTAACAGTGCTCAATTCAATGCAGAAGTTAGCTCTGGATTCTGTTAATGTCACCAATTGTAATTTTTTTCATGACTGCCTTCCAGCAATATTGCTCGCCACAAAATTTTTGAGTCAGAGCTAACCTTGCAATTAACTTAGTTTTGCCATCAACTACAAGTAAAGGACAAATAATTAAATTTGACAAATTTTAATGATTTCATAGGTTGAAAAGCAAAAATATGTTCAGGTCATTTTCCAATGAATGTAAATTACCTGAATGTAAATTAGCTGCACCCACTCACATGCCAAAGTGTTTGTGACATTATGAGGCTAGAACGAACTACTTTTAATTAACATCATTTTACCTTTAAAAGCAAACATTGAAAAAATTGTTCTCTCATTTGATAAAGATGTCTTTAAAATTTAATTATAAGCATTGAATCTGATTGTCATTGAGAAATAACCTGAATGAACACTGTGCACACTTTTGCATAATTCACAAAATGAATTGCACAAAAAAGAAAAATACACAATGTGCACAGCATCCATTATAGGTAATATGTCATTAATTTGTGCAAACCTGCTCCCCTTCCATACAAGATTTTAAAATTGTGAAATTAAATTAACTTGTAAAATTATACATGGGATTTTGTGGAAAAGAATGTATTACTCACAACACTGCTATATCACGACTTATTCATCCTAACTGTGTTTTATTAAGTGTGTATTACCAAATTTGATGTTAAATCATGGAGTGGATATTGATGATTCCGGATTCCTTTTAATCAAAATTTAATTAATAGCAGACAGCAGAGTGGAACTGTTGCTGGCTTTCCAAAATGAAAAGTTGTGGGTCTGAACCTTAGTCAGTACCTAGAAATTCTGTAACATTTTTCATCTTTTGCCCACAGCGAAGCCAGGACTGTGTAAGAAAGTGTAACAAGTGTATCAGTAATTCTTCTGTTAAACTGGAGGCCCATGCATAAGTGTAAACTAGACATTTTTTTGTAGTTTGAAAAAAGAGTAATTGACTCATGGTCTGTGTAGAGGACTTATACAAATAAATTAACAATACTTACTTTGTTTGTGTAGCAGAAAAAAGTAAAGTTTGTCTAGTAGCTGGTAAATTCTCTATGATGGCATTCATTGTCTGAGCAAATCCAAGATCAAGTATTCTATCTGCTTCATCCAAAACTAGATATGTAATTATAATAATATACATGTATAATACATGTAATAATAATAATAATGATAATAATAATAATAATAATAATAACAAACTACTTACTGTAAGCACGCTGCATCTAGAAATAAAAAGGCAAAGGTACTTTGGACCTGTCCTTCAAAACTGATACCATGTGTCATTATAGACAGGACATGCTAATGAACCTCAATTCTCTTAGTACATGACTAAATTTCAAACACTTACTTTATTGTATTAGTGAAGTATTCCTGAGTGGGATAAAAAATCCTTTTCATGTAACTGATCATCAGCAACTTTATAGCAATCATCTCGATTCATATCAAATAAATATAAACAAACGTGATCTGGTGGTACTGTCACTTGTTTTCCAAGTTTCAATGTAACTGCTGCTTGAAAATGTTTTGAGATAATTTTACTCTTGCCTAAACTTCGGACCTTCAGATGAAACCTTAAATCTGATGTTTCCCTCACCTCACAGCAAGCATGTTTTATGCTATGTTATATAATTTTTCAAAAATTAAAGGTAAAAATCAGATTTTTGGTTAAAAATTTATTTTTGAACAATCTGTTAAAATATATTGTGACTGATTAAAATATAAATACAACTTGCTATGCATTGTATAAGTTAATAAAGTGTACAAACCTAAAATTTGTAAATTATCTGCTGTAAAATGTACAGTTTCATCCATATGTTGTAACAGGCGTCCTGGTGTACATATCACAATATTGGTCCGGTTAATACGCTCCGATTCTTCTTTTAAGAGCTAAAGTATAAAACAAGAAAAAAGTTACTGGCAGTCATTATATTCTAAGTTTGATGTAATACAACACACAAAAGAGGTAAACGAGAATGTCTTAACAATGTTGTGTCATGTAAGAAGTTATATAGCCAAGAAAACTTCAACAATAAATTGTCAATTTGAAAAAAAAATTAACACTATAAACCATTAATGGATATCTTCTGGCAGTTTTTGATCAGAAATGTTTTTTTTTATTTTAAAGCATTTTATGTGTACATTAAATATTGGTAATCTATACATAATTAAGACACTGTGATTCATAAGCAGGGACTTTAGACCTCTCACCCTTCAGGACCTTTCTGGACCTGTCAGACATCGGTGATAAAAAAAGGCTTACTTTTCCTCCAATAACAAGACCAGCTGAGAAATCATGATGTGTACCAATTTTCTTTAACACTTCAAATATCTGATAAGCTAATTCCCTTGTTGGAGATATTATCAAAGCACCTAAACCATCTTGTTGTGACCATTTCTGATGATAAAGGCATTCTAATACCTGGAATATGTAATCAAAAGTAACATCATTACAGTTTGATATAAAATAACACTACTTTACATTCACTAAATTCAGTTTCAATTCTCATTTTATATCTGAAAGTTATATGATATGTTAAAAGAAAATGAATTTTGGATACAATATATTCAACAAAAAGCAATAAAAAAGATTGTACCAGAATTGTTATATAAACATAAATATCCCTCATTTGTGTTGATAAATGTGTTTATTATAAGTAAAATTTCTGTTTATCTGTATCTTAAAAATTAAATCTTGATTTAAAGAAAATATTATAAAAAGGCTTACATTTCAGTTTAACCATACTACATTATCTTTTATAGTAATTCTGTAGTCAATTGATATTGTATACATTAACTTACTAAGTTACTATTACAATGGATAGTAATAGTAAAACATGTTAGAGTTTTTCAATGACATTTGCATTACCTACCGGTATCAAGAAGGCAAGAGTCTTTCCAGAACCTGTTTTTGCAGCACCCAGAATGTCATGACCTTGTAATGCTAAACCAATTGTTTCTCTTTGTATTTCTGTTGGTGTTTCATAATTAGATTTCTTTAAACCTGAAAATATGTAACATGGTAAAGCACATGCAACAGTGCAAAACTGTATATATTAAAAAAAAAACAAAAAAAAAAAACGATAACAATAATTCAGAGAATGAAAGTTGTGGTGTCATGTTGTGAAGAAGCGACAAAGACAGAAACAATGACAACATGTTGTGATGAAGTAAAATGATGAAAAGGATGACATCATGTTTTAAATGAGGTAATTAGAATAAAAAGATGTCATAATGGACTTCTGAAGTTTTATGCCCCCCCCCCCCCCCCCCCCAACTTCTTTTATCTACATCATGACAATCAGTTTTTGGATGAAAAGGGATATATAGAAGGGCCCAGAATAAACACCAATTTTCCCTACTGGAAATTGAACCTAGGGCAGTAAGAGATGTTGTTCTCTGTAGGAAATGCCATGATCTGGTATGTAAAGTTAAAATTGTCAATGTTTATATAACAAAACAAAAACAACAGAAATTGGCATACAAAATCATTGCTAGTTTTCTTCCCTCATTTAAAAACTTATGTCAGAAGGATTGCTATGTCTATATTAAAATTTTGAACAGTCCTGTAACAATGCTGAACCAAGAGAATTCTTAGGAAAAAAGGTAACTCTTGTAATGTCTGTGTACGGGCATGATAGATGTTTTGACAATATTATTGCATGGTCTTTAGTTAAAAAGTAGACTGGTAGATCCATAAAACATAAGAATAGATTACCATCTTGTGTTTTTCTTGATAATGGAAAATCGTTGAATGTCTTAACAGTAGATGACTCAATCTACAACATAATAAATTAAAACATCATTAAATATTTCACACAATGCATAATTACGTTACATAAATATCTAAGGATGCAATCATAAAATTGAGAGAAAAGACACTGAAAATTTAGCTTTTCAAACATGTTACAAAAATTATGAAAAGAAACTTTTATCATCTATGGTTTGATTGGTAATGTTCATCCAGTTAATTAGTTAAACCTTCCACAGGAAACAAAGTTCTCTCATTACAAGTGACTGGATGCCCCTAGCTTAACAACTTAAGGAGTATTATAATTTATAAATGATTAATTAAATAACATTAACAGGACTTTAATGTTTTCTGAACAACACTTTATAATAAACTGCCACCATGACAGTAACCAATAAAATACAAAAACAGAATCATATAAACACTAACTTTTTTCAAGAAAACCATTCAACTAAAATCGCTTGTAAATAAGCACAGCTTTAGAAAACAAGAAAAAAGTGACCAATGGGTATTTCTAGGGTCTATCTACATTGTAAGCTTCTTGTTGACAGACATTGGCCTTCCTTAAATATGAAACTGGCCAGGGTTTCAACTTATGACTAGTCACTACCCACATGCCGAGCAAGCACAGTCAGTGGTTTTTAGGTGCCAGACGATTAGCGACATCGTCAGTTCGCCAAAGACGAATAGTTCCACTTTTAGTTCTCCATAACTGATTATCCCAAATCTCCCATGGCCGTTACCTATATTGATCTAAAACTGTAAATCGGTAGGGAATTATGATTTACCATGCCATATTGTGATTTTAGTTTGGTAATCTCTTCATCTATTAACTGCCATGATTTTGGTTTTGGCGAATACAATTGTTTCTTTCTACGCTTCCCTTGTCTGCCTCTAAAGTCGTCATTTTTTCTACCTTTTGTACCAAATCTGTACCTCGTGTTTTTAGGATTCATTATTGCCGGAAGTAACTTTTACATTCTAAAACTAAGTTCGGAAAAGGATCAATGTAGAATTCGAATGAATCATGTGATCACATGATATCACATGACAGGCAAAATGTCGGCTGTAGAGCATGTATTATTTCTTGCTCTTCTATTAACCGGTTCATACGGTTTTAATGATAACCCAACAGCACCACCTAAGTATGTATTGAATCTAGATCTTCCAGAAGAACAAAGATGGCCAAGCATAGTGAGAGATTACAAACCATTAGTACAAGATTTGAAAACCGTGATAAGGCAAGCTTATATACTTTTTCTTATTCTATTTCATGTTTCAAACATTTCTCCTCAATTTAAGGTTAAGATTGAAAATATATTTCATTGCATCAAACAGCAAAAATGTAGCTATTTTATAGACACTTTTCTATAGTTCAAATGAACCATGACGGGGTCAGAGAACAGCTCCTTTCAGTAGAAGTAGAGAGAAATTTTAAGAAACGGAATTTTTAAAGTACACGATAAATTGCAAATGCAATACATATCCTAGCATATTACATTATAAATACACATTACACAATACACAATATAAATTACTACAATTTCAACTGTTGGTTTTTATGAATATTTTCAGAAAAATGTAGTTAGAATTATTGATAAAAAAGATTCATTAAATTTGCTAAGCATTCACTCATCCAGCACAGTTTTGTTACACGAAAATCCATAAAATATCTTGATAAAAACTGAAAAAAAATGGCGTAAATTTAAATGTTTCATTAAATACACTGTACATTGAATTTGAGCTCAGTTTAATTTTTTTCTTTGAAAAGTTTCTGGTCAATATTTTTGAATATTTTTTCACATTGATCCAACTAAAATCATTTAGACAGAAATAATTTCTACTGTCAAGATATTTAAACATTATAGAAACATTGATGAGCAGTCTTTGCATGATTATAATTCTCTTACCTAATTTTACTTAGAGATGTTTTATTTTTCTGTTTTTTCCTTTATTGCGATTTTTTTTTTTAGAAAAAGTATAAACTTCTGGCTAATATTATACATAGCAGTTTCTTTTTATTTGCATTGAGAGCAGTCACCTCAGCAGGAATTCTGGTCATTTCGGCACCTGGTCATTTCGGCACTTCATTGGTCATTTCGGCACTTGTGTTTGGTCACTTCGGCACTTGTGTTTGGTCAATTCGGCACTTAAAATTTTTTCGATGATTTAACAGCATAAAAGTGTGCGGTGTTTATAAAAATATCATGTCGATAGGACACCTCTTTGTAACCTTGTGTTACGGTTTCGACAATTTAACCAGATTTTAAGGGTCATATGAACCCAAATTGCCATTTGAGCATCACTTTGACCACCCAGTTACGGTATACACAGCTCAACCGAGATGGTATCCCGGCAATTTAATGCTCCTTTTCGTAATCATTGTTCTATTTCCTCTGAGTACAAATATATGGGGATGATATCAAACTGACAATTTCAAATTTGGCAAGAGGCTGAGAGGATTCATTTCAAATATTATTTCAGGTTTAAGTAATTTTTTTTAAATTTCAAATACCCTTCTCCAGGGCAAAGAAGCGTTACATCGCTGAATTATAGTCTCATGGAGTTGCGTATACCGGTAACTGAGTGGTCAAAATGATGCTCAAATCATCAGGATAATAATAACACACAAACCACACATGCACAATTATAACTTTTGGTAATTTAACTATATTATGAACAATTGTCAAGTGCCGAAATGACCAAGTGCTGAAAAGACCAAGTGCCGAAATGACCTACAATAACAAGTGCCGAATTGACTTGATACCCTCAGCAGAAGGCAATAATAATTTTAGTACGTCACAATGAGAATGAGAGCATAGAATGACACATAAAATATTTATAATTACACTTTAAACAATGTCACTTATGTCATTTCTATGCTGCTTGAAACAGCTACTTATAGAAAAATAAAATCAATTACAACCATAAACAATTTTATTGTTTATCATTTATTATGACTTGTTTATATTATAATTATTTTTTTAGCAAGTATTTGCCAAAAGCAGCTGTGCCTTTAGTGGAAAAAATAGCTTCAGACATTGATGTATATCTTCCAAAACCTTATGCTGGTGAAATGAGAGGTTAATATCTTAACATTTCATATAACTTGTACATAACAGTCATCAGTTTTGTCTAACACCAGAAGTATTATTTACAGTGTTTAACATCTGAGTCAAGAGCATTTGACTTATATTGAGATGTAACTAGTTGTAGTTAAATTTGCCAAAATGTAATTGTTTTAAGGAAAATGTATAGTGTAGGTTCTTAAGTGTGGCGCACCTTCAATGACATGTGGCACCAGCTTTTAAGGCCCCATCTAAAGAACCAGAGACTTCACTTTCTAAGTGGTGAGTTCCTGGGGAAAGATAAGTTACAGTACTTCATTTTTTAAAACCTGAGTCAGACCCAGCCAGGGTTCCAACTCATGACTATCCACATGTTAGCAAGCACTATGTTAATTGAGCTCTGTAATGGTCATGATCAAGAAGTGTAAGACATAGCAGCAGTCATGTGGTCATTCTTCGATGTTTCCATAAACATATACAAAGGCTCGAGTATTTTTTTCAATGTGGCCATTCATTGTCATTGTTCTTGTATACATATACAATGGGTTTGGTTCAAGTATGTATAATGTAACGCTTCTCAGACCAGACTTTAGAGCTGCACATTTATTGTTTATTCTGTTTTGCATATCAGTAAAAATTGACACTATATGACTTTTCACAAAATACATGTTATGTACCAAAACACTAGAGAGTATTAAATCTTTCAAAGACAGTTATACATTGACAGACATCATTTTTTAATATAAGTATTCAAATAAAGTAAATGTACAATAAAAAACTACCTTTTGTGTTGTTTATTTTCAGTTTGTCTAGGTTGGAGGAATGCCATTTAATACAGATTCAAGTGTGAGAGATTTTGTCAGTTTGCTTGTAAAAGATCAATGGTTTTCTTTAATTACTTGACTAATTTCTTTGACCATTCAAAATTGACAGCCTCTGCACAACAGTATAGTGAAATACTCTTATTCAGACAGATAAAATGAAATTTCATCAATAAACCATCCTTATAATATTACTTTGCTATTATTTGACAAGACATATAATCTCTTTCTTTTTTTATTGTAGGTATTGCACAAGCAATAAACGTCAGTCTTGGAGATGTGGTTCTATGTAATTTGTTATATGATATTTCTGCGTATGTATATTTTGCTGTATACACATTTGTCACTACTTAATAGTGGTCACCTGTCCACTGTGTTTACCAGTCATTATTTTTATGCCCTAATTTGATGAATTACTCTCATGACTCTGTAAGGGGAAAATTTTAGGTTAAATTTCCCCCTATTAAACTTTTCAAAGCATTTTCAGGTTAAAGTTATCATATCTTAACCTAAGAATTTATACCACACAATTCAAATAGTATGGTTTTAAATCCAGTTAACACTTCAATACATACAACATATGTGTGGGATTGAGTAGCATATAAGTGTTACTTGGTATTTCACCTTTTTTTCTAAAATGACAATTTTGTTACTTTAACAACCCATTGTTTTTATTCATGATTCATGTATTTTTTAAAATCAAAGCAGATTGTTTAATGAAGTATTTTACCAAAAATGACCCACTGGACCTACAAAAATTTTACTTTTATATCATTACTTGCAGTTTTTGTACCAGTATTGTCATGCAGGACCAGAATGGAGTTATTTGGCATGCTCGAAATTTAGACTATAGTTTTACAGAAATTTTACGCAACATAACTATCAAAATTGATTATCAGAAAGGTGGAAAGGTATTTAATTATGCTGTAAATGCAATTATCTCCTCATTTTATCAGTAAACTGAAACTTTGATAACTTCAGTAAGCACATTAGACATTGGTTTGGCTTTTTGAGTTGCCATGGTGTTACCATATATAGTATTTTGAGGATCATCAAGGGGACCTGTATCTGAGTAGACTAAAGCATTAACTTACAAATAATAGCACTCCTAACTGTCTAGGTTGGAATTCAACTTTGGCAGATCAGAGTTTTAGTAAGTTGTCAACTTTATTGACAAAGGTCTGTGGTTTTCCTAGGACATTCAGTTTTCCTCAACCATCCCTGAACTGACCACCTTGATATACACATAAATGAAGTAATCTTTGTTGAGATGTAAAACCATATTATTCAACTGCACTTTAAGAACATGTATTTCTCTGGATTATCACAGTTGAAATAACAACAGCCAAACTGTTCATTGTACAAGTAAAGTAGTTTAGACAGCCATCAAACTTGGTAGATGTTTCTGTTAATCCTTTTTGTCAAAAACTAACCAGGTGAGACATTTAAATCCGTTGATATCTTGTTTTAGTAGAACAACTTGTCAGATACTACTTTCATCATCATTATATGAAGTAAACCTGCTATATGCCATGAGCTTACATTGCAATTGTCCCCTATGTCCTGTATTTACTAGTTGTCACTGAGAGTAGAAAACATAGACAGAAAAAAGTGGCAGGTTCCACCAGTTAATTATCTTCAAACATTCTCTTGTACCACTGGTTTTAATAAAATTAAATTTCTAAGTCAATGACAGATTGAGTTAAATGCTAATACAGTTAAAACACAATACATGTTGATTTTATTATGAGATATTACAAGTATATGAGTGTATTATGGTAATATTTTCAGACAGTATATTCTGGTGTGACTTATGCTGGATATGTTGGTCTTGTAACAGCTCAGAAACCCAAAGGATTTACAATCACCATGGACGAAAGAGGTAAGAAAAATTCTTGATACATGTAAAATTTCTTTATACTAAAGAAGCTATGTATGTCAGGGTTTGACATTTAGGTTAGTATTAAGACCAGAGACCTGTAAATTTTTAACATGTAATCAAATTCTCTTAGGCTATAAATATGGTAAATTGAAGTATTGACATTTTGATATTCTAATGATCCTTAGAAATCTGACTAAAAATTCTAAAAATTGCCAATTATCAAATCCTTCAAATTCTTTATTAGTTTTATCATGTGTCATAAACTATCACCAGAGTCCATATAGTGCAATGATAATCATTCAATAACTACCACTACAACAAACTTTTGATTTGTATCTGCATCTTTTTTAATTTATATATTTATTTATTTTATCTTTTAATGAAATAAGAACATAAAACATAGCTGATATGGCAGACATATACATGTAACTGCATAATTGCCAATTAGCATACATATTAGTTTCCCTGTTGTTAGCTGAATTGCAGTGAAGTTGTACTCGGCTATTAATTTGGTGGTGCAGGTGGCATGGTGGGCAGAACCATTAGTTTTCTGTACTTTTTTCTAAATGCTTGCAGATATTGTGCTTAAATTTGGTATATACATTGTAAGTTAACCATCATGAGTTGCAAATCAAGAGTGAGTTTAGTTCCAGTTCACAGATTTTAGATGAAATTATGGGACTTGATTTAAATAATTTCTTAAAATATTAGTGTTTCGGTCTTTTTTCTTAAACACATGCAGATATTGAAATCAAATTTTGAATGCAAGCCTAGCATAATGAGTTAGAAGTCAGTTTTGAGTTGGATTACAGTTTACTGATTTTCAACGGAATTTTGGGCCTCAGACTTACATGTAGAAGATTTCTTTAAATTATAAGTTTACCAAACTTTTTTTCAAAATGCCTGCAAATATTTAACTCCAATTTGGTATGCAAGTATACCATATAGACTTACAAATCAAGTATGAGTTTGGTTCCCGTTCACTGATTTTTGACTAGATTATGGGCCTTGGACTTATCTAACATATTGAATATGAACTTGAAACTTGGCTTGTGCACCTTGGTGCCTATAGATTTTTTAAAAACTTTTTAATATTATAGATCAAGGTGCATGGTGGATGAATCTGCTAGTTGCTATTGTTGATAGGCAAGCTGTACCTGTTAGCTTTTTGATAAGAGATGTAAGTAATAAGAAATAGAACAATGAGTAAATGAAATTGATTTATATGTCTCAATCAAGATAGTTTTAATCATTTTAACATGTCTCCAGTGATGGATATAATTTCTGAATTTAAGACTTTTATACAAAATAATTTTGATGTATTTTTATAAAAGTAATGAAAAGTAACTGACATTATACTGCTGGGATATGTGCATCTAGTTGATTGCTGTTGAATGCAGATTTCAACTGACCAATTAGATGAAAATTTTCAATCAAAACAGATGTGAAAACTATTTGGTCTACATTTGTAGCCATAGATCTTTTCCAGAACCTTATTTTATAATTTGTGCCAGTTTTTTCTCATGTAATTATTAAATCACTGTTGCATGTATATAGTTAAAAACTGCATGATTACTTAGTAAAACTTTAAACATGCCTGCATTATGAACATGTAGATGGGTCTTTATACATTTAGAAAAAAAAATCACATGGTATATAAATTAATCATTCTAAAGTCAATTTGTAATTTTGAGTCTGTAATTGTGAAAATTTTTCTCACATCACATAACTTATTTGGTTTGACCTATTGATTAATAATGGTTGATGGTTTATTCAGTTCTACTTGCAAAAACAAAAGTGATCAACAGTACACCATCCCTAGTGAAAATAAAATTTCCTAAAAAGTAATAGAAAATCATTACATAGTCATATGGCTGGTTTGATAGTTGAATGTTACATCAGCAATTTTACATCTATTCGTAATGAGACAATTTTTATGAGTGTGAAAATGTTGTTTCTGATCTACATTATACTAGTTCACACTTATGGCAAACTCTGAAGTGTAAGTACGCTAGTTCACAATGTCGCAGTTAAACAGTCCAGTCTGTTTATTATACAGTTACTGAGCCAACCAGTCAAGGCCAAGAACAAGGGATTGTTATATTGTGGAATAAAGTCACAAAAAAAAAAAAAAAAAAAAAAAAAAAAAAAAAAAATTAACGTAATACATGAAGTTTTATTTTTTTTACAATACTGGTAACAATTTCCTGACCAAATTATTAGATATTACAAAGTACACAATATGTATATGGACGAGTGTGTGTGTGTTTGATGTTTATTATGTTGTGTGTTGTTGTTTATAGGTGACAGAAAACTCTGCTGATTATAAATCAGCAGTAGACACATTGTCATATACTGTAACAGCAGCCCCAGCATACTTCATTATTGCTGGCGTCAACCAGACAGAGGGACAAATTATAACTAAAGGAAGATATGCAGAAGTTGATCAGTATACTCTAGACCCTAAAAATGGAAGGTAAAACACGATATTGACAGGTGAAATAAACAAATATATATCCCTAGGATCCATGTGTTAAAGCTAATTTTAGCCATATTGTGAAATAACCACCCTCTAGTTTTCAACCAGTTTAAGAAACTTAAATAAAGCATCCTTATATATGAATATAAAAAGTGCACCACACTTTGTGAAAATATTAAATTTTAATTTTCCACTCTTTACAATATTTAAGCAAGCAATCCAAGTTAGACTTTGACCCATTTGACATACTTTTATTTGATATTGTTGTGAGTGTACATTAATGACATACTTTTATTTGATATTTTTGCGAGTGTACATAAATAACATACTTTTATTTGATATTGTTGTGAGTGTACATTAATGACATACTTTTATTTGATATTGTTGTGAGTGTACATTAATGACATACTTTTATTTGATATTGTTGTGAGTGCAAATTAATGACATTCTTATATTTGATATTGTTGTGAGTGTACATTAATGACATACTTTTATTTGATATTGTTGTGAGTGTACATTAATGACATACTTTTACTTGACACTGTTGTGAGTGAACATTAATGACATACTTTTATTTGATATTGTTGTGAGTGCAAATTAATGACATTCTTATATTTGATATTGTTGTGAGTGTACATTAATGACATACTTTTATTTGATATTGTTGTGAGTGTACATTAATGACATACTTTTACTTGACACTGTTGTGAGTGTACATTAATGACATACTTTTATTTGATATTTTTGTGAGTGCAAATTAATGACATTCTTATATTTGATATTGTTGTGAGTGTAAAATAATGACATACTTTTTTTGACACTGTTGTCACTATACATTAATGACATACTTTTTTTGACACTGTTGTCACTATACATTAATGACATTTTTAGCTCAACTGGCTAAAGCCAGATGAGCTAATGGCATGATGCACGCGTGCGTGCGTGCGTGTGTGCGTGTGTCCGTTAACAGCAAAAACTCAGAAACTACTGGGCCAATTTTAGCAAAACTTTGCAGGAATGATCCTTAGAAGGAGTAGATGAAAATTTATACAATTGGTTTCCATGGCAACCAAAAGTAGGTCACAGCAACCTAGAATGTAAAAAACCTAAAATAAGCTTCTTCTCTGAAACCATAGGTTATATTCAAAATCTGATGTGATATTTAGCTTCTAGACACCCTTAAACATGTAGGTTGTACATTTCGTGAAATTCTGTCAAAAACTAGGTTACGCGTTTTTAGCGTTTTTCTGTCGTACTTCGTAAAAAGTGAAAATAAGGCTTATAATGGAAAATCAACTTTGAAAAACTTCTTCTCTGAAACCATGAAGCCTTAAGCTTTCATATTTGGCAGTTAATATCAGCTTGAGCCCCTTTACCAAGTTTGTACAAATGGTGGCCCCCGGTCCATTTTTGGCCCCACCCCAGGGGTCCATATATCTGCATATGCATATATGGCTCATAATGGAAAATCAACTTTGAAAATCTTCTTCTCTGAAACCATGAAGCATTAAGCTTTCATATTTGGCAGTTAATATCAGCTTGAGCCCCTTTACCAAGTTGTACAAATGGTGGCCCCCGGTCCATTTTTGGCCCCACCCCAGGGGTCCATATATCTGCATATACATATATGGCTTATAATGGAAAATCAACTTTGAAAATCTTCTTCTCTGAAACCATGAAGCCTTACGCTTTCATATTTGGCAGTTAATATCAGCTTGAGCCCCTTTACCAAGTTTGTACAAAAGGTAGCCCCCGGTCTATTTTTGGCCCCACCCCAGGGGTCCATATATCTGCATATGCATATATGGCTTATAATGGAAAATCAACTTTGAAAAACTTCTTCTCTGAAACCATGAAGCCTTAAGCTTTCATATTTGGCAGTTAATATCAGCTTGAGCCCCTTTACCAAGTGTGTACAAATGGTGGCCCCCGGTCCATTTTTGGCCCCACCCCAGGGGTCCGTATATCAGCATATGCATATATTGCTCATAATGGAAAATCAACTTTGAAAATCTTCTTCTCTGAAACCATGAAGCCTTAAGCTTTCATATTTGGCAGTTAATATCAGCTTGAGCCCCTTTACCAAGTTTGTACAAATGGTGGCCCACGGTCCATTTTTGGCCCCACCCCAGGGGTCCATATATCTGCATATGCATATATGGCTTATAATGAGATATCAACTTTGAAAATCTTCTTCTCTGAAACCATGAAGCCTTAAGCTTTCATATTTGGCAGTTAATATCAGCTTGAGCCCCTTTACCAAGTTTTTACAAATGGTGGCCCCCGGTCCATTTTTGGCCCCACCCCAGGGGTCCATATATCTGCATATATATATTGGAAATCAAATTAAAAAATTTCTTCTCTGAAACTGTAAGGCATAATGCTTTTATATTTGGCATTTAACATCAGCTCAAGTCCCTTTACCAAGTTTGTACAAATGGTGGCCCCTGGCCATTTTTGGTCCCACCCTAAGGGCCAATATATCTACATATGCATATATGGGAAATCAAATTTAAAAATCTTCTTCTCTGAAACTGTAAGGCTTTAAGCTTTCATAATCAGATTAAGTCCCTTTACCAGGTTTGTACAAATAAAGGCCCCTGGGCCATTTTTGGTCCCACCAAGGGGCACATATATCTACATATACTTATATGGGAAGTCAAATTTAAAAATATTCTTCTCTGAAACTGTAAGGCCTACAGCTTTTATATTTAGCATTTAACGTCAGCTCAAGTCCCTGTACTGAGTTTATATAAATGAAGGCACAAGAACCATTTTTGTCAGTTGAGCTCCACAGGCCCTTTTGGGCCTCTTGTTTTGAAGTTGTTGTGAGTGTACATTAATGAAATATTGATTTTGTTGTGAGTGTACATAAATGACATACTTTTATTTGACATTGTTGTGAGTGTACATTAATGATATACTTTTATTTGACATTGTTGTGAGTGTACATTAATGACATACTTTTATTAGATATTATTGTGTGCATACATTTATGACCTACTTATATTTGATATTGTGAATGACTGTGCCTTTATGACATACTTTGATTTTGTTGTGTATATTAATGACATAACATAATTTATATTTAGATGGTTTATAGTAGAAACAAATTATGATCATTGGACCACTCCTCCACCAACTGATAACAGAAGGTAAATTTTTTAGTGTTGTTTCCAAACTGTATACAAAGTGTGATAGGATTTTAGCTTTATTTTGGTCACCCAAATAAAACATATACAGCACAAATAGGATCAAATTCCAGAAAATTAAACTTTATTGTTAAAGAAAATAATTTGAATTATAATGTTTACTGAAATAAAATGGTCTTAGATTAATTTTCTCCTTTTTTTAGACTAAATTTGGGTTTGTGCCTTTACAAAAATCTGTAAGGCTAAAAATGTTTTATGTGTAAGCATGTTTTATGAGCCAGATATGCAGTTTATCTCTGAGGCTCCATGTTTGGAAGTTTTTGCATTTTTCTTCTGACCAGCCTATGTATTTCAATTGCTAAATAGAATTTAATAAAGCTTGCTGTAACTAAAGAATAATGTGGTAATTTTTGACTTTCTTGCACTTCTTTCAGAGATCCTGCCATTAATGCCATGAAAAGTATGGGCCAAAACAACATTACAGTAGAGAATTTGTTTAATGTTATGTCAACACATCCAGTTTTAAATAAGTAAGTAATAGTTTAAACTACTGTCTCTGAGCATGCAAAATACCCTTTTGTTATTTTAGGGGACTGATGATGTGGCACAAATTTTGTTGTAGTAACTTAAAAAAAATTTTTTTTTAAATTCAGTCAAAGCAGAAAATCTTTCCTCTTTGTGAGTACCTAATTTTTTAACCATTTCTAGCATGTAAAGACAAAAGTGAAATCTGAGAATAACTAATGATTGTGCAGTAAAACTGTTATCATAGACACAGAAATAATTACTTTTGTTTTACTTGAAGCTCATTGACTTTTCAACAAAACTTGTATCAAAATTTGACACAGAGATTGATTATTTTTTGCTTCGTGAAACCATGTTGTCTTGACCTTTACCCTTGTGAGTGGAATGTGTTGTTTTGATTTGTTATAGTCAGTAAAACTGTATATTTTTGAAATCCTAGTTGCTTTTAATAATTTATAAAAAACTGACAGTAAATACCTCAATTCTCTTTTCCAATATACTCCAAATAAATTTGTGATTATAAGTAATTGCAATTAAAAATTGCTTTGAATGAATTTTATATAACAGACAGCATTAACATTTTGGTTGAAGATAGCAAAAATCATGCTCTGAAATCATAGAATAACAGAGGACTGGAAGGTTGAATGCAGAGTGGCAATTGCAAACAGGAAACAATCTCTTTTATATATGTGACAATGTTTAAAAATAAATCCTTGATTCATTTTGTTAATTTCAATTTCAGATAAAAGTTTAAATCATGACACAGTAACAATTTTCTACTTTGTATTTCCCTTATAATCAATGTTGGTTTTTTTTTATTTATTTTGCTTTACTTTGTAATTAATTGCAGTAAAACAACATACACAGTAGTGATGTCAGCTTCCCAGCCAGATATAATGCAGTCCTGGATCAGACATGTACCATAGATTAACAGATATTGTATTGCTAGATATATATGCACAAACTTGACATGATTGGTTTTAACTTTTTAAGAAAATGCGGTCTTTCAAAAATATTTTTCAATATGTACCAATTCGTAGTTCAGGTTTATATTGCTATATCTTCACTGTATAAAAAGATAATGACATGGAGTTGTCAGTTCAGATGCTTCATGAAATGCCTTCAAAATAGGGTCTGGGTCATGACCTAGTTTTAGCATTTATTCTTATTTCAATTTCAACCATTTTTAAACATATTTCAAAAAGTTTTCAGTTATGTTTTCTAAAATTGCCCTTCAAAATAGGACCAAGATCTCTCTCTATCTCTCTCTCTCAGATGTTGACTTTTTTAAATTTTTTTCTTTTCCTACTAATTTAACAAAATTTTAATTCAAAACATGCCATAAAATATTTTGTTATTCACTGTTTTATGAAAGAAAGATAATTAGCTCCCTTTGTTCATAAGGAAATTCTACATCATACCTCTTATATTGTTATATTGTTTGAACTTGTTTTTTTTTTTTTTTGTTTTTTTTTAATTTTTTCAACTCAACCTGTTTAAAATATTAAAATAATTATTTATACCTTGTATGCATATTATGTGCAGTTGCTACAGGAACAAGTTAGTTTTATCATTGAATTACACATATTGTGTTCTTTTGAATGAATATTTTTCAATAAGTATAATTCATTCATTATTGTTTAGTTACTTATTATTAGGGTTAGTTTTATCTGTCTATGCAATACAAAATATTCTCCACTTTTTTAAAGAAAAATTTCACAACACACGATTTTACAAAGGTTGTTAATGATAACTGTGATAGTATATAAGATTTATTATTTTATTGTTATTGTTGTTGACAGTATTTTTATATCACATTGTTTCTGATTATATAGATATAAATGTATCCATATCAAGAATCAAGTGCCTTCAGATTTACTGATTGAGAAAGTAATAATTTAAGAATGAGCCAAACATGTATTTATATTTGATATTATATAATACTTTAAGGGTTTTTGTAGGTGCAGCAATATGTAAATAGATTTGAATACAAAATGTTCTATATGTAACATATCTTAATCATCCCTCTATAATCAATGTTCTGTGATATTGGTAAAGCTTGATTATTTGTAAAACATAACAGAGTGTAGTTTGATTGGCAAAGTTTGGATGTAAATGTATGGACCATTAAGGTAAAGTACCTATTATAGAAATAATTTTACTTGATCATTAAGAAATATATTTTTGATGCTATTTACTGTAATAAATATTCAAATTAATTAATATTTGTCAGAATTGTTTATTATAATTAATAGAATTGTTATACATGGAATATAATACAACTTCATCTTATAGAGATATTCTTCCAGATTATGTTGAATTGTTTTAAGTTGCTTTTTTATGCTCAAGTCAAGGTTATTTTGTATATAAGAAGGTGGTCAGCCCTGGAATAGTGGAGGAAACTGGATTATATTTCAAAAACTTTTCCATATCTGAGACCATGTGATGGCAACATGATCTATTGCTTTAACAATTTCAAGGTTTGGATGAGTCCCAAAAGTAACAGAAAAAGTTTAATATGTAGCAGCCTAATAAGGATTCAAACCCTAGACCCTCCAAAACATGTACTATTTGATTGTTCAACCAATTAAGATAATTAGCCACCTGTCACTGATTATTATTTTGGCAAATTCTGGCCAAAGTTCCAAAAAATCATTTAGGTAACATTTTCTTCAACCAAAAACAAAAAGCATTGCAAGTTAAGTGGTCCCCAAGAATGTGAGGCACAAAACTGTGTTTATCTGTTTCACAAGTATAAGAAAATGAAACCTAGAGCTTGATATTTTTTTCCTAATGAGGTCAAAATTTTTAAAATTAGAAGCTGAAGACAACAGTTCAGGAATTATAAAAGTTGGAAAGACTCTTTGCACTAACAACATGTCATGTAAAAATACTTTGTACAAGATGAACTACTTGGAAATAGTTTATACAAAACAGTGGAAATATTTCTATATTAATAATCAGTTGGTTGTTAGTTGTTTACCTATTGTCCTATTAGTAATGCTTTAGCTTTACATGAGATAAATTTTATTCATACCACTTAACCATAATAATATTTTGCTTTGTAGTGGGTTAAAACAAATCAACTTAAACTGATGGTCTCAATACTCGTCTATATTTTACAAATCTCTGATTAATCAAGATTCATGCAATATACATGTTTGTACACATTTTTCTGCTTTGTCTAATGATTGCTTATGGTGACATTAAGTGCTAGCATACTGGACAATACAACCCCTTCACCATTTTAATGTTGCTTTTTTTATAACTTAGCAACTTGACCACTTTCATACTGATAGGATTATATCATATACTGTTTGAAACTACATGTATCTTTTGAATTTATTGGATTACCTTGGTTTATTATAAATAAAAAATAAACAAAGAATCAGACTCGGACATCATACTATACTTTTATTTACATATACATGTAGTTGTAATGATAGTAATTTTACCCGTGTTACAATTTTACAAAAATTCATCATACGTTTTACGGATTTAATGCTTCAACAGTGTTTTCAATCAATCAAACTTCACATTCAATCCAGGATAAAATAACATGCAATATTTAACATTAATAAATTATGTGGTAAGATAATTAGTGTAGATATTTTCTCATTAAAAGGGTGTTATTTGGCGAATTTTTTTAACAAAACTTTCCTCACAAATGTAATGAATATTGATCACATGTTACACAGACAAACTCTATTCTATGGGTTTCATGGACTATGCTCTTCCTTAATAAATGTTTTTGGTCCACCAAAAACTGATAAAGATGGCGCCAGATTTCACTTTTTTCAAATTTATTTCAGGGTTTTTGTCTTGGAGATCTTCACTTTTTTCAAGACCCAATCTTTGCAAATTGCAATACTCTAACACAAAATAGATTGTCTTCAGAATTACTAGACGAGTTGAAATATTCTACTTGCAAAAAAAAAAAAAAATTATAAATGTGGCCAAAGACCAATTCTTGATGAAAAGTTAAAAACTTAAGTTTTTTTATTCTAATATACATGTATGTAGAAATGAACAAATAACTAAATTTTAGCAGGATAATATATGTTTGTACATGTATGTGTATTTCTAATTTTGCTAGAATCTATCAGATTATTTATTTATTTTTATTTTTTTTTTTGCAAACCCCAAAATCTGGCTTTAATACATATCAAAATTGGTATCTACAGTTCACTTCAATAAATATTGCAGTGAGAATAAATTCATTACATGTACACCAACAAACATTAGCAAGTCTTTTTTTCTCAGAAAAATGCACGGGAAATGAAATAATGAAAGTAACAGCTGAATCCAATATCACAAACACATCTTATCATTCCATTCTACACATTATCTCCATTTAAACCTATAAATAGTCTGCAAACAATAACAATATTAACTGTCATCTAGACATACATATGATAAATTTTTCATAAAATTTTTATAAATAACACAAACACATGAGTGTTTCAATATCTGCTGCTGTATCCTTTTTTATGTTTATAAAACTGAAAAATATAAAACATAATGCTCATCTGGTCATCATAGTGAACACTGGGTTATAGTTAGTGAACAACGGTTTTTTTTAGGTATGTGCATTTATGCAGCATTTTTCAGACCACATTTGCCACCAATTAATTGTTTACAAATGTTTGAATGTCTAAGTGAAATGCAATGAGAGTAATGTATTGGTCTAATACTGCCCATCATCAGGATGTCTCTTGATTCTCTGTGTTGTTCTGTTCTTTAGGTTTAGTAAACTCCAGTGCTGACCAGCTAAATGATTCCAATTTCTTCAAAATAATCTCTACTTTTGTTCCAAGCATTTTCACTTGACTGCCTTCTGGAACTATTGCCTAAAATACACAATCAAGAAAAGTTATTAAAGAGCTGTGAAAAAACAGTGTTGCTAGACTGTACTTTTACTACTAATCAAGGTTTTGGGAAATTTTGCACAATACCATGGACTTTTTTTTAATTGATTGAATTGGGTTTTACATCCGAGTCAAGAACATTTTACTTATACAGAGATGTCACCAGCTATAGGTTAAGTGGCAGAAATTTTTACCTTTGCAGTGCACTTGAAGTTGAAGCAATGAGCAAGTAGGGTTCTTTAGGGCCATGCCTGCCATGGCATCAGTTTTAATGTCTTCTCTGAAGGACTCTGTGACTTTTATTTCTAAATGCTGAGTGCTTGGCGACAGAACGGTCACTACCTATTTTTGGACTTTTTGTACCTTGCTTTGGACATTTCATTCCTCTCGAATTTAAAATTGCATTCAATCAATATACACAGATGATCTGATTTTTGTATTGGGCTTAAACAAAAGTAACTAAAGTTTTATTTTTGATTTCTTTTTATGGTTAAAAACATGAATGAATTATTTCCTCATTGCTCTACTCTTTTTATTTAATGACTGCCATTATCAAAACCTCAAAAAATAAATAAAACAAGAAATCCGACATCAGTCAGAAAGGGCCCACTAGCAATCTTAGTTTATCATTTAGCATATATTTTTTCATATTTTTTGTCCATTGTAAGGGGTCTATTTATACATCAGTATTTTTTTCATACATAGATCAAACTTTTGTATAAGTGTAAGTACATGTAGTATGTAGAAATGCTTAATGGGCAGCATCTCTCACTTTCTAAATATAAATTACACTAAGAGTGGATCCTTGTGAGATAAAGTTTGCCAGTTCACTTTTTGAAGTTGGGTGATTTCTCCTACTATTGGTACTATGGTTATCTTAAACACTATTATAAAGACTACACTGATATACATGAAAGTAAAACCTTGATTACAGTGTAAAATATACCAACCAATAGACCCAGGACCTGTTACTTACATTCTTATCAATGATATTTTGTTAATTCTCGTCTACATGTATGTACATGTATTACTAGGAACGGTTAGCATTCAAGATTGGGATCAGCAAATTCTGCACACTACACCCAAAAGGTCTATGTACTTACATCTTTTAGAATGACATCTTTTTCAAAGAGACTTTGTCCTCCTTCAAATACTACATGTATCTTGCATCTAACCTTGTTAACTTCTACATAACTTTTTTCAGGATCTGCAACTTTTGAGAATACTGATATGGTAACAAAGCCAGGTGTCTGATGCCAGTCAAATCTACAGGATTTCTTCTGGCTTGATTCCTACACAAAATAAGAAATTGAAATTTAGACATGAAAGTCAATATTGTGGCATATTAACATCATATACACAAACTGCAATGTATGTGTGCATAGGGGGATTGAGGAGTTGATGGGTGTTAGTGTGCATGTGGCTCAGAGGTAGAGTTGATTATTAGTGTTTAACATCCCAGTCAAAAATACTTCACGTACATTGAGACATCACAAGCTTAAGTGAAAGTGCAGAAATTTTGCCTGTGCACTGCGCTGATGTCATTATACAGCAGTGTTCTTTATCGTGCAGTCACTACCCATTTTCAAGTCTTGAGCCAAACCTGGTAAGGGTTTGAATCCATGACCTGCCACTTACAGAGCGAACAGCTCAGAGGTAGAGTATTCACCTTAAAATACCCCTAAAACAAAAGCAGGAGGTTATTGGTTTGAACTCAAGAAGGGCAATACATTAAACTTACATTTGAGATAGATACGGCATCCTCATCTGTTCCTCGAAATGAAGAGGACAAGAGTACTGACTGGCTCATCTTATGTCAGAATAATGTGCAATTAAATACAAGACAGATCATAGAACACACTCACACATCCAACACATACATGAAATAGTTTTCTGATTAAACTTTCAAAATTTAAAAAGATGCTATGGTCACAAATAGCTGAAAAATTGTTGATGCAGTGTTATATAATATAACAGCCAACCAATTTCTTTTCCAAAATTAATCATTAGATTCAGAATCTGAGGATTTAAGTGTTCCTATAGGTTGTTTGTATGATTTTATTAACCTGTACTCACCTTTTTAACCCATAAATGTTTTCCTACTTCACAGCCTTCTTGTTCCAGAAAATTATCAAAGTCTGATGTTTTTCTCTGACAACAAGACCAAAACTTCATTCTAAAGCAAAGAACATAGAACCTATACAAGTATATTCATAGATATCTATTTTTTGTATTTTTGAAAATGACATAAAAGTACAAAAAAGTTCTATAATGAGAATCATTTTTGTTTTGAGAATCTATAAACTGTCTTTACTTGAATTTACTTTTGCTGTTTACAGAGTATGAGCAAATAAGTAACTTGTAACAAAATCATTTTCATGAATCACTGAAAATCAAATTTAGCCATTTATAAAGATAAAAAACAAATAATTTGGTCACCACTGTCCAAATTGTTTTGGTAAATTAAATACTACTTGTTCTAAGAATGCTGCATATAAAATATCTAAGTTAAGGCACTTGTATGTCTACTAAAAGAAATAATTTTAAAAATTAACAGGAAGCCAATAAAATTTTCCCATCAGAAGGAAAATACACATGAAATTTCTAAGGTCTATTTTTAAATAAGTACTCATTTTTTCCATGAAATTTTTTAAGATTTACCCCATTGCCCCTTTTACGAGCCCAAAAATTAAATTTAAAATGTGTATTTCCAAATTTGATCAAGTAGTTTATAAGAAGGTTTACAGGCACACAGCACTTGACCATGATGGTCACTTTGCCATGACAACACAGTAATCTGCTCTTGAATAACAAAACAAAAAAAAATTATTGCTAGTTTCAGTGTGTTAGTGTTAAAGTGTATTTCCCAAAAAGTAAATCTTCTAGAGATCTCAATGAAATATTCTTAAGTTTGATATTATTCACTTGGTCCTAGCTGTAACTGAAAATTACCATGTAAATTCTAGGTAATCGTTGTGTAAATCAAAATGTTAACCTAGGTAATGACTTGAAATTTCTTGCAAGGATTCTTGACTTTATTTTAACATACCCTTCATGAAATACTGGAAATCCAGAATGATAAATACATTTTTCTAGATCACTATCCTCACCATTATAACACTGTAAAAAACAAATTGTATACAAGTTTATGTATAAATTATATCAAAGTTAATCTATAATATATTTCATTTAACTCTCACTAAACATTACCTCAAAAATAAAATCATCATAAAATGGAACATACAATCTTTCTATCAACTTTTGTGTGGATTTTCTATTTAACTATAATCTGCCCAGTTAAAATACAATGCTATAAGCAGTAACTGTAATATCTCTTGTTGTCTATTTTAAATTTTTTCAGTATTTCAGTTCTAAGCTGAAGGTTGTTTGTTTTCTATAGGCACTTATGTGTCCTTAACCATCCAAGAACAGACTATCTTACCCTAAGCTTAAAAAGTCCTGAGTGAATTATACTTCACTCAAACTCTGTATTAAGGTCAGACTTGATGCATTCCTTATTCAAAATATTTACAAAGGAAATCAGAGGTTAAAGAATTTTCCACCAATATATATATGTATATATATACAGTATATATATAATAAAAAAAACAGTCCAAAATTTGATAAATAACAACAAATGGCGAGCAGTGATTGGTACAATAACCTTTTATGAATTTTTTTCTAAATGATATTCTTTTACATTTCAAGGGAGATAACAAAGTCAATCCTATGAGTACATGACTGAAAAAAGAAGTGGAATTTACAGGGACGATATTCAATATAAATAATATCAATAATACTGTCCTAATACATGTAATTTGAGACAAAAAGCCAATGGGTCTTAACGCTCACCTGAGTATATGTCCAAAATTATTTGTAAGATAGTTAGCAATTAAAGCCTTCTTATGCAGTTTTAACCTTGACTTTAAAATGTGACCTTGAACCATGTATCAAAATGATCATAATGTCAATATCTACAATATTCTAAAATACATGCCTATAGAAATGTTCATAGTATTCAAGACAATTAATATTTTCACTCTTCTAATGCAGTTGTGACCTTGACCTTTGAACCTATGACCTTAAACCATATATCAATATGATCATCAAATCAATACCTACAATATTCTAATATACATGTCTATAAAAATGCTAATAGTATTTAAGATATAATGACAAATATAGCAATTTTCCCATATAGCAAATCTGAAAGGGCTTAACCCTGGCATGATGCCATATATGAAGTTTTAAGCTCCTAAGCCTTTTGGATGAAACGATGATGTTTAATTGTTAAACTACTTTAGACCACTGTGACCTTCAATGTTGTCAAGGTCAACCAGCTTCACAAACTTGGTGGACCTTTTTATCCTGATGCTTTATATGAAGTTTCAAGCTCCTAGGCATTTTGGTTCATGACAAGAAGATGTTTTAAGGTTTTACTACTTTAAGTCACTGTGGCCTTCAATATAGGTCATGGTCAACCAGCTTGGCAAAATTGGTAGGCCTTTTAGTCCTAATATTGTATATGAAGTTTCAAGCTCCTAGGCCTTTTGATTCATGACAAGAAGATTTAAAGGTTTTACTACTGTAGGTACTGTGACCTCCAATGTAGGTCAAGGTCAACCAGATTCACAAATTTTGTAAACATTTTTGTGCTGATGCTATATATGAAGTTTCCAGCTCCTAGGCCTTTTGGATCACGACAAGAAGATGTTTAAAGATTTTACTACTTTAGGTCACTGTGACCTTGAATGTAGGTCAATATCAACCAATTTTGCAAACTTGAAAGGGCTTTGGCCTGGTAAGATCCAGATTAAGTTTTATTATCACTGGGTCACTGGTTCTGGAGAAGAAGCAGTTTAAGTAAAATGTTTACGGATGATGGACAAAAGAGTATTTGAAAAGATCACCTTGAGCATTTGCTCAGGTGTGCTAAAAACTGTAAACCTAATTAAAATAAAAAAGATGTTCCCTTCAGACAGTTTCCACTATATAATTACAAATTCTAACAGAGCTATAAAGCTCTTACTTACTGCTTTACAGGAATTATTTTTACAAGAGGTGCCTATGGTAATTTTATCCATCTCCGATTTTAATTCTGGAAAAAAGAAAAAATTCTTAATTATCAGTCATATCAAATGACCCAAGGAAGGTGAAAACAACATAGATAAATCTGCTTTTGATTTTTACCAGATCATTTTTTTAATTGAAAATTATCTTTTTCATTTAAAACTTACATAAAAGCTAAAAAAAATGATTGAATCTATCTGCTAGACTAAATTATCTAACTGCTAAATTGATGACTGCCAGTCAAATAAATAGAAGTAGTAGGATGATGTTTTTTTAGTTTTGAGTCTACACAACAAGAGCTTTTGTGATCTATAAGCTAGAGTTTCAGACAACTCTGTTAATGAGGCCCCATATAGGAAAGAGGAGTAACAAATACCTTGGTCTTTGTTTTGATCTAATTCCTTCTGTTGTTTTTCTAGAGCTTGTTTTAGAGTTGCCCCTACAACTACTTTTAATCTTTGCATTTGTTCATTTTCATCTGGTCTTTCATCAATTTCTTTTTGTGTTTTTGGTAAAGGTGCTTTGACAACAATGACCTGCAAAAATTAACAAAATTTGATAGTAAGGAAATCTCCATTTTAAGAAATGCTTAAATCAGGGATAAAAAAAAACAAGATCTAAGACCACCAAATTATTTTTGGACTATTGGCCCTTTAGATGAAATTTGTTGACAATTTCTGCAACAACAGAGTAGATATTCCAGATAATCACTAGTCTACAGTTATCAAAAGTTGGTGGTCTTTGATCCTTGGAATGAAATTAGTTAACAAACCTGGGCTACACTTGGTCTAGGAAAAATTCAAAGGAGTGACAAGAACTAAAGACAATTCAAAGGAGTGACAAGAACTAAAGACAGAGTCTAAAATTGAGGTTAATACATTTTGTATTTTACCGTAAATTTGCCTTGGGATTGTATGAATAATTTTCATTACATTCAGGCTGGCTCAGGCCTCATTTCAGACAGAGCAATTAATAAAGGGGGGGGGGGGTATTCAACAATTAATTTCAAATATAAAATTCTATAAAACTAACAGATGGACACCTGTACATACCTCTTGTTCAACAATTTTGGGGTCAACTGGTGGCTTCTCTGGTTCTGGTGGCTTTTCATTGGAATGTTTACCACTTGTACAACCCTATTTATAACAAAAACAAATTCTTAATACAGTAAAACTACAGATTTCCCTAAGGCTTGAGAAAAATGTGCTTGTAGGACTCATAGGCACTTAATAGCTTTTACTTGATGTATTTATTACAAGCTACTGAGATACATGTACAGTAAAACTTCAATCGCTTGAACCTAGTTACCTCAAATACCCAGGATAACTCGAAGTCATCTGTCGGTCCCAACCAATTTCCTATAATATCCTATGTAAATAAACCTCGATGGCTCGAACTTCGTTAACTCGAATACCCTGCTCGCTCGAACAATAAATATTTTTTAAAAGTATAAAATTAGTGAAAATTCAACTTCTTTTGCTCGAATACATTTTTTGACAGAACGACATGTGGTCGGCGTCATTGTAAACAAAACACAAGCTGAAGCCATATTACAGATTTCATCAAAAGTAATAGAGTGTAACAAAACAATTAGTCTAGACAGTTACCTAACATTAATTAACTAATCAATTATCAATTAACCTAATGAGAGATTGTTGATTACTTAGTTCTTTAATCTTTTAATCCGATTATGACACACGGGAGTGTTTGATCGGTACTTTTAAACACCTCTGTCATTCATGTGTGATGATTGTACATCAGGATTCTGTAATTTACATGTCCTTGGAGTATGTATAGTAATGTGTATTATCGGTATTTCCAGTGATTAAAATGACCGTTAATAACATTGCCTTGTTTAGTCTTATATGTGCAATTTGAATGAAGTAAGTTTATTCTGTATCATAACCTGTTGAATATTTAAATAAAGTGCCATATTGCTAAACCCGTAGCCATATAACATCATATGGCAGATTGCAGGTTAGCATTCAAGTTGAAATGAATTTTGTATTTTTAATTGGGACATTTCATTCTCTTGGATTTGAAAAAATATTTCGTGATAATTAATGGAATTTTAATTCGGACATTTCATTGTTTGACCTTTTAGTTTATTTACATGTATAACAAATTTAAAGATTATTTGATCAGTCCATAACAGGGGAACCTGAAACTCCGATCATATCTCGATGTGCGATCGCTCGAACCCCGATGGCTAGAATATTTGGTCGAAGTCCCTTGGACTTCGAGCCATCGAAGTTCTACTGTATGTACATGTATTAGAAAACGTTTGTTGCTGATTTTTTGTTAAAATAAGTAGCAGACCATGTATAACAAGTCACGGAAATTCCGTGAAAACTAGGTTTTTGTATTTCAGAGAAGGGGGTTTTAGAGAAAAATGGTACCTAGTTAACAATAATTACAGGTGACCATGTGTCTCGCAGGGACCTGGTTGATAGTATAGGGATACCCGTAATGGATTAAGATTTAATATATATATATACATATATATATATATATATATATATATATATAAGCATCAGTACGTCAGAACATGTTTAAAAGATTGCAATTATGACAAATTATTTAGAAATCTGAATGTTGTGTTTTCATTTCAATATAATTTCATTTAAGAAAAGATCCATAGTGGCATCTGCATCTAAATATATTTGGAAATATCCAATTTAATGCAAAAATAATCAACATCAAAATATTTTGCCACCATAATCATTTTACAAAACTAAAATTCCATATATAGTGAATTCTACGTCTAAATATCATCAAAAATAGCCAATTTCATGCCAAAAATTGTAAATTTCATGCAACAATAGCCATTTTAGTGCAGAAAACACAAAGGTCAAAATGTAGGTCATGACCTTGACCTTTGATTTTGGCTTTATTTTCATCAGCATTGCTAGAAAATATGGAAACTGAAAACCCCATGTCATTATCTTTACATATGGCCAAAATATAGCTAGAGGTTGCTTTTTTTGTGAAATGAACAAGCAACTGTGACCTTGACCTGTGATGTATTTATCCCAAAAGCAATCCAACCAAGATTTCATCACAATATATGTATGCAGCCCTTTCAACAGATTTGAAAGTAGCCAGCACGTTTTTTGAAGTAGACAGCAAATTCAGTTGTAATTTTATATAAATGTAATACTAATAGATGTCTATAGAATGAAAGTAGGCAGCAGACAAAGAGTAAAAATACCAAAGTAGATGACAGGTTTGGCTGGCTGCTGGTTTCTACTGAAACCACTGTGTATGTGCCAAGTTTCTTTCAAAAATGTCATTCGGAAACCATTTTTTGACGCCCGTCTGCAAGACCACCCGCCTGCCCGCCTGTCGACATTCGGTATTCTAAGAACCAGGTTTCTACGAAAACCTGGTTAAAAATCATGTTAAGAAATATTAACATGACCATAACTAGCCTTATTTTGGGTATCATATAGCCACTACAGGTGTGTCATACCAAGTAATTTTTTACCCCTGGTCATTATCGTTTTACTGATTTAAATAATCAGATCTTGGACAAGAGAACTCAGAAACTTTGGCAAGTGGACTAACAATCTTTCCACATAAAAGTGGAATCTGAACCTCAGTTACAAGAGGAGCTATATCCATAGTCCCCAGAGCCCCTCCCCATTCCCCTAGAGTTTACAGTCTTATAATTTTACATTCTGGATTCAAAATCAGTCTTAAATATCTATGTCAAGAGCAGTGATTTTGCTATGGTTTGTAAAAACTACCTTCTACCTTTCAGATTGGGAAAATTTGGACCCTTTTTATGTCACATATTACACTCAGAATTTTGAAATTCATTGCAAAGATCTTATATTGTGACAATATATAACATTTTTTGTCTGTCAGAACAGTTTTGGACAACTAGACTTAACTTAAACTATTTGATTGTGTGTCACTGTTGCCTTTTGGGAAATTTTAGTTGTCAAATTGGGAAATTTTAGTCTTATTTCTCAAAGGGAAACTACCTTTCTTTGATAGTAATTTCAGGCAAACAAAACCACTGAAGAGTGTCATGAAATGTTGACTATCATGGAGATGGTTGTCATTTAAGATAACTATATTATGTCTACATACTGGTGTATTAAGGAACTCTGTAAAGTCTGTACTTCTCTTTTTACAACAAGACCATCCTTTCAAAGCATCATGGAAGACAGGTGCTCCAGGATGAAAGTGACAGGAACCTGTATAAAATACAAAATGTTCAGTAAACATAAGTTTGAAATCACATTAAAAGGTATTCCTGTAACTTAATACATTTTACCTTCCTCTTTTTTTATGATAATGATTTCTTAGACTTTCATTTGATGACATACATCACTCTAACTCGTAAACCTGAATACATTCCATACACAATTAGCACAAGTTATTTTCCTTAAAAAGTGTGTCTAACAGCAGCTCAGAGATTTCAATTTATTGTTGTTATTTCATCTGTAAGTTGAAATTTGTGTTATAAAATACCATAACACTTGACAAGGACCAGAAGTGACCAGGAATCTGAAAAGGTAAACAAAGGGGAATGCCACTGCTGCTATTCTGCCTAGAGCTGTTAAATTTAAAAATTCCTTTATTTGGAGTGTCATCTAATAGGTCCAAAACTAGCACCTGTGGGCAGAATGTTTATCTAGTGATTGTCACATAAATGTTGAAGTAAAAAGGTTGTACCAGTGACAACTGGGGACTTAACTGTAAATACAGTGAACATAACTAGTAGCCACAACATTTGGCATGATCAGCTTTTTTTTTTTTTTTTTTTTTGTTTTGTTTATGAAAAAATAAAGTTGAGATGGTTAAAAAGAGCAAAATTTGTAAAAATAAAGGTTGAAGTATATATGGGTCAAAATGTGTCAATCATCGTCTTTCTGTGCTACATGTAGGGGCGTTGTAAATAATTACCGAATAGGCGGTTTGTGCTAGGTGTATGGGCGTTGTAAATAATTATCAAATAGGCGGTGAAAATCGTGAATAAGTGAAACAATTTATTTTCAAAATATCAAGTTGAGCACATATTCCATAATAATTTAAAACAAAGGCCAATTTGACGCCGATCCGGTAATTTTAAGATCTAGTAGTAGTAGGAACCCCACGCAAATAACACCGATTTTTATCTGCAAGTAAGCCAGTTTTACAAAGTTTACCATCCTCATTTTTTTCAGGATCATACTTCTGACCACACCCTTTGTTGTAGCAATGTACCAGTGTCATGATTTAGCTTATATCACAATAAGATTTATAAATAATTTTTTTTTCTTCAGAAATTGAGATAGTTGTCGGTTTGTTGTTTCTAGACAGTTCTTGTCATGCTACTTCCGGTTACAAATCTGTTATCTAAATAGAAAACGGAACAAACCGGATTGCGCAATGGAAGATTGGTGCTGTCTGACATCTGACACCAAGTCCCATCCATTACGCGGCTTATGAAAATATTAGGAAGGGTTCGTTTTGTGTGATAACGAAATTAACCCCAAATAAAATACAGTTGGTTCAAGTTAACCTGTCCGAGTGTGTGCCCAACTTGCATGATACCTAATACTGGATTATGTTATCAGCGTAATCAATACTCCCAATCATGAGTACATGATTTATATACCATTTTGTCGAACGGGATCATGTTTATTCTGATTGCTAACAAAATGGATGTAAGCATTTTGCAATCGGGTCTGTGTGAAAAAATGAACAGGTCCACATAGTCTGAAGTCAATCATCTTCCAATAACTTTGGATTAGTAGCGGATGCAGAGCCACGGGAAGGACGCCGGGCGGACAATACCAATACTGTATACACCCACTCTTGGTATAAATTAATCTACATATGATTAAATTTCGTATAAACTTTTACTGTCGATCCCCTTTTCAAAAAAAAAGTTAATAAAATAAAATAAAATAAAACTGTACAAAAGATATGATCAAGTTTCCAGCACAATTTATGAATTAAGAAAAGAAATAATCTGGTAAAATATACAGATAATGATTAAACACTGGCTTGTATTTCTTTCATTAAACATATGTCCAACTATTTATCTATTCGACACTTCTTTTACATTAATAATTATGATTCAAGATCCCGGGTATGCGATTAAAAATTGTATTCAGAATTCCGGCGTACCATGCATACTTACCACAGAAGCTTAGACGATTTTAGATTTTTTCTCCATTTATTTAGGTGCAGTTTGTCAAGTAAATGACGACAATAAAATTTCAAACATCATATTTAGTCAGAAGGCGGCATTGAAACCGGGCAAGTTAACCTTTACGTTTTGTTGAAAAAGTGTATTCAAATGCAAATTATTTTGCCACTTCAAAAATCTTATTTCAGACCGGCATGCTTCTATAACCATTTTTAAAACTTAAAAACAAATGAATTGTCACTTTAAATTATGTTTTACCCACAAGAATGTTATAAGAAAAACATATTTGTAACATTGGAAATGTTCAGTGTAGATATTTAAAAATTTTGAATTAATTTGAAATACCGGTAACAAGGGTCAGATAAAAAGTATTTAAATGAAGTGGTTAGAGAAATTTGGTGCTTTGCAATTACAAGAAAACTCTGGTTATCAGCAGAGCATGTACCCGGCGTTGATAATAAGCTCGCAGATAATATTAATTTGGACGCTGAGTGGATGTTAAAACCAGCGGTTTTCAATAATATTTGTCGCATGTATGGTAAACCTGATATTGACTTATTCGCTTCACGTTTAAATTGTCAAATTTCCTGTTATTTTTCATGGAAACCCGATCCTCATGCGCAAGCGGTTGATGCATTTAAACAATCTTGGACGAATTGTACAAACTATATGTATATTTTTCCTCCTTTCAGTGTCATTGGATTAGTTCTGCAGAAAATAGAAAAAGAACAGACGGAAGCGGTGATAGTAGCGCCAGTGTGGCCGACACAAGTTTGGTTTCCGAAATTATTGAAAATGGTAGTAGACTGTCCAGTTTTTCCACCAGTAACATCAGATTTTTTAACAATAGACGGAATTTTGGAAACTCATCCTCTTCTTCAAAAGCTACATTTAGCAGTTTTCCGAGTATCAGGAAATCACTTGAAAAGCGAGGACTTTCGGAAGACACTGTTGAATTCAGTGATCAATTTGTAAAAATACGGATAGGTGATTTATTAAAACAAACCAAGCCAGGTTTTTTATTTGTCAGAAATTGTCTTTGAAAAATATACACCTAATGCAAATATGTGTATTGTAACATTTTTTAAAACATTATCTTTAGAGAACAATCGATTTTCGAAAAAATGAAATTTTCCTTTTCGTTAGTTATTGCAGACCTTATCGCAGCGTCACCAAGGATACTATTGCGCGGTGGGTCAAAATTGTACTTCGTTTGTCAGGTGTGAACCTTGACATATTTAAACCACATAGTGTGCGTTCTGCATCTGTTTCAAATGTTTTAAATAAGTGTAAAGTTCCTCTGGCAACAATGAGAACAGCAGGTTGGACAGCAGAGTCAACATTTCGTAAATATTACCGAAAACCAGTTACTGTTGACACTTCTTTTGCTACAGCAATTTTAAACCAAAACTGAAGAAAGTAAATGTAAATATTGCACATAGACAAAGCGTGTTATATGTTATTTAAAAAAAAAAAAGAAAATTTTCAAAAGCCTGGATGTCTCTAAAACTCTCACGTGACTACTTCAGTACCATATTTGATGAAATGGAATAATAAAATTATACGAAATTTATTGAAGTATGATTTCAATTCCATACAAAACGACTAGCTCCCTATGGTACTGAAGTAGTATCGTGCCCAACCCACCCGTCCCCTTTTGGGTGGTAATCCAGGCATTTGCGTGCCCTGAATACTGATGGGAAACAAGCTGAAGTCATCTCACGTAACTACCTCAGTACCATATATGATTTCATGGAATTGAAATCATACTTCAATAAATTTCGTATAATTTTATTATTATTCCAGTACTTGGGGGGGGGGGGGGGGGAGGGGTAGGATTTGTTAAACAAATATCGAGTTCTACGGTTTATACACCTTCTAATGATACAATTACCAGGCATGGCATTTATATTCTAAGGCCAAAAACTATCCAAAAACACAGTAATACTTTTCTATAAAAATCATAGAATTTTGTTTTTGATAAACAAAGCTGAAAAAATCTGATTTTAATCATAATTAAACTAATTTTAGCCCAAAATAGTTTCTAATCTATAATTGGATCTTTGGTGGTTTAAGTCCGAATTTTCTCTGAACACATATTTTGTCTTGCGACTGTGTATAGGGTCAGAACAATTTCTATTTTAAAAAACCCGAGATTTTCTGATAATAATTGGTGTCGGAAGGGACGTTGCCGTACTGAAAATATTAGTAGAAATGTAGAGAAGTTGATAACCTCGATCAATAGGTGAATAATTGTCATCTTTAAGGCCTTCCCCTGTGTGAATGCAACTCTGTCATTGCAATGTTTTGGAAGGTAAATCTTCACTTAATGATTGAGATAAGTACCTTTCAACCTGTCGTACACAGGTGGTTTGTAGCCGCTTCGAGGTACCCAGAGGACATCGATTTTATTTACTTTTCAAAAAAAAGTGACGTGTCAGATCTCGATACCTTCGAAGGACCCCTGTGACTTTCATGTCTAATCCCGAGTGCTTGGTGAAAGAACAGTCGTTACCTATTGTCAGTCTTTGATCAGACCCGGCCTAGGTTCGAAACCAGACCACCCTCATACAGGCGAGCACTCTCCATTGAGCTACCATAGTGGTTATTTTTGCCAATGTCTGGATAAATTTTTTATATATGTTCAATTTTCACAATGAAAACCCGTTTTGTTGCAGAGGATCTTTAAACGTAAAATAAAATCATAATTTCAATCATTTTTTTAATGATATCGAGCTTAATTTTTCTTTCTATTTATAATATCCATCATTGGCTTCAAAAATTAGATCTATTGGCACCAAAATTCAAACCCAAGGCGTTATGGGTTCGACCTTGGTCAGCTTCTAGTGAAAAAGGATTTCTTGTCGTAGGCCTTTAGATGGTGACTCAGTACAGGATTAAAGGACAGAGTAGTATATATTTTTAATAATAAAAAAAAGGTTTAATTTTGATGTCCCATATGTGCATATTTCGGAAATTCATTCTTCATCAGCAACACTAGGGGCCAAAAAAATTGATAATCCAAAGATTTAAAAATAAATAAATCCAAATCCATCTAAGGGATGCTTTGCACTCGGAAACCTTAGTTTTAAATAAATTTCAAAAATTAAGATGCTGAAATTTTTCCACAAGTTTGAATGTGAGGTTCATTTGCTACATAGCAGGTGAGAGTATTAGCACTCAAGGTCACCATAATTGTGCATTAGTACAAAGCAGATCATGAATGCTTGCACAAACTCCCATGCATGCTGGTCTTTTGTTTAAATTAATAAAAATATTCTTGTGTCAAATAGCAGAAAAATGCTGCTTATGTGATATAAAGCAACATTCAACAAACCAAACTCATTGCTAATGAAGACTGTCCACTGGCCATTATTCTTGAATGCATGGCATGTCCCTTAATCAGTTTGAGCATTCACCAATTAACCATGACCTTCACCATTTGTTACTTGTTCTGTCCAGGTATTGCCAATGAACTTTCCTCTGAAACTCTGACATTGTCCCTACATATGTCTAGAAATTACAACTGTGGACATTATGGAACCCATGTCATTGGGTTTAAATAAACCACTTAAATAAATGTCCAGACTGTGACTGGCCTTTATCGTTAAATGCATTAGGTGTCTCTTAATCGATCAGAACATTAACCAATTTACTATGACCCTCACCATTTGTTACATGTTGACCTTTCCTCTTTGAAACTATGACATTATCTCTATATATGTCCAGAAATTACAACTGTGCCTTTATGGAACCTATGTCATTGGGTTTCTACATTTCTTTTGACATTGCCATTCTGATGTATAAAGACCAAAAGAGTGTGATTTCTGTTGTTGCAATATAGTTGGTGACCTCTTAGATCTAAAAATCATTAATTTTTTATGAATTACAATGTACATGTACCACAAATAAAAGTTGAATTCATTACAACTTCAATCAATTTATTTTTATCATTGACCTGATTAAACAAACAATCAAACATAGATTTTGTTGACACTTTTAACAAATCTTTTCACTTAATTACTCCTGAAATACATGTATATAAATGAAATGTTTTTAAAGCACTAACTAATGATAAACTAACAATCAATCTTGTCAAACAAAACTGATATTCATATTTTCAGTTTAGTTGGCTGTATTTCAAAATAACTATTTCAAAATAACTATTTCAACTGCAACCTTAGCCTGACACGAGTCATATGAACATGGCTATTAAATACCACTGTGACTGGCGTGGATCATATGGCACTTATTCATTCTGACATATGATGTAATTGAAGTAAAATGAAGTAAACCAGGACTTAAAATGTGGGATCTTCCCAATACCAGCGGAAAACTACTGTTCAGTCAAATAAATTTCATTAAAAATTTTGGTTTAAACTTATTGAGAATGCCATTTGTTACATATGAGGTTAAGTTCTTAAAATATCACCAACTGCTAAATAAATGACATTGTTGCCTGACAAGGTGCAATTGATTTTTTAAAATCTAAAAATCTAATTTAACAGAAACAAGATAAATCTTGGAGATATTGGTTATGTTAGCTAACATTTATGCTTAACAAGTAAAAAATATTTGTGCAGATTATCAATTGAAATACTGTCTGATGATTGGCTGGTTTCTTAAACCTACTAAACAATCTGATAATCTTAAATTTAAAAATTTTTTCTTAAAAATATTATCACCTGACAGCAAAGACCTATAACCTTGGATTCTGCATGCCATTTAACCTCAGGTGTTTAACAAGACTGTCAATCAACATGTATATTATTGGGTTTTTATGTACAGAATTATGTTATTATCTGCTTTTGTCTTTAGATAAGCTAAGTAATGAAATATAACAAAAATTATTCGTGTTAAAAAAAATAAATAAAATTGTTTTTTTACAGATTAAAATTAATGACCAATTTTTTACACTGACCAATAATGAATTTCTAACTCGCATGTAAAAGTGCAAGAGGACATCACCCTTTTCACTCATTGTAGTTACAGTTTTGTCATAAAAAAAATTAAATGACACTCATACCTGTAGTTTCCACATTTGCAGTGTCACAAACCAACAACAGATGACAGAAGACACAGTAACAGGTAGCATGACTATAGCTCAGGCGAGGTAATAATTATTAAAAGATAATATGACATATATGACATCAAGAGCCCTGTGCATGAAAAATACCAGTAAAGAATAATGACAGGATGGTGTTGTATGTTTTAACAGAAAAACAAATTCATCTGTACTACCTACCAGGTTTGGTCATGTAAATAAACAAATTAATTTATAATATCAATGACAGCATACATTAACCATCTGTAAAGACTTATGTAAGCCATTTAGGATTTGTTAAAAGTCCAGCTCTAATGACGACAATCTTTCTCCAGGCTTATGAAGTCTCAAGCCTAGTTAAAACTTCTTTAATGCAGTTTTATTATATTTCTGATGAATCAATATTAATGACAAACTATACTTAGAAAATGTGTAATTAATTAAAAAAAGTCACTACTTAATTACAAACACATATATATATATATATATATTATCATCCTGACATCTCTCTCTGTAATCGTGAAGAAAATGTCTTTGAAACTACTTCTAAAGTTTCTTGATACCTATCCATGCACATTGCTATACATTTCTGAAATAAAATTGAACAAGAAATTAATACATGACAGAGAGCACACCTGAAACTTAAATACTTGTCTTCATGGTAAGATCTTAAACTATTTAATTAACAAAAAGCTCCTAAGTCGACATCTTTTTTAATTCTGACTCTCTTTTATCTGTCTTTATAAGTGCTTGATGGCAGATTGACCCAAACTGTTATAAATCACAACATCTCTCACTACCTAGGTTCAAATCCCTCTCATACTAGAATGAGAAAAACTGTTAGTTTGCTTGTCAAGAGCTGATAAATGTTTCTGGGTTTTCCTTTTTCCTTCAACATCCTAGAAATGAAGGCTTCAATGTAAGTGAAACAATCTTGAATAATAAGGGACAGTACAAGTGAAATTACTTCTCTTTAGGAGTGGAGTGGAGAAATGATGTTTTACGCCACAGTCAAGAATCTTTCACTTTTTTCAGTTCTGGGATGGTGGAGGAAACTGGAGTGCCAGGAGAAAACTACCGACCTTCGGCAAGCAAACTGACAAACTTTCTCACACTAGGATCTGTCCCGAGTGGGATTCGAACCTAGGCGGTGAGAGGCACAGGAGTTAGAATGTTAATGTCTTTATATTATATGAAAGAGGTAACCAAGTGATGTCTAAAACCATTCAAGTGGAAGAGTGGCCAAAAGATTCTCCAAAAATTTGATAATGAAATACTTGCGAGGAGTTTGAGGAAAAGAAATTTTGTACGACATATGAGCTATCTGGCAGAGGACAGTAAAATATGGTCGTCTTTGAAAATTATGTGAAAAAATCATTTTTCTGTTATTGTAGTAGAATCATTTTGAAAACCTAGAAATCAAAAGTATAGTATCATCTCTTTGAAATAACACTGTTGATATTACAATTATGCAAATAAAATCGAAACTACAGTAGACTTCGGAATTTACGACTATTGCAAATAGGTCCTTTATCTTGGAGCAGTGCCAAGATGGCACCTGTCAGTAACCCAGCATTTTCTGAGAGTGTTGGTGCCAAACTTCAGAATTATTTTTTTTTAAAAAATGATCTGACTGTAAATCCTTATAAAATTTAATTTGTTGTGCTACATATTTTTATTCTGAGATTTGCCTTTAGACTATTGAAAACTGGTATCCATCTCAGCACATGTCAATGGGCTTGGAGTACACCAATTGACAATATTCCTTCTTTATCGTCCCTATCCTGATAACTGGTTGATTACCTAAGTATTGGTAATCCTTTTAGCTTGAGTATTCTTAAGAAGTTGGCAAGATATTGTTTTAACACCTTTATTGTGTACATCCATCAGTATAAAACACAAAATAGTTTAATTTAGTAATGGTGGACTGAATTTGCAAACATACATTACAAACTCTCTATTTTATTCTTCAAACTGATTGTTGAAAGCAATATATTATAATGTCGGGAAAACCATCATTGTCACTCAGAATTTATGAAACTGTTGAATCGCCAAATAACATTTTTATTCACCAAAAATAATTATTTTTCTTATTTTACAAAAAAAGTGAATGGCAGCGTGAACCCCTGAGATTTATATGTAATATTGTATGGTTAAATGAAATTACAAACTGGTTTGTTGTTTTATAGAATACCTGTAAAATAGTTTAATTTATATGTACCTGTTCTGAATTATCTAATGAAGAACCTGGCTTTGGAACACATTTCTGAAAACACTTTTCTGACATTTTCTGAAAAATACAAAACAAGATGCCCATGAATCTTATTGATCAACTTGACACTTCTAATAGTTCTTGACACATTTTAAAAGGCAATTTATTCATGGGTCTCTGAAGTTTTATTTTTCTTTTAGGGCCCACACAACCAAGACTTGTTCAAATAATATAATACTTGCCCTAAGGATGCTATCTGAAATATATAATAAGAATCCTACATGCAGCTATTATAAACTGACTAGAGATTATATCTAAACAATTTTATGGCCTCTACAGTTTTGTTAATTACTACCCTATTGCAAAGATTTACCGATATGCAAATACAAAACAATACTAGTCATCTTAAGTATGCTATATTTCAAATAGCAAGATTAGCATGTGTACATTCATAAGACAGATTTTTAAAAATTATTTCCTAGGACCTATCTAGTTTTTCTATTTTGGGGTTCCAATGTCAAGTTTTCTACAAATTATATCCCATTTGTTCTAAGGATGCTATTTTTTAAAAAAAAACAAACATCTAACAACCGAATACACAGAATAATTTTAAGCCATCAGTCTGCATTGTACAGGATTTGAATATCTCACTGCAGATGGTTTGAAAATTTGGATTAATTTCTTCGGTAATGATGTTTGCCGACCTCCTCTTCCATTTTCAAAACAAGAATACCGGTATGTGCATCAGCACAACAGTTTTTTTGAGTGCATGGGAGTATTTGATCTGTTTGTTCTAGCCAAGTCTTAGGCCAGTTTTATAGTGCTAGCTCACGGGAGCAACATGACACAGATTGTCATGCATTCCCAACCTGGACACATTATACTGACCTTTGGGTCTACCAGTAAAAGACTTAACAAATAACACTAACTTTCTTGTATTTAAAAGCATTGTTGTTGTTTTGCACATTTGTTCTCAAAAATATGCTAAAACTATAATTTTTAATAGTTGTAACATTTCCTTTCAAACTATGTTTATTATTATTGCAATTAAGTGATAGCATTCTGTAATGAGGTTAAATTTTAATGTTTTGAAAATGATATTTTGTGAGTTTGGAAATTAAAACGAACATCAAATGGCCAATTTTAGGGGTATTTTTTTAATCTGAAGAAACAAACTTTATAATAATATGTGGATATGATTTAAAAAAATTTTTTTTTTGAAAAAAAGGTCTTGCATTGCTACAATGGGTTCACAATTTGACTTTGGAAAATAAAGGTCACCTGTAGTAGCTCTGTAACGTATTTAAGATCAAGTTGCATTTTTAGTTGGCTCATCAACTCATCTCTGTTTTTAGAATCTAATCTTCCTCCAGCTGTAGGTGAATTAGAAAAGTCCATCTTTCTTAGCAAAATCTTACGAAATAAATCAACATGCAAGAAAAACGTGTGTCTGATCAGAGTTAAATAAATGATTTAGAATTTATTGCATTTCTCCATCAGTTCAAGCTTGTAATGGACTTAGAACAAACCGGAAGTAGCTGTCTTGTCAGAAGGAAAATTGTTGGAAAGTTGTCTTTTCTATCTAGTACTGCGACTGTTAAACAATATTGAGGTAATTAAATTTATTCAATTTTATCTAAATAATTGTACATTTTTTGGGGGAAAGATAATGGTATGTTGCTTATCCAAACATAGATTACAGTTCACCGTTACTCATGGACATCTCCACAGGAACTTATTCGAAAAAAAATCTTCAAAATATAGCTTAGCGTTTGGAATTCCACCCATAGGTGACCAAGGGTATTTTTTAAATTACCCATTGTTACCAATGGTATTTGTGATTACCCATGGGTAGATGTCATCACAGAACAGAAGTACCATGTACTATTTATAACTCTGACTAACCCTCAACCCCCCCCCCCCCCCCCCAATGATTGTAATGACTGTACCCAGGTAACAAATTATTTACCTGTTACCCGTTAAAGCATGTTTCATTGATGTTGACCTAAAATAAAATGTATATAAGTTCAATTAAACTCTTAAATTTCATTCAAAATGACACTTGGCATGTCAGTCATCGTGAACATTGTATATATCTCTGTCAGTTTGTGACACACGAGGTAAGTATCGGAACACCTTGAGTAACTACATTTAACCCAGTAATACAAACTACAGTTCTGAACGGCGATACTAATACTCCTGTAATATCCTTCCTATTATCGGGGAACCATTTGAAAGTTGTTTCAAGCAGATTTCATACATTTACTATTTTAAATATTTTGTTACTTTATTCAATACAATTAACAAAACAATGAAAGTTATTGATTCTATTTAACATTGCAAGACAAAACCCATGTGCGTAACTTGTATGAGCATTGCGCATGCATATTTAAGGTTTCATCAGAGAGGCGGGATTCACCAGTTCACGTTAGGTTACTATAGATATACGTACAATATGCCGATTTCTGCAGATTAATCTGCAATTTAAAGCATTTGTTTACTGTAATATCATCTATATAGATTAATAATCATTAATATAATAATATATGTTTATTCTAGTTATTTATTCACGGTTTATGAAATAGATTCTTAATTGAAATGTGTGGAAGTTGAAAAGCATACTCAGTACTGGGTCGGGTGCAAGATTTCGGATACCGGGTACAGAATTCACTACCCGTCACAGCCCTAATTTTTAGTTTTTGTGGTATATTGGTTAAAATTTTTATAAACAAGTATGGCTCAATTTTCGGGAATTAAAAAAAAATTAAAAATACCGGTATATTAACTGTATTCATTTATCTTTTTTTTTCAACCAATTTAAATTTTATTTATTGAACACTTTTTCATTCACAAGGATATCTTTTATCTTGCTGCTTAAGAATTCTTCTAACTTTTATTATTTAGAACTGGCTTGTCTTAAAATAATCTATCCACAGACACTATTTTAAATATGTTATTAACTAACTACCCATGCTCTTGATCATGGCTAGCATTGGTTACTGATAATGATGATGAAAATCTCCAATCGGTTACCATAAGTAGTGTTATATATTTCTACCAATGCTACCAGTCAGTAGGAATTGGTACCATAGGTGGAATTCTGTATGCAAATTTAGGTTCTGCCTATGAAAGATAACATCATTGTATGTTTAGATTCTTATTATTAGACATACCGGTTAACAGAAGTCTTTTTTTTACAGATGTTAAATTAGCAAGGTTGTTAAAAAGTTTGATTTGACAAGAACCATGTAAATAATCATAATGTACTTTTTATTTACCTAACTTTAGAGAAACTAAAAGTTTAAATATCTTTATCAATTTCCAGTAAGAAAGGTACAAATTAATAATTCTGAAAGACTTCCTTTTGTACCCTCACTAAAATTTGAATTTCTACTAAAATGGCTTCAATGATGAAATCAAACCATTTTGAACCTTTTTGAATTTTTAAAAAATTTTTTACTTAGAATTAAATGGATGGGACAGGGGTTATATTGTTTTCACAAGTGGATTCGTTACTTATCCCCACTTAGTTTAATATTTCATTTTATACAACAAAATGCAATTTTGGGTTGGTGGGTAAACATTTTGACAAAATTTGATTTTTTTTGATTTTTTTTTTTTTTAATTTTTTTTTTTTTATTTTTTTTTGGCTGTGTAGCTGAAAAGTTGTATTAAGTTGTATTAAGTTTAGTACAATTCAAGGGCAGTTTAATTTGGGGTAACTTGGATGGCCTTTATTGAGTTAATGATCTAAAGTTAAAAAAATTAAATAACATTATTGTAAAACAGAAAGGTTTCATGTTGTTTTATTTTGATATATATGTACATAGTGAACTTTCCCATCATAACATTATCATATGTGTTGCTAAGTCAGAATTCTTCACTTTCTTTTTAAGTGTAATTCATAGCTTATTTAAATGCTTTATTGCCTTTGCAGGTATTTTGATGTCCTAATTTGTGAATCCAGTAGCATATTGCATAATGTGTTGTCAGTTTCTGACACTGATAGGCTTTTGGACAAGTTAATTCAGAATAAGTTATTTTCTTTGTAACATTTATTAACTTGAGTAGTATCATAACAAAAATGTTCCATGTATGGGAATTTTTCATGTTAAAACATAAGTGATAATAGGTCAATCTATTTTTCTCATCACATTGTTAATTATACAGTGTCTCAATTTTTTTCTGTGACTTTTTCAATTTTTTTGTATGGTTAGAGGAACTACAACAGTGATACTATGTAAGGGCAGAGATCAATTCTTTCTTTCACAGAATGGACAGTTTGAGGCTTTTCTCTAACTTAAAACATTGCATTCTTTGTGTTCTTAAAATACATACAGCTTGAAATCGCCCTTTCATTAAATAATGGACAGTTGTAGGTTACATGATTTCTTTCTTAACTTAATGAACATCAATAGGTAATTCTATAGTGTGTTTAATGAAGTGTATTCAGTCATGCACAGGAACACAAAATGCATGCTTTTTGTGATTTGCTCATGTAATACTACAAATCATGCCACGTGCTTTCATTTGTTAGATGTCATCAGATAGTGTAGACATATTTTGTGCAGAATGAAAAACCAAATGATTGTGAAAATGTCGACAGTTTAAGTGAGACAACTCCGTGTTGATTCCGGAAATATATCATTTACAGTTAATTTACATTGAGTTTCTCAGTCCAAACAATTATTCGTGTGGAATTTAGCGATGTTAACATGGAAATTGTACATGTGTTCAATTTTGAATGAAAAAATGGACTTTATGCATTTCTTTGCTGGTTATTGATTTAGGATTCAATGAGTTCAAACTTGTACATTCTTGCTGTCCATTCAGTTAGTTAATGTACAGATACTTTAACTTATTGGACACTTACAGGTAATAAATGGCGATTAAGCCAGTTAATGTACAAAAAAGACAAAGAATGATGTCATGGCAGTGTTTTAAACATTTACTACCATTTATCGCATATTTCTTCTTTCAGATGTGTATGTGATGTCTGTGCAATTCAGCAGTTAAAATGAGTGCTTTGTCAATACTTGCAGAAGAATGTGAATTATTGAATGATTCTAAATACAGATCCTACATAACACAAGTTGATAAAGCACTGAAAAGCTTTGAATACACCAGTGAATGGGCAGATTTAATATCTGCTTTAGGTAAACTCAATAAGGTAAGCATATCCATTAAATTTTGTCTTTATATTTACAATTTAAAAGATTTGTTTTTCTAATCTAAATATATAGATAATAATCACAGTTTGTATAATTCTGTTTTGGTTCAAGAAGTTGATATACTTAGATTATATAAAGGAAAACTAGAATGGTGTTTGTCTTCTGTTACAATGTAGCTTCCAATATGATGGGTACTGTATCTTCATTAAGTTTCCAATATGGTGGGTATCTCCAATTAGCTTACAAGGAAATAAAAAGTAGTCACAATAAGAACAATATTTCAAATGTATAAGTACATGTAACCTAAATTCATTGTTGAAATTTTTTCATATTTTTAGTTTGCTCAATCATTGCCATTTGTTAATTAAACATGTTACTAGGACAAAACTCCAGCTAGGTATTTTCGTGTATAGCATTGCTGTTGCTGTGTTGTATGTCTATAGCTTATATATGGAAGGGCCTCTGTAGCTGAGTGGTCTAAAGCACTAACTTACATATAATAGTGCCCTGACCTTCACTGCCTATGTTCCAATCCTTCTCAGACAGATGTTAAATTAAGAAAGTCTTAAAAATCATTTGCTGGAGGGTGGTGATTTTTCTGGGTACCAATACTCCTTTTTCCTCCACCATCCCAAAAATGTCTGTCTAAGTATAATTGAAAGTGCCTTGACTGCAACATAAAACACCATAACTCCACTCTATTTACCTGTATAAACTTTATAATTAGCTTTAGGCCATGGAACCAGAATGAGAATTAGAATCAACCATTGTATAACAATTTTACATTTTTGTTTCTGGTTCATTTTAGCCAAGTTTAACACATGGTTTATATGAGTACATTTTATTCATTTCCATAACTATTTAGCTATTTTTTTAAATAATGAAATGAAACATGCACATTCATTTTGTGCTTCTGGAGGCTATGGCATAATTTAGCATAATTCAGAATATAATTAAATTTCTGTTTAGAGATAACATAGATTTTATCATTTTATAGCTCAAATCATTGTTTTTAAATTCTTTTGTCAAAAATAAATATGTAATGATACATTAACTGCACTACCTGCTCCTGTAAACATCAGCACTACTGCATTTACTCTTAGTAATGTTGCATTAATTACACAAGTTAATTAGCAACCTGATTATTTAAAATTAAAACATATGTTTTCTTATCATTGAAATCCTTTTAATTTTATAATCTTCTATAATAAATATTTATGATAAACTTTATATTTTCTTTACAAACAGGTGTTGCTAGCAAATGTAAAGTATCCAGTTATACCTAAAAGAGTTACCATAGGAAAACGTCTAGCACAATGTCTACATCCAGCGTTGCCAGGTGGAGTCCATTTAAAAGCTTTGGAAACATACGATATCATATTCAAATGTATTGGTACACTAAGGCTAGCCCAGGACCTATTTGTTTACAGTGCAGGGTTATTTCCTTTATTGGGCCATGCAGCAATGAATGTGAAGCCAGTTTTGTTGACTATTTATGAGAAACATTTTGTTGCACTTGGAAAGCATATAAAACCTGGTTTGAATGGCTTACTCTTGGGTCTTTTACCAGGACTAGAGGAGGGTTCAGATTTCTATGACAGGCAAGTGGAGATAACTAGTTACAGTCTGATATAGGCAATAGGCTTATCAAACCAATATTTATCCCATTTAATATTGCTTGAATTGAGCTAGAGTACAAGATATCTCCTCAGATAGTACATCTATCACAAAGTTCCCCCTGTAGTTTTGATTATTCATTTTATAAGCTTTATTTACCTACAGCAATCTTGTCTTAAGACATTCTAGACAGATATGCTATAGACATTGAAGTTGAAAAATATTAGTTTGTTACTTTAAAAACATGTACTTAGCAAAAACACTATCAAGAACAATGATACAACATTATTGTTGAGGAAAAAAACAGGCAATATGTAAAGAATAACACATTGAAACACTGATTATAAATGTACTTACTTTGGATTGACAAAGTAGTTTCATGCCATTAGATCTTTTAATTTGCCAATTGTCATTTCATAAATTAAGAAATTGGTCTTTATTTAATACAGTCAACTTTCGTTAATTCGAATCGGTTAAATCGAAATGATACAAATGGTCCTGTCAGATCGCTATGTATTTCCATTCAATTTTAAAATAATTTTAAATTTTTAATGTTTAATTTAAACTTAATTTTAAATTTTCAATTATACATGTAAGCCATACACTATGATACATAATGGCATGCACGTGACATGAATGAGGACCACTTTACTATGAGGCGTTACTAATATCTCTCATTTCTCTTCATTCTGAAGTGCCCGTCAGTGATCAAAACCGTTGATTCGAAATTCAGATAAATCGAAATTTTTCATCTAACCCCTTCAATTTCGAATTAACGAGAGTCAACTGTATTTACAAAAAGTTTGATTTTTTTAATTCCCACATTATATATTCTTTGTATATTCACATATTGTAATTTGGAAGAATTAATAAAATCAATCACTCTTTTTTGACATATGAATGTTTTATCAAGGGATTACACAAACTACCTTGCATTTCTGCTAATTTAACAACAGTTCTGAAACTCATCCAACCCAATAATGCTATTTAGACTGTTTTTTTGCAATGTTCATGTAGCTACTAAGTTTAGTTTCATGATTCAAAACTTAAATTTCAACACCAAATTGGTAGGATATAATCATAACATGGTGTGTTGGTGACCTAATATGGTTTATACATGGTCAGTAAATATCCTACCTGCACTTGAGAGAACATTTTATAAAACAGCAGTATTTGATACATGTGTTTCACAGCTGTTACAAAATCTGTAGTATAAATATTTCTGGCTATTTCTGGATGAAATAATAGCAGACAATTATTTATTACATTATAAACTACTAAAGATATAATGTTTCTTAATATCAGAAATAAGTACCTGTGGTAATAATGCCCTGGTGACGCGGGTTTGGATCCTGTATGGGTCTTGTTTAAGCATGATTTTATTAATCAATTTCCCAAGTTAATGGACCCTTGTTAGGAATCCTGTATTCAAACTGTATTGCAAATCAAATGAATCAGTGATAGCTGTTATTCTTCCAAATCATTATAGGTAATATATACCTGTATTTATGTGTGCCACACCATCATTTCTGTTGTATGTTTGTTTTATAGAACTAATAGTTTAATGGAGGATTTCTGTGAAGCAGCTGATTCAGATTATTTTTATACATGTTTGTGGGAGTGCATTCTATCCTGTCCTAGTGTACGACTTCCAGCTATAACATTTTTACTATCACACTACAACAAAAAACAAACCATGGAAGATCAGTTGTATATGATGGGCCTAAACATAGATCTGATGGTAGGTATTAAAACACACACACACACACACACACACACACACACACACACACACACACACACACACACACACACACACACACATCAGACTGGGGTGGTTAGGTGGGAAGGTAGGTATCAACACTAGGGCTGAGTACCTCCAGGAAATTTATACCTCGGTATACCACCATTTTTTACTATTTACTGTGGTATATACCGCAGTATATACACGGTATACTTCAATTTTACTTTTTTCCATGTCCTGTACGGCTATTACTGATAGTCATTGAAATAATGATAAAATTTTCAGGAAATTTATAGATTGGTTGATGTTGAAATATATGAACTGTCATATTGGTTGTGCCACCCCCTGCACGCTTACTTGTACAATTGCATTGAATGCACACAGCAACATTTTCTTCAATAACACCATTTTTAATTCGTTTTATTAAACATAAAGTTATCCAAAATTGTTGATTTGGTTTTTCTATTTTAAACCAGCATGTACTCACCTGTCGACCCCATATTGTTTCCAGAGATGCTTTGAATACACTCGATTCAAAATATTTTAACTCTGTTAACAAGATACTCAAGTTGTTATTACTAAAGTAATCAAAACATTGAAAATTAACTTTTATTCATTTGCTAAAAACTTAAGGAGGGCTTCTTATACAGTTCGCAGTTAAGATTCAAACAAACACACACTTGACGTCACTGGTAATTATTGTTAGATTGAAAATCCCAGAAGTATATTTTTGGATAGTTTTGCCGTTTAGAGTGTTTACCATCATTATAGTAAAATATAAAAAATACATCATTTAAGCATGGAAGTTAAGATTATGTCATTAAATACCGGTATTTCCAGACGATACCGAGGTGTAGTACTGCAAGATAAAACTCACGGTTATTGGTTTACCAGTATTACCTCGCACCTCTAATCAACACGCAAACACACACATATAAACTTATCAGACTGGGGTGGTTAGGTGGGAAGATAGGTATCAACTCACTGACAGACACATAAACTAATATCAGACCAGGGTGGTTAGGTTGGGGGAATGGCATTAGGTTCAATGCCAAAGCATCATTAGGATAAATAATACATGTACATAATTTACACAAACCTTATCTGAGGGGCCTTGAATTGGAAATGTTGGTTGACCTGACCTTCATTCAACATCATTATGACTTCTAATAACAAAACCTTAAAACATCATCCTTTTATCAACCAATAGTTCTTAAAGTTTGAAACTACAGTGAAACCTGTCTATAAGGCCACTCAAGGGATGCGGCCAAAGTGGCCTTTATAGACAGGTGGCCTTTATAGACAAGTTCTCTGATCAAGGATCATCAAAAATTATTATCTGAACCATTCTTTTTTATTCATTTTAGTACCCAAATTAAACTGAATATAGCTAACCATGAAATTGTTTCTTTTATAACTTGAGATTAACCAAGAAAAAAATACATTTTTTTAACATCAATTTATTCAACATTTTCAGGAATTTACAAATCCTTTGCACCACACCGGCCTGGTAACATTAATATGTCTAAATGATCTATTCTCTCTCTCTTTTTTTGTTAGGTATAGGGGTGTTGCATAGTGAAGTATTATTCTTATCACGCTTCCTTACACCTATACAAACATAATTAGGTCACTTCAGACCCATATCACACTCTTGCTAATTCAGACTTCAAAGGAAGTTGTGACATAATAAATTACACGGTTTAGTGATCGAAGCAGTGATTATCCACAGGTACTTGTGGACAGGATTGTGTTATTTTTGTTTAATATTATGTTTTTTGCATCATTTTTCAGTGTTTCCGACGCATAAATTCCATAATTGCTGGAAAAAAAACATTTAGGACAATACCCCGGTGGAATGGTACATAAAAAGAGTACTTTTTTTATGTACCATATAACCAGGGTATTGTCCTAATTGTTTTTTTTTCAGCAATTATGGAATTTATGCGTCAGAAGCATTGAAAAATGATGCAAAAAACATAATATTAAACAAAAATAACACAATCCTGTTCACAAGTACCTGTGTGATTATCTGTGTCATTTGTAACTGTCAAATTTACAGTTTACATATCTTTATTAAAAATAACTATTAATTTTTAATATAAAAATCGTACACAAACATAAAATAAATAATAAAATATTTTTTTTGGTGCCGAATTTAATCGTAGTCGGTGCTGAATTGAATTTAAATTGGTGCCAAAAACATATCGTTGCCGAAATGACTTTTTACACTGCTGCCGAGATGACTTCATATCGTATCGTGGTATGATTTCCAAACTAACGAAATTAATGTCCGTTAGCGGTAGAATGGCACATACGGTTTATTTCCTAAAATACATTTGCTTCATAGTCTGGTAACACAAGTTACACAACTTTGATTTGGGTTTGTCCAACACCATAACTTCCATGAGTTTCCTAGTACTTAATTTCTCCTTTTCAGTTTTATTAAACAATTCTACTTGCTGTTCTAAAGTCAATGCATTCCGTTTACTATGACATAAAGAAAAAACATCAAATATTACTGCATGTTATAAAATTTAAAAAATTTCAATGCCTTATCGAGATTTAAGTTTTACCCAATATGGCTGCTTAGATACTTATAAACAGAGTTGCATTATGGATTTTTTGTTTTATGTCGACTGGTTCTGGAAATTTCCGGAAACTGACAAAGTTTCATAAACATTGCAAATTGCCGCTATAGACATTTCTGTTGAAGCTTGGGGTTGGAAAAATGGTGGCCGCTGGCCGCATAAGACAGTGACCGCTATATAGAGGTGAAATAAAGAACAAAATTCATCGGGGGAATAAGATATGGTCGTTACAGATAAGTGGCCGCTTTATACAAGTGGTCGCTAACACAAGTTAGACTGTACATATAAAGCATCAATGTGTATTGTCTTACCAAGTATAAGAGGTTTGCTGACCTTCATTCAAGGTCATAGCATTTTCATGAAACATTTTCTCAATTTATTTAGGAACCAAAACTTTTGAAGATTGAAACTTCAAACATACATTGTAGCATTACTGCATTAAACCTGACAGAATATATAAATACTTCTACAACATTTATAACCTTGTACTATTTTATTGTCTCATTATGAGTAATGATTACTCTTTGATTGTCTTCTTTCTGTATGTGCATTTCCTCTTTTGGCAAATAGAACACTTCAAAGATTTTAAGTTATTTTCTAATTGCCTAATATACTTGAATTGAACTCTTTCTCTTCATTTTACAGGTGAAAGCTGTGTGTCATGCAGTGAAAGACACAGTTGTTTTAGTTCAGCGAGTCTCTCTGGATTTTCTTCTTCAAGCTTTTCCTATGCATAATGGTCAGTTAACAAAATCTGATATGGCTAAAATAGTAAAGGCAGCCATAACTGTAGTATTACGTAGAGACATGTCATTAAACCGTAGGCTGTATTCATGGCTTCTGGGTATGACAGTAAGTGGCTCTGATGTTAGTCGCCATGGTGATGGTGTATCATCAAACACTGAACCAGAACAAACATATTTTCAGATACATTCAAAAGAGTTATTGATACAGGCTCTTAAAAACAAGTTAACAGAAAAAGAAACTGAAGAGGACCAATTTAAAGCTAGTACATCTAAATCTTCTGTATTAAAACCATTCAGAATTTTAATGAGCTTACTAGATAAACCAGAGATTGGCCCAGTTATTTTGGAAAATGTTCTACTATCAGTTTTACAGTGCTTGTATAGGGAATGTCATAATGTAAACTCATGTAATTCTAGTCAAAGTGAAAATGGAACTGAAGACTCTGATGGTTACAGGAGCACGGTTTTCAAGAAAAATAAAGTAGACACAGACGAAACCTTTAGTGAGTTGGTGAAAACTGCAAATTTACTTTTTGGAGCATTTGAACCTTACTTTATTTGGGATTATCTATCAAGAATGTTTGAAGTATCCTGTCATCAATCAGCAACTGGGAGAAAGTTGGTGCGTACCAATTCCATTCAGGAGACAGACATACCTACATTACCTGAATTATGCAGACTTACAGATTTCCTGCTTGAAATTGTTTCTTTGGTATGTATTTATGTTTATATTTTGTTCCTAGGGTTTAATTATAAATAATTTTATATCTTCTGCATATATAGTAGGGGTATAATGTTATTACATCTGTCACAGTTTGATACTCAATAAATTGAGTACATGTATTTTGGTCACTTGATTTAACACAATTTGCATCTTCAGTTGAATTATGGATAAAACCTATTAGAGTTACTTGTTCATGAATGCTCTTATGAATGCATGTAGTTATGAGTTTATAATGATAGAAGAGCTCATATGGAATCATATTATCATTTAGCACTTTATGATTATTTTTATATTTGATGAATTCTGATCATGATTTTTTATGTTAGGATAATGTTATGTCCTGCTTATATGCAATTTTGGATTAGAATTGATTTAGGTAATTATTTCTGTGTTTGCTATCTAGGAAACAGCTTTATTTTGACTTTGTATAATTTAAGACTTAAAAGTATGTATAGACTGCTTAGTTGGCATGTCTGATAATCAGATATCAGTATTCCTTTCCCTTTCTTTATGAAATGCTTGGCAATGACCACTGATAAAGTGCATTCTGAAATAAATAAAAAAGACATTTTCCATCATCCACGAACTAAAAATATTAATTCTCTAAAAAGATTCAAAATAAACTTTTATTCTTTGATTGTGAAAAAAAATTTTAAAATTGATAAATTGATTTTAAATAATTGAACATTGACTCAAACAAAGTTTTAATGTTGACATTACTAATTAAACAGTTTACCTTGGATGCAGCTGCTGAAGTTTAACAGTTGCTGAATCAATATTATATTTATTATAAGTATTTTATATGTGAAAAATCTATTCTAACAGATTAAGCTTTGTGTTTAACTGTTTTTGAAGTGAAGTGATATGCTGATTTATAAATAATGTAACATTGACATCATGATTTAGAAGATTACAATGTTTTGTTTTCTTGATAAAGATAAATATCAAGGTAGTAGTTATTTTAAGTGATGATTGGGTATTATTTATGTCTAGATTAATTAATATAATACAAAAAACCCATTTTCTATCTTCATTAATATGTGACTTCAATTAGGTTTAATGTATTATTGTCAAGATTTGAAAAGGCTCAATCCAAAATGTGACAAATTTCATAAATTCAGTTTCAAAAAATAATTTTAAAATTGAGATACTGTACACTTTCTTTAAAAAATCATTTGTTCAGAATTTTTTGTAATTTCGTGATACAGTAAAACCTCGTTTAGTCGTTATAACGCCAACATTTATCCATTAATATTTTGGGCGTTGTAACTAGTTTGGTGATAAACTGAGGGAGACAGAAACCGTAAGTTGACATGTGTACTTTTTGTGGTTAGAGTGGGATATGTACGTTAAAATCGAATTTGGAGATGTCTCAATAAAATCGTTTTTTAGTGGTAGACTCATGCGATTTAAAGAATCATTTTATTGATTTATTATATTCAGGCAAAGCCATCTATATTCAATGTCAAAACAGTCTATTGTTATTTATAGTAGAGGTTTTAGGTAACAAAAGAAGGATAACCTGCTAATGTAAGGTGATATAACTAAATAAAAAAAATTTATTTTAATGAAATTTTTTACTTTTAGAAGCTATAAAATCAGTTTCATTTAAATCCTTTGTAAATCGCATAGGCTTTCAAATGACTAATGAACACTAATGAACCAGTTATTTTGATATATTTTGCTGAAGCATCTTTAAACCACTCCCATAAATCATTATTTTCTTCATTACAGGTTATATGCCTTCACCGTTTTTTGTCTTGACTTATATTACTTTGAAATATCAATAAATTTGGATTTTCTCTGTACCATATTTAAAATTTACTTTCGTCGACATTAAAGTTGTCCGCTTATTTGCAGAATGAAAATCTGGATTCCCTTTTTGATAACATCAATTTTTTTCTTAAAGAGTTTAAATGTTTAATGTTCATTAAATAAGGCAAAGAAAAAGTTAATACTTCTCAAATAACTTTATTGTTTTTACTTATAAATCAACTGGACAAGTGCGATATGGCTGAGCAATCAGCTTAACATAGTATCATAAGCAACATCACTAAGGGAACTAAGTCATGTGACAATTATCACGTGATACCATCAAGGCAAAATGGCTGTCTAATCCAGGTCCTTTCCTGCTGCTGGTCACAAAATTAGTGGCCACTAATCTCGTTCCACAGGTGGCCGTTTTTTTTCAGGTGAAATATATAGTAAAATTCATTGGGCAAGTTTCAGCCTGACTGCTATTGGCAGGTGACTGTTATTCCAGGTGACCGCTAAGGTTTTACTGTAGGTTCCTTTAACCCAACCCTGTAACCTTTTCATTCCCTTAACAATTAAATCCTCTTTATGCTATCCCTTAATGACATTCCCGTGAACCCATTCATTTTTTCTCCCATCCATTTAACCTTATCCCTTAACTTAATCATTAACCCTTCCATCCCTCTCACTGCTTAACCCCTTCCACTGCTTAATCCTCTGATCATTTTAACCTCATTTACCGAATCCCCTTGACCCTATCCCTTTATTCTTTTGTCTCTTTAACCCCAATGCCCTTCCTTTTGACATTCCCATCCCATATACCCTCCCAACCCTTGACCTTCCCATTCCCATTACTCCAAACCCCAAAATCCCACTGATCCTCCCATCCACCAACCCTACCAACCATTGCCCTTCCCTCCCATTCCCCTTACCCCAAACCTTAACTCCACATCCCTTTTACCCTCTCCCCCGCCCTTGACCTTCCCATTCCCATAACCTTAACCCACATCCCCTTACCCTCCCAACCCTTGATCTTCCCATTCTCCCAAACCTTAACCCCATTCTCCCAAACCTTAACCCCTCTCTTGACCTTCCCATTCCCCAAACCCCTCTAACCCCCAACTCCCCTTTTCCCTCCCAACCCTAGACCTTCCCATTCCCATTCCCCCAAACCTTAACGCCACATTCCCTTTACCCTCCCCTCTCTTGATCTTCCCATTCCCCAAACCCCTACATCCTTCTGACCCCCACATCCCCTTTACCCTCTCCTCCCTTGACCTTCCCATTCCCCAAAACCCTAACCCCTACATCCCTCTGACCCCTCAAATCCCCTTTACCCTCCCCTCCCTTGACCTTCCCATTCCCAAAAACCCTAACCCCCACATCCCCTTTTCCCTCCCAACCCTTGACCTTCCCATTCCCCAAACCTTAACCCCATATCCCCTTTTCCCTCCCAATCCTAGACCTTCCTATTCCCCTTACCCCAAACCTTAACCCTCCCCTCCCCATTCCCCAAAACCCTAACCCCCACTGACGTTCCAATCCCCTGACCCTACCAACCCTTGCCCTTCCCTCCCATTCCCCCACATTCTCTTACCCCTAACCCTCGACCCTTCCATTCCCCTTACCCCCTGCACCCCCTTTATCCTCCCATTCCCTGACCCTCCCAACCCCTGTTATACCCAAATTTTAACCCCCATCCCTTAACACCTTCCCATCCTCGACTTCATCCCTTAACCTTCCATTCCCTTTATTAACTTTAATTTCCTTTTCCCCTTTTAACCAAGTACTTACCTTTAAAACAATATCCTAACTTATGGTTGGAGGTTGGAGATATTTTCTAGGACATCAAAACACTGATTATGATGACATCTCAATGTAAGTAAAGTTATCCTTTCGACATTTATGATAGTTTCTGTTGCTTTAGCTGGCGACGCCTCAGTATAAGTGAATCCCTCTTACAAGAACATAGAACTATAGTAAAGGATTGCTATTGCTGGTGATCTCAGTACAAGTGAAATAATCTTTACTGGGACTTAATAAACCATATTCAGAAATTTATAATTAATTTTAAAATTAACAGAATTTAAATAGAGTGTCACTTAATTTCATTTTTTATGTACGATGAACATATTATGTTTTTTTGGTAAAAGCTAGATTGCTTTGTTGTAACTTTTAAAAATATCTCTAGCTTTGAAAAATAATCTTTAGCTTTTTAAGCGTCTCCAAGTTTTGATTTTATTGAGAACATCTCTGGCCCCGGTTTCACAATTAATCCTTAACTAAGATTTTCTTTAACTTAGATTTAGCAAATTTTGGCAATCCTTAAGAATTACAAATGAACATTTGTGATAAAACTAAATATACATGTTACAAGCTTGAAGTGATCTTAAAATTAACACATTAAATTCCTGAATATCTACAAAATTAAACAAGATTTCAAATTTGGTCAGATTTAAGTTAAGGAAAATCTTAGTTAAGAAATCTTTGGAATCTTTGTCAGGTTATTTAGCTTTGTTCTGTAACATTACTTGTCAAACTGATTAGAACATGTATAGTAGATCAAAAAACACTTGTTACACTGACTCAATACATCTGATTAAGTACATAGTAGATCAAAAAACACTTCTTACACTGACTCGAAACATCTGATTAAGTACATAGTAGATCAAAAAACACTTCTAACACTGACTCGAAACATCTGATTAAGTACATAGTAGATCAAAAAACACTTCTAACACTGACTCGAAACATCTGATTAAGTACATAGTAGATAAAAAAACACTTCTAACACTGACTCGAAACATCTGATTAAGTACATAGTAGATAAAAAAACACTTCTTACACTGACTCGAAACATCTGATTAAGTACATAGTAGATCAAAAAACACTTCTAACACTGACTCGAAACATCTGATTAAGTACATAGTAGATCAAAAAACACTTCGTACACTGACTCGAAACATCTGATTAAGTACATAGTAGATAAAAAAACACTTCGTACACTGACTCGAAACATCTGATTAAGTACATAGTAGATAAAAAAACACTTCTTACACTGACTTGATACATCTGATTAAGTACATAGTAGATCAAAAAACACTTCTTACACTGACTCGAAACATCTGATTAAGTACATAGTAGATCAAAAAACACTTCGTACACTGACTCGAAACATCTGGTTAAGTACATAGTAGATAAAAAAACACTTCTTACACTGACTTGATACGTCTGATTTAGTACATAGTAATAAAAAAACGCTTCTTACACTGACTCGATACGTCTGATTAAGTACATAGTAAATAAAAAAACACTTCTTACACTGACTCGATACGTCTGATTAAGTACATAGTAGATCAAAAAACACTTCTAACACTGACTTGATATGTCTGATTTAGTACATAGTAGATCAAAAAACACTTCTAACACTGACTTGATACCTCTGATTAAGTACATAGTAGATAAAAAAACACTTCTTACACTGACTTGATACGTCTGATTAAGTACATAGTAGATCAAAAAACACTTCTTACACTGACTCGATACATCTGATTAAGTTCATAGTAGATAAAAAAACACTTCTTACACTGACTCGATACGTCTGATTAAGTACATAGTAGATAAAAAAACACTTCTTACACTGACTTGATACGTCTGATTAAGTACATAGTAGATCAAAAAACACTTCTTACACTGACTCGATACGTCTGATTAAGTACATAGTAGATAAAAAAACACTTCTTACACTGACTCAATACATCTGATTAAGTACATAGTAGATCAAAAAACACTTCTTACACTGACTCGATACATCTGATTAAGTACATAGTAGATCAAAAAACACTTCTTACACTGACTCGAAACATCTGATTAAGTACATAGTAGATCAAAAAACACTTCTAACACTGACTCGAAACATCTGATTAAGTACATAGTAGATCAAAAAACACTTCGTACACTGACTCGAAACATCTGATTAAGTACATAGTAGATAAAAAAACACTTCGTACACTGACTCGAAACATCTGATTAAGTACATAGTAGATAAAAAAACACTTCTTACACTGACTTGATACATCTGATTAAGTACATAGTAGATCAAAAAACACTTCTTACACTGACTCGAAACATCTGATTAAGTACATAGTAGATAAAAAAACACTTCTTACACTGACTTGATACATCTGATTAAGTACATAGTAGATCAAAAAACACTTCTTACACTGACTCGAAACATCTGATTAAGTACATAGTAGATCAAAAAACACTTCGTACACTGACTCGAAACATCTGGTTAAGTACATAGTAGATAAAAAAACACTTCTTACACTGACTTGATACGTCTGATTTAGTACATAGTAAATAAAAAAACGCTTCTTACACTGACTCGATACGTCTGATTAAGTACATAGTAAATAAAAAAACACTTCTTACACTGACTCGATACGTCTGATTAAGTACATAGTAGATCAAAAAACACTTCTAACACTGACTTGATATGTCTGATTTAGTACATAGTAGATCAAAAAACACTTCTAACACTGACTTGATACCTCTGATTAAGTACATAGTAGATAAAAAAACACTTCTTACACTGACTTGATACGTCTGATTAAGTACATAGTAGATCAAAAAACACTTCTTACACTGACTCGATACATCTGATTAAGTTCATAGTAGATAAAAAAAACACTTCTTACACTGACTCGATACGTCTGATTAAGTACATAGTAGATAAAAAAACACTTCTTACACTGACTTGATACGTCTGATTAAGTACATAGTAGATCAAAAAACACTTCTTACACTTGACTCGATACGTCTGATTAAGTACATAGTAGATAAAAAAACACTTCTTACACTGACTCAATACATCTGATTAAGTACATAGTAGATCAAAAAACACTTCTTACACTGACTCGATACATCTGATTAAGTACATAGTAGATCAAAAAACACTTCTTACACTGACTTGATACATCTGATTAAGTACATAGTAGATCAAAAAAACACTTCTTACACTGACTCGATACATCTGTTGTATAGGTCAGTCTTAGGAGATTATTAATATAGTACTTGTGTAAACCATGGAAAAATTTAAACCATGTGGCATGTTTTGAAAATTCAGGAAACAGGAACCTGAAACTTTGGTTTCTTTACTTAACACATGACTGAGAACTTTTGTACAAACACACACTCATTTATTTCTCATTCGCCCAGGGACCCAACTTAAATTATGGGTTTAAATCCCATTCTTTATTCCATACTTTCCAGGACTTGGACACAATATGTGTCTTTGTTAATCCCGATCTTTATTACCATTTATCACTCATAAGATATCATACTTTCCGGGACATGGACACAATATGTGTCTTTGTTAATCCCAATCTTTATTACCATTTATCCCTCATAAGATATCATACTTTCCAGGACTTGGACACAATATGTGTCTTTGTTAATCCCAATCTTTATTACCATTCCTTCCTCGTGTTATACTTTCCGAGACATGGACACAAAATGTGTCTTCATCTTTCCCAGTCTTTATTACCATGCATCCATACTTAAATAAGGTATTGTTGATGAGCATTGACTAACCTGTCTGTGACATGTTACATGTCGATGTTTACCAAAGTGTTGTCAGAACAGCACAGCATACCACTACTTTAACACCATCAAACCATTGATGATATGTATCAAGTTTGATGACTATTATTGGTAAGTTAATTAAGGCATTGGTTTTATCTTTTAGTGTCTGAAATGTTCAAGTCTGATGACAATCCATTGCATAAGTCCTAATGAATATGTATCAAGTCTGATGAACCATTTAAAAAAATGTTTAAGATGGTTGTATCTGACCTTGACTTTAATCAGTCTGATGGACTACTTACCATAGTACAGACAAACTGACTTTTAAGTATTGTCTTGATCTATTATTATTGTAATGTATCAACAGAATTTTTGGATTTCATCTGTATTTTAAGGTTTTGATGATTTTTCAGAATTTTTTTTTGTGTTAGATATGTGTTAAATATGAAAAGGTGAATTTCCAACAATATGTTGAATATCAAAACTCTTTCGTATGTTATGTAACAATGTTGAGCATCCAATTTGGCTTGTTAGGAAGTTTACAAAAGTACTTACATGACACCACTAGACAGCATGTGTTGTAGATCCAGCTAAATTAATAAGAATGATTTTTTTTTGCATTAATCCACAATCAACATGAACTGTAAATAAAACCTTAACCTAAACAACAGGCCCCAGTTCCACAATCATTTACTCAGTTGAATGTCAACTTAGATATTGTGATTTTTCTCTCAACACTATTTAAAAAAATTTAAATTTTTTGAGACAATGTTTTGTTTTTTACAACTAACCTACACCAAACAATTTAAATATGACATTAAATATTCCATTTTGACTGTGTAATGTCTTAAAAACTTGACATTGAAATATTTCCTCATTTGAGTTGAGTGTACACTCAATTTAATGAGTGATTGTGAAACTGGGGTCAGGTAATCAATCATTGTTATATAAAGAATTTTTAAATTGGTTGACTAAAGCTAGAACTCGATTATTAATTCAAAGTTACAAGATATTGTCATTATTCTACAACAGATTTTGAATATAACTGTGTCTGTGAATATAACTTGACCTAAAGTACATTGTGCATCTAAGGTGCCTTGATATAGATACTTTTATACCTATGTTTCTTCCATTCTTGGTGGTTATTGACAGGCATATTTTCATGACCTAATAAAGGTGAACCAATACACATCTCAGTTGTCTTGTGGCTGGCTTCCTAAATAAATAAAAAAAAAAAGAATTATTGTTAAAATTTTTGAACTATGTAAACACAAATTGATGTCTTGGATAAATAAATAAATAAATAAATAAATAAATAAATAAATAAATAAATAAATAAGCCAGTTGAGCTTATGGCATGGTGAAGTGTGTGTGCTTGCATGTGTAAACTTTAATCTTCTCTGAAACTACGAGGTCAAACAGAACCAAATATTTGGTGTGGAAGGTCCCTAGGTGGAATAATTTAAAGTTTGTTCAAATCAGATTCTTGCTGCATCCAAGATTATAAGCGGTCATTGCTATAAATAGCAAAAAGTGCAGAATGGCCATTACAAGTTTAAAAATCAACTGATTTAGTTGAAATTTGATATATAGAGAGGAGATAGATAGCCATTGAACATATGTAACAGTATTTTTCCTCACCTTTATAATTAACTAGTTATTAGCAGAATATGCAAATAAGCTGCTATTAATAGCGTATTCCTTGAAAATCTTTTCTTCTGAAACTGTTGAGCCAAATGGAACCATATTTGGTGTGGAAGGTTCCCAGGTAAAGTAGTTTAAATTTTATACAAATCAACTTCTTGTGACATCCAAGATTGCCACCATTGCTATAAATAGCAAAATGTGCTAAATGGTCATTACAGGTTTATTTATCAACCGATTTAGTTCAAATTTGATATATAGAGAGTTAGGAGAGATAGTCATTAAACATATTTAACAGGTTTTTCCCTCACATTTATAATTATCTTATACATGTAATTAGCGGACTATGCAAATGAGCTGCAATCCAATAGCTGATTCTTTGAAAATCAACTCTGAAACTACTGGGCCAAATGGAACCATTTGGTGTGTGGAATGTCCCTAGTTGGAGTAGTTTAAGTTTATAAACAAAATCAGCTTTGTGTGGCATCCAGGATGGTCACTGTTGCTATAAAATGAGATGCAACGTGTTTGCCAGTTGAGCAATACAGGCCCGCTTAGGCCTCTTGTACATGAGAGGCATAGTTAAGAAAAAAATTAGCTGTTTATATATCATGCGTAGGAAAACCTAATGCAGCTTTAAAGGTTGAGGTTCATTCTGTGTGAAATATCTTTGAGCAAGACATAAATTGTCACTGTGACACATTGTCTACCAGCTGTCAAAGTATTAGAGAGATATGCTTAGTTTTGTTAACTAGTGTTGTAAGCAGGGGTTGTGGTAGTCATGTAGTCTTTTACCATGTTTACAGCACTAAACCCCAAATAAACACAAGCATCATTAGTCTACAGGCTTTGAAAAAGAATTGAGTTTTTTTGATGGGGATGATTTTCTTTTAGTAAGAATTCCCTTTTTTAACCCATGTGAAATTTAAAAAAAAAAACAAATACACTGAAATTTTATTCAGTCAATTGTTCTAGATTTTTAGGTCAAGATTAAAATTTGTTTAAGGAAGTGGAACTCTTTCCTTGTATTTAAATACTGTAAGATAACAATAGTACATCCAACTTTTTTAAAACTTATGTGCAATTAGATGGTTACAAATACATGTATATAGTCTTGGTAGCTCACTTTGTAGTGCACCTATTTGGTTCTATCTCAAACTTCTTGTTACAAGTGATATTGTAAGTGTAAATTCTTCCCTGGTATAGACTTTCCATTTTATAAGAAAAAAAATCACTTTTACATCTTTTCTAATGGAGTGATTCACTAGAGTGTTTTTTCTGTTAGAATTAATTTACCTATGCTTTCATTCAAAAGAAAGAAAACACTAGGAGGTTTATTACTTATGGAATAAATTCCCAACTGAAAAGAATTACTGTTACACACTGTCAGTTACAATATCTTTATTTTAAACAGAACATTATAACAATACAGCATACTACTAGAACTGTATCAGTATTGTGCAATTTTAAAATCAGACATAACCTCACACACATACCCCCTTCCCATCTCAATGTTTTCCAAAACTATAACAAAAATAACGAAAAGAAAACAAAACAGATATTTCTAAAAGTTTAAAATATATTTATAGTCTTACCTTTTTAATGACTTTGAACTTTCAAATAGAAATCTGTGTCCAAAATGTGCACTAAAATCTATCTCAAATTTTTCTCATACACTCTGACCAAATTCTTCCTGAAAAATGATTCAAACAAAGAATAATAAAACTAAACCAATAGTTTTCAAGATAAAATGGTTAGAGCCAATCAGAGTAAAGAACAAACTTTAGTTGGTAGGTGTGTAAATTTACCTGTAACAAGGTATGTAGGTGAGGGACCTGAAATGTGCTCACCTGGAATAATAAGCTTTTTGTTTAACTGTACATTTATGTTAAGTTTGATGACAGGTAGAAAATTAATAACAATACATAGAAGCACCTGTGTCATTTATTAAGGCTTACTGCCCAGTGGAATTAGTAGAATGGTCTTATAAAACATTTTGATTTTATACTAAGGATCACCATTATAACTTATAGTGTAATTACATTGCTTTGATCTTATAGGCACATAATGTTATTGGCACTTTAAATTTTAGGCACACTCAATTAAAGGTTGTCATGTTTGTTTGTCATTTCTCAATCTTTTTTTAATCACCCCTAGCTCTCATTCTTCTGGTCAAAAGCTCAGAAAAGTTACTGTTATGATAAACCATCTGTTATGCATTATGAGTTGTGCCATTCTTGTTAGTCTGTAAACTACACTGAAGGTAAAAGTGACCTAAAGTACATCTTGTCATGAACCAAAAGCCTAGAAACTTGAAACTTCATAAAGCATCACAATATAATACCTTACAAAGTCTGCATGACTAGTTGACAGTGGCCATTATTCAGGGTGGTAGAGAGTCTACTTCAAGAGTGGGGTCATACATAAGACTTTGAACTTTAACAGTAAAACCTTTAAGCATTTTGTCATGATCTGAATGAGATAAAATGTTGAAAGTTTAGGTATAGCTTAAGTATATAGAGCCCTATCAAATTTGATCAGCCTTTTATTCTTGACCTTTATTCAAGGTCACAGAGACCTTAAATAGTGTAAAATTTAAATTAAACATGTTCTTGTCATGACTAGAATGACCTAGGAGCTTTAAACTTTGAAAAGAGTTCCTTTTGAACCCCCTCCCCCAAACATGCTCAGTATTTATTAAATAATGAAGAAAAGTGACTCAAATCTTGAAACTTTATATGTAGCTCCAGTGCCTGATTTACTGAACTGGATTAAAAAATGTTTTGTATGATTTATACTTACTGGAAACATTTCTGGAGATGCAGACAGAACATCTGTCTGATTAACTTAACCCTGGACACTGGCTATTTTAAACAATATTCTGTATGATTTATACTTACAGGAAACATTTCTAGAGACACAGACAGAACATCTGCCCGATTTACTGAATCGGATACTAGCTAGTTTAACAACATTTTGTAAAGACAGTAAAGATTATGATGTCAACTGTACCCTGCAGCTGTGTTCTAAAATCCTGTCCAAAGTCCAGCCATCCATGACCAGTGCAGACCTGGAGGAAACTCATGAAGAGGTATAACTTGTAGAAAGAAAACTTTTTTATTTAGGGGAATTAGTGACCAAGAGGTCTAAACTACCAGCATGCCATAGTGCATTTCACTGCTTGGTTTGTTTCTCACCTTGACAGATTCTTGTGTAGTTGTTTTCAGAGTCATTAGTCTTACCTTGGTGTTCTGGTTTCCTCAACCATTCCAGAACTGAACACCAATATATAAAGTGAACTGGGATGTAAAACACTTTTCAACTTACCTGATTTTTTAAAAAAAATATGTTTGTTAAGTAATTTATCTTTATATTTTAAGTGAAATCAGGGTATTTTTTTTTAAATGATTTTCTTTATAACAGTGCAATTTTTTTTTTTTTACATAATATTGAAAGTTTGATTAACTTTGGTCATTCAGTGATCTGACTGTAAATACAAAGTGACAACATCAGTGGCTCAGTGGTAGTATCTGCCTCAAAGTGGGAGAATTGGTTCAAACCTGCAGCCAGTTCATACATTAGACTTCAAAGTCTGTTGACTTGGGTTGATGGTAGAACATTCAGTAATTCCTGTTTTGGGATACTGTCTCAATTTTACTGTTTCAAATATTACAAATATAAGTAGCATTTGAAATAAAACACTAAACATAGACAGAGATTAGTACAGATCCTCTAATTACAAACAAAATATTCCTTTTATTGTAAAATATCAAAAAAGAATTTTTATTCCAAAAATTGCATGACCCCTTCATTTTGAAAAATGACCCTCTCTTTTCATTTAAGGGGGTCATCAATGACCCCCTGTTTTAATAAGCTGGAGAAAACACTGGTAATTATTAACCTAAATCTTTGAAAATCTTCCCTGAAAGGACTTTTCTAATTTAAACATAAAATGGTAAGGAAGGTCCATTGGTGGTAAAGATTTAAAATTGTATCCCACATATCCAAAATCCAAGATGGCCATTGTTACTATGAAATTAATGTAAATCTGAAAATGGCCATTTCAGGTTCATTCAATTCAGAAGGTTTTGAAATAAAAAAATATATGTCAGGGCTGAACATGTTATGGGTTTCTTGATGTATGATTTTTAGTTTGTACAATATTTACACAATATAAAAAGTATTTTTAGCCTAAATCCCAATCTTCTCTGAAAGTAATTGGCTAAAATATATTTGCTACTGTAGTTTGTTGATGTTTGGATACTTGAGTTAAATATTGGATATTTATGTTATTTAAAAAAAAAAACAAAAAAAAAAAAAAAACAAACAAACAAACCTTGAGTCATGCAATGGTTTACCAAGTGAGCAATACAAAACCAGTTGGGCCTCTTGTTAGAATCAAGAATATTTTCTGGTGTAAACTTCTATATTAATTTTGAATATTTCTAATGCAATATTAAACTTAAAATAATATTGTTCTTGTTTTTCTTTTATGATGAAGCCTATTTGTTTACTTGTTGTTGCAGATACTTGATGAGTGTAGTAAAGAAAATGGTTATAGTACATTTGATGTAGATGATAATGTTGAAAATGTGGCCAAACAAAATGATGCCAAAAATGACTTACAAGAAAACAATCAAATAACTTCAAAATCACCATCTAGTCAGAAGAAAAATATTAACATTGATGAAAAGAAATCCAAGCGACGTGGAAGCGATTTATCAAACTCTTCATTTTCAAGACGATTTTCAATGCAAAAATCAAAATCATCAATAAATCTTATGCAAACGAGTGTAGAATGTTTTCAGAATTTTTTCCACACTTTTACAACACACAGGATATTTCAAGAACAGAATGTTAGACCAAGTTTTATGAAACAGTTGAGTGTACCAAATTGTTTTTATGATGAAATTGAGAAAGACTCTTCATTATTAGATTTTTCTGCAGACGGTCATCCAGAATCCGATGTTACATCATTATCTGTAGATCATCTGAAAGAAGAAACTGTAAAGACATACTTGTGTGCCTGCAAACTGCTGGTGGATTTCTCCAGTTTTCCTCTGTATTGTACAGATTACCATAAAGTATTAAATAGAACCAATAGTAAAGGTAAATATAATCATAAATACTTATATTTAAGAGATTGGAATCATACATTCATAGAAAACTTTATTGTTACATTTGACCAGGTAATTACCGGTACATTCATTTGACATATTTTGTTGATATCTGTAACATATATCCTATAAAAATCAAGTTTTATGTAATAATAATATCAGCACCTTCTTTTAATTTTTAGCATGAGAAAGGGTGTTTGTGGAAGGTCTGGGTTTCCCTTACTGATCAACTACAATGAACTCTATTTAGAAAAAATGATTATTGATTAAACCTTCTTTTGCTCAATATGTGATGTAATATGCATAAATGATTGAAAATCTTGCATCTTTTTGAACTGCAATACAGAATAATGTATAATTTTTTTTTTCATAGAACCTGTGTAAAATATTATTCATCTTAAAGTCAGCATAAGTATAGTTTAGTATCAATGTAGGAAATGTTGGAATAATGTTTACATAGTATGTTTAATGTATTATTTTTGTTGTTTTTTTAATCGTTCTGACATTTGAGATGTCTAGGTTTGTTGGATCAGCTGTTTTAGATATTGGATTTACATGATGATCAACATAATTTTACCCCTGTTTCAGAACTATTGCATTTAGGTTTGCCTTGAGTGTCACATATTATCAGAACATAAATAGAGTATTTATTTTACCCAAATCAGTGATTTTATTTCAGATTAATTTTTAAAAAATAACAATTTAGAATTAGAATTGACTATATTTTAGAATTTAGAATTGACTATATTTTTCAGGTTTATCAGGTAATAAACCTAATTTGAGAACTGGCAAACGCAACATGAACTGCATATTTTACTAGGCCCATTCTTGAATGAACCAAATAGAAATTGGATTCGAGAAATTAAAATTTAATTTCTGATTACAGGTTGGAACAGCTTGTAAATTTGAAGATACAATGCATCCCCCACCATAGCAACTTACAACAAACATTAATTAATAAAGTAATATCTATGTTTGTCAAAAAAAAAAAAAAAAAAAAAAAAGTTATAAAATAAAATTTAATGAAATACATGTAATAATAATAATTAATTAATTAACTGCATTTTGTAAATACTTTTTGCATTTTGTATTTAGATTTTTCCAAGTTTTATCAATTAATATGGAGTGGAGGTATAATATACAGAAAGTTAAAATTCTCTCTTATGTAGTTTACTAATACATGTAAATTATTATTAATATATTTCAAAAGAAAAGTTTTTTTTATAGTTTTGATATATGTGGCATAGTGGTTAAGGCTGCAAATTAATTAAGGGGCTTTGGGTTCAGTGTCCAGTTGAACTTAATGCTATAATGTTTGGCAAATATTTGATCATGGTAAAAGTGCTAGGGTTAAACTAGCCGAAGCACCAGCTTAATAAGCATAAAGTTTTGGGGCAGCGTTTTTATTATATACTTTTATGTGTAAATATTATCCAGTTTTAGCTCACCTGACCGAAAGGTCATGTGAGCTTATGGCATGGAGCAGCGTGTGTATGTGCGTGCCTGCGTGTGCCTGCGTGCGTGCGTCGTTAACACCTATTTTCGACTTCTCCTCCAAAAGTGCTGGACAGATTTCAGTGATACTTAGTCAGAAGCATATAAGGGCCGGTGCAATTCAGATTTGTTCATGGCGTTGCCATGGCTACCAAAACTAGGTCAAGGTGACCTAGGGGTCCAAAAATCTTCTTCTCCGAAAGTAATGATGGGAGAAAAAATCTGAAGTGATATTTGGCTTCTCTAGGGTCTTAAGCCTATAGTTTGTTCATTTTGTGAAATTTGCTTGAAAAATGGGTTACGCGTTTTTGCGTTTAATTAAAAAAATTTCGTAAAATGGCTTCAAATTGTTATAACTTCACTATTTGAACAGATAATGACATGAGGTTTTCAGTTTTGACTTTTTCTTGAAATGACCTTTAAATTAGGGTCAAGGTCACAAATCAAGGTCATGACCTAATTTGTGATTTATGCAGTTTTAGGCAATTTTCTTGCAAATATTAAGGGAAATATGAAACCAAAACATTGTAAAAAATGTTCAACATGACAAAATTTAAAAAGGCACCAAGTTTCGTAACTATATGATAATCCATGTAGGAGTTGTTGCCCCTGAAATGTTATTTTTGGCTTTTAAATACTAAAATTGCTAATTATCTTGAAAACTGTTAACTTTTTGTATAGGCATGTATATTAGAATATTGTAGGTATTGTGACAATGATCATTTTGATATATAGTTCAAGGTCGTTTGTACAAAGGTCAAGGTCACAGCTGCAAAAGAAGACTTAAATTGCTAATTATCTTGAAAACTGTAAACTTTTTGTATAGGCATATATATTATAATATTGTAGGTATTGATATGATGATCAATTTGATATATGGTTCAAGGTCATGTGTACAAAGGTCAAGGTCACAGCTGTAAAAGAAGACAAAATTTGCTAATTATCTTGAAAACTATTAACTTTTTGTATAGGCATGTATATTAGAATAGTGTAGGTATTGATATGACGATCATTTTGATATATGGTTCAAGGTCATGTGTTCAAAGGTCAAGGTCACAGCTGTAAAAGGAGACTTAAATTGCTAATTATCTTGAAAACTATTAACTTTTTGTATAGGCATGTATATTAGAATATTGTGGGTATTGTGACAACGATCATTTTGATATATGGTTCAAGGTCATATGTTCAAAGGTCAAGGTCACAGCTGCAAAAGAAGACTTAAATTGCTTATTATCTTGAAAACTGTTAACTTTTTGTATAGGCATATATAATAGAATATTGTAGGTATTGATATGATGATCATTTTGATATATGGTTCAAGGTCATGTGTTCAAAGGTCAAGGTCACAGCTGCAAAAGGAGACTTAAATTGCTAATTATCTTGAAAACTATTAACTTTTTGTATAGGCATGTATTTCAGAATATTATAGGTATTGTGACAACGATCATTTTGATATATGGTTCAAGGTCATATGTTCAAAGGTCAAGGTCACAGCTGCAAAAGAAGACATAAATTGCTTATTATCTTGAAAACTGTTAACTTTTTGTATAGGCATATATATTAGAATATTGTAGGTATTGATATGACGATCATTTTGATATATGGTTCAAGGTCATATGTACAAAGGTCAAGGTCACAGCTGCAAAAGAAGACTTAAATTGCTAATTATCTTGAAAACTGTTAACTTTTTGTATAGGCATGTATATTAGAATATTGTAGGTATTGATATGACGATCATTTTGATATATGGTTCAAGGTCATATGTTCAAAGGTCAAGGTCACAGCTGTAAAAGGAGACTTAAATTGCTAATTATCTTGAAAACTATTAACTTTTTGTATAGGCAAGTATATTTGAATATTGTAGGTATTGATATGACGATCATTTTGATATATATTTCAAGGTCATATGTACAAAGGTCAAGGTCACAGCTGCAAAAGAAGACTTAAATTGCTAATTATCTTGAAAACTATTAACTTTTTGTATAGGCAAGTATATTTGAATATTGTAGGTATTGATATGATGATCATTTTGATATATATTTCAAGGTCATGTGTTCAAAGGTCAAGGTCACAGCTGCAAAAGAAGACTTAAATTGCTTATTATCTTGAAAACTATTAACTTTTTGTATAGGCATGTATATTTGAATGTTGTAGGTATTGACATGGCGATCATATATGGTTCAAGGTCATATATGTTCAAAGGTCAAGGACATAGTTGCATAAGTATACTGAAATTTGTGAATGATTTGGAAAGTATTCATTGCATTACAGTTACTTCATGCATATTATATAAGCTACTTATAAATGAAATGTGAGTGGATATATTTCTGATTAAGTTTTGTGGGAGTTCTTAACTTGAGAAAACTTGTAAAGTTTCTGTACCTAATATATTGTCTTTTGCGCTTTGCAAACAATTTTTGACATATACTCAGGTGAGCGTTAAGGCCCATGGGCCTCTTGTTATTTTCATATGCCTGGTTTTTGATAGGCAGATGAGTAATAATATAAGGTGCAAGACAACATCTTTGATATGCCAATGAATATAAATAAATGATTGAAAATTAAAGTCACAATCATAATAGTTTTATGATTAGAATTGCATGTTTACCATCTGATCAGTTAACTTTTCAGTTTCAGAATGTTTTGGAAAATGTCTATATTTAAAATGTAAAGATAATTTTTGTAGCAAGAAATCAATTTATGCAATTCTGTATCTAATTGAAATATTTTTTCTACACAAATGTTAGAGGTAATTACATGGTACTCTGGACAATCCTGTTACTATATCTTCAATATCTAACTGTTGTCTTATCTAATACACAATAAAATTTCCAAATTTATGATCTAATAGTTTTTAGTTGGTTTTTTTTTTTTTTTTTCAAAAATATAACCCCTTCCTAGAAATCAGTTTTAAATAAATGTTTAATAAATAATTTATTTTATTGTATTATGGGGTTCTATACTTGTGTAAGTGGACAAGTATCTCTTAGTTATGTAAAAAGCTGAATCTTAATCTTCAGTCTGAAAAATCAGAGAACTGTTTTAGGAGTATGAAGTCTTGGTTAATGTAACCTCTTGAAATGTGTTACTCATGAAATGATTCCAATAAGTGACTAATAGTATATAGTTCTGACAGTGAACCCCCAAAATGTCACTTATATACATGTACATACACTTATGTAGTATTAATATTCTTATAAATACAATGTTAAGCTTATCATTCTTTTAACAAATAAAACTCTGTCATTAGTAGTGAGTTGATCTTTAAAGGAGTGTGTATGATAAAGGCCCTATTTGGCCCCAAAGGTAACTTTATTTATAAATAGCCAGAAATTTCCAACAATATCTGTCTTAATGGAATATATAACATTATTATTATGGCATTGTTAAGGTTGTATTTTCATGCAGTAATAATAGTGAGTTTGATTTGTTTTCATGTTTATTGCCGTTTTTGGGGATTTATTACACATGTTGACTCTGCCAATATACAGTGAAATCAAGAACAATTTTTTTACAATAGGTATTAATCATGCAGCAAGTATAAAATTTTGGTTAAAAAACTATCAAAAATATGTCCAATCATAAACAAGCTTCATTGTCATATCTTATGTCATTATGATGTCATCAATCAATAATAACATTCCAGTGTTAAAGCTGAATTAAGTTTTCCAAAGAAAAAATGAAAACGGTGCTAATCTAATTAATGACGTTCCTAAAAACAATTTCACATTTGGTTCAATGATAAAAGCTCGAACAAATACAGAAATTACGTAAGATGCAGCATTTGGAATCTAATATCAGAACATGGTTACGTCATCAAAACCCGGGTCATTTAAACACAACTTTAAAACAGTGAAATACGATAAATTAAACACAGAACATCGTTGAATTTGTCATTTGTGACTTAGTAAGGGATACATAACACCATTTCAAATACATCTGGATATTAATGAAGGACAATTAATGCAATCTGTCATGTTTCACCTTCGATTCTAGGGTTTTTCCGTTCATCCATGCGCATGCTCCAAGCTCATAATTACCATCGTAAAACACTGACCAACCGGTCAGAGGATTCAGTTTATTTACAGCTAAAAGAAATGAAATTTTAGAAAATGAATGTCACGAATGGTGGTTAGAGGATATCTATTTTAAAAAAATATATTTTTAGAAAATCAAAAAAAATTCAGAAAATTGAAAAACTTAATGCAGCTTTAATCTTTAAAATTATGTACAGTATTAAAAGTTACAAAACTTTGGAAGGTCATTGTCATAGATATTGCTTTGAATAAATCAGCACTACACTTATATCATCAACTCCATCTTTTCTTCAGTTTTGTAATCTGTAATTTAAGATTTCAACTTTGACCTCTGTCTTCGACATTGATAAATGCAAATTTTATACTTAATACTTCCTTTTATTTATGACCTTTAGGTTATGTTTAAGGTTGCTTACTACTGCAAGTTTGGGAGAGGACATTTTAACAAATGTTTTGCCATTGTCAGTATGCAATAATCTTATTTTATTAATGTATTGGATAAATGTAATTGTCACTACTGCAATAGTTGATTTTTTTCATTGTATTTGTAAATGGTTATGTGTTCAGTTGCCAATATTGACATTAATTTGAATATCAGTGTATTGTAACACCATTACATTTTTTGTTATTTGTGTATTAAGAATCAACAAAACAAAACAAATCTAAACAAGACACAATTGTCCTGAAACAGTAACTTGAATTCTATATGTCCAAAACCAAAATCCATTAGTCAATATAATGGGTATTTATTAACTGGACATTGCTTAATGTTTACTGGTCCCAAACAGTAGTTAAGGCTTCAAATATGAATTTTTTTTGACTCATTATTGCTACATTCCAGTGTCCAGATATGGATTTGACTGGTCATTGCTAAAAAATTTACTTGTCTTAAGCATACAAGTCATTAGTCCAGATATGAATTATTTTTTGACTGGTAATGCATTGCCGTAGTCCAGATATGAATTATTTTTTGACTGGTAATGCATTGCAGTAGTCCAGATATGAATTATTTTTTGACTGGTAATGCATTGCAGTAGTCCAGATATGAAGTATTTTTTGACTGGTAATGCATTGCAGTAGTCCAGATATGAAGTATTTTTTGACTCTGCAAAAAAATGTACCAGAACAACAATCCATTGACAAAAATCTACATGCACCAAACAAAAACATTTATTTAGTTCCAATATGGATTAATTCTCAGTCAGTATTGCTAGGAGGGTTTCTTATCATGTAAATATTTAACTGCTCATTGCTTAAATACTTACTGGTGCCAGGAAAAGTCTGGGTGCCTTGAACCCCATACCAGTTAAATTTGGAAGGGTAGTAGCTAACTTTATTTAATTTTATTACTTGAACAATCCAGTGGTAAAGGTATTGATTCATTTGTCAATGATTAAAAATTACTGGTCCAAGGATAATATCTGGTGATATGGATATTTAGACAGTAGAATTTTGAAGACATAGAAATAATTTGATATATCTGTTTATTTTAGCTGAGGACAGGTGTCTGCCTACATGGCTACAAGATCTTATTATATGTGGGTGTTTTGTGGACAGTTTCGATATACAGAGTGCCTCTATATCCACACTGTTAGACCTAATTATTTTAACACAGTCTGTGCAGTCTGACAATACGAGTACTGAGGAGCCATCCCCTTCTTCACCCCCATCACCACATACAGCAGGAACAGTGTCTGTGGTCATTTTACCAGCTTTGTTACCAAGACATCTCAGATATCTTAATGAAAAAACACATGTGTACAAGGTATGGAATTATAAATAAACAAACACTATAGTAGTCACATGATTAATCTTTTCTAAGTTCAATAGTTCATAGATTATTTATGTTTTTGACTTTTAACTAATTTGTTGGTATTAACACAATGATTAAAGCATCATTTAGTCATATTTCACCAATCAGCTGCCTGTAATCCATTACATTGTATAATTTGTTGTTGTAAAACTCATTTCATTAAAATTTGTTTTACTTATTGGGTAACAGCAGTTCTGCCATTTATTTGCAATTTCTTGTTGAAGAAGATGTCAAATTTACTGAAAAAATGAATTTGAAGTTATTTAGTCCAACTTTTTAGAATACAGCATAAGATCTAATACAAGCAGTATTAATGGTCAATGAACACACACACACACACACACACACACACACACACATATATATAAACTAACATTGTATTTTATAATATTATTTTTATTTTACCTTTTTAGCTCACCTGAGCCGAAGGCTCAAGTGAGCTTTTCTGATCAAAATTTGTCTGTCGTCGTCGTCGTCGTCGGCGGCGTTGTCGTCGTCGTCCGCGGCGTAAACTTTTACATTTTCAACTTCTTTTCTAAAACTATGAGGTAGATTTCAATGAAACTTGGTCAGATGCATATATGGGCCAGTGCAATTCAGATTTGTTTGTGACGTTGTCATGGCTCCCAAAACTAGGTCAAGGTGACCCATGGTTCCAAAAAACTTAAAAAATCTTCTTCTCCGAAAGCGATGATGGGAGAAAAAATCTGATGTGATATTTGGCTTCTCTAGGGTCTTAAGCTTATAAATTGTTCATTTCGTGAAATTTGGTAAAAAATTAGGTTACGCGTTTTTGCGTTTAATTTTGAAAATTTCGTAAAATGGCTTCAAATTATTATAACTTGACTATATGAATAGATATTGACATGGGGTTTTCAGTTTTGACTTTTTCTTGAAATAACCTTCAAAATGGGGTCAAGGTCAAAGATCAAGGTCATGACCTAGTTTGTAATTTGTGCAGTTTTAGGCTTTTTTCTTCCAAATTATAAGAGATATATAATATTAAAACATTGTTAAAATGTTTAGCAGGACAAAATGTAAAAAGGTACAAAGTTTCGTAACTGTATGATAATGCATGTAGGAGTTGTTGCCCCTGAAATGTTATTTTTTTGCTAAAAAAGACTTAAATTGTGCATTAGCTTGAAAACTATAAACTTTTTGTATAGGCATGTATTATAAAATATTGTAGGTATTGACATGACAAACATTTTGATATATGGCTCAAGGTCATACATTCAAAGGTCAAGGTCATAGGTGCATAAAAAGACTGAAATTGTTAATTATCTTGGAAACTATTAACTTTTTGTATTGTTATGTATATTAGATTATTGTAGGAATTGATATGGTGATCATTCTGATATAAGATTCAAGGTTTTACATTTGAATGTCAAGGTCATAGATGCATAAAAAGACCCAAATTGTTAATTATCTTGAAAACTATTAACTTTTTGCAAAGGTATATATACTAGAATTTTGTAGGTATTGATATGACAATCATTTTGATATGTGGCTCAAGGTCATACATTCAAAGGTCAAGGTCATAGGTGCATAAAAAGACTGAAATTGTTTATTATCTTGGAAACTATTAACTTTTTGTATGGCATGTGTATTAGAATATTGTAGGAATTGATATGGTGATTATTTTGATATAAGATTCAAGGTCTTACGTTTAAAGGTCAAGGTCATAGATGCATAAAAAGACTCAAATTGTTAATTATCTTGAAAACTATTAACTTTTTTGTAGGAATGTATATTAGAATATTTTATGTATTTTTGCAAATGATTTTGGATATATCCTCAGGTTGGCCATGTCCTCAGGTGAGCGTTAAGGCCCATGGGCCTCTTGTTCTCTTTAATTTTCATACTTTTTGTTGTGATATTTTGATTTCTCTATTGGCAAGTTAAAACTTAAAAGTTTTCCATGACAAATTCTTTTTAAAATATTTTTTACAGGAAATAGCAGGAATACTGTGGAGTTACCTAGGTGATACCACACCAACCTGTCACCAGAGAAGTGTAGAACTGTTCCATATGTTACACCAGATAACACCATCATCTTTGATATGTGAAGATGTAATTGGCCATTCTCTAGTATCTGATGATCAGGTATATTTTATATCTAAAGTGCAGGGTTTTTGCAACTATGAATTGATATCTCACCTAAAACCCCTTGATCTGGTATTGTGTATATACAGCATCATGCCAAAAGTATTCGCTATTTGTTCGTAATGGCAATGTTGTTGAAACCGTCTTGCATGTTAAAAGAGAGATAAATCGTAAAATAGAAGACATATTTGAAAATCTATTTGTAGCTAGTTTCTATGGTAAATAAATGATGCCATGGTGAAAGTAGGTTGTCTGCAAAGTAGAATTCCAATGTAAACAGTGTATTGTCAACTTGGGTAGAGAATCAACAGAATTGTCAGATGCTGTGAAAAAAAAACTTCACATTTGGTTGATATGATGAAAATACCAGAATCTACCATCCGATCTGTGTAGAAAAAGTATTTGTTAACTGGAACTGTACAAAATGTAGCCAGATGTGGACGGCCAAGTAAGTTGAGACAGTGGGATAGAAACTGGCTCTCTCTTTTTTCACAAAAAGCAACAGATTATTGCCTTTAAATGACATAACGACTGAATTAAATAGAAGAAAAGAACTACATTCTCATGTTCATGCACATGCAGTTCAAAGGTTTTTTACGCAAAAAAGATTTTAAACACTGTGATACGCAAAAAATATGGTGGTTCAGGATGTTAATTGGAAAAAGCATATCTCCTGGTGTTTCCAGAAAAGAAGTATATTACTTGATAATCATTTGTGGCCAGTTATTGCCCGTCATTCTAGTAACCAAACATATCGGTTTCAGGATGATGATGCTCTCGTTCACAGGGTCCATATTACTACTGAATACAAACAGCAAAATAACATTCCAATCATTGTGTGGCCAGCCCAGTCCACAGAGATTAATATTATCACAAATTTATGGCATCACATCAAAAGAGAGTTACAAATGCAGGCTAGAGAAATTTCTACTACCGAAGAGCTTTTCACTGCCATCATGGGAAATTTGGACTTCCCTTTCCATTAACTACATTCAGAGTTTATATCAATCAATCCCCTGTCGGCTACCATATTGAAAAATTGCAAATACTTTTGGCATGACGCTGTATATATATATTTCTGCAATTCTACAACAGCTAAAATCTAGATATTAGGGAATTGGCTACACATTCACTGTAATTTGTGCCCCATATGGCATATTGATGAACATGTACATGTATATTTCTTTAATAAATTAAACGGATTTGAATGTTTAATTATTATGTTAAATGTCTGATTTAACAAGAATTCTTAGCTTTATTAGCTTTATAAGAAGTATATAGCCTCTGCTGGGTTTTTTTTTTGTTTGTTTGGTTTTTTTTTTTTGAAATAACTTAAGATTAGATTTCTTAATTACTGGTTTGTGATTTTATTTCATCTCCATAGATAACTAGGATTGAAGCATTTAAAAAGTTTACTATATTATGGCATCTAACAAGAGACACCAGGGTCAATTTAAGTCCAGGACAATCACCAAGGACATTTGACAGGTAAAATTTGATTTTAGTATACTGTAAACTTTGAATGGAAAATTTAGTAACATTTCGGCACAGTTGACATTGAGACAATATAAATTAAAACTATTGTCAAAATTTCTTACTTATTTTCTTACTTATATTAAATCTTACTTGATTCAACTGTAAAAAAGCAGACAGATATTATCTTTTTATTAATTAGAGTTGACTTATGTTTATAGTATTTATTTACAAGATAAATGTTTTGTTCATGGAATACTTTGAATATTTACTAAACATTCAGGTTTAACTGACAAGTACAAAATCCAGATTATAAGTACTATTACATACTTATTTTTTACAGATCAATGTTTGTACTATTGGATAGTTTAAAAGAAGAAACAAGTGCTGGAAAGACTGTAGCTAGTACATGGTTAACACATGTTATACAGCGAGGAGATATAAGTAGAGTAATTGGTCCATTACTCCTCATGCTTCTACATCCAGATACAGCTAGGTATACAGGAATTATTTCTGGTTGGATTTGAATAAACTGTCTGTCTTTTTAAATATAAGACTGATGGTTGAATTACTTTCATTAGTAAAATAATCAAGCTATTTGACATTATTTTTTTGTCATTAGATCCAGTGTTTGTCTGTAGATAGACATTTTTTTTTGTAATCAGTGGTCCCAATATTTGTGTGTCTTTTTTCATCTTGTTTGCATGTTAATTTTATTGTGTTTTGCTTCATGGATTACATTGGTTATTACCATGTACATTGTTTTCAGTGACAAATTTTTCTTCTGCTTTATATGTTTTCTTCTGCTTTTAATAGTTAACTATTTATAAAAACCACTTTCATATAAACTACTTCTTTAGGTTTAATTGGGTGGTCCTTATAGACAAAATTGACAATAGAAAATAAATTTCTTGATTAATGAACTGTTTAAGACACTACCATCAACAGAGTTGGTGCTCTTTAGTGCTCAGCTTTTGATTTGGTAACTATGGTTTGTCTGGTGGGTGGTCTAGCAGGTGGTCATCAGGAATAAAAAAAGTGAGAGGGAGAAAAGATTACAACAAAATAACACATTATTAAACTCAATCAAAAGCATCAGAAAATATTTAAAACTCAACAAAAATAGTTCTTGTTTTAGTGACTATACATATTTCTGTACTAAGAGCTTGTGATTTTTTAGGCCATTGGTTCTTTAAGTAATTCTTTGAGGCCAATGTTCTGTGACTTTTGACCCCATGGCCTATATTACTTGTATGTACTTGGATGAAACAGATATAGATTTTTATGTATTCCAGAGTATCAGTGCAGCATGTGAATATTCATCAGCCCAGAAAAGTGAAGATTTCTGAATCAAATGAGGAAAATGATGTGGAAGCTCGTATTTACGCTATAAGTAGTGATGGTGGGAATATCATTTATCATGTTAGTGCTAGAAATCCTAAAATATCTGGCAAAACAGCAGAAGATCTGAAATCCATAGCATTAACTGTTATGAACAATCAAGGTTCAACTGTAACTGAACATGTAAAAGCAGAACATGAGATGACATTTGAACGAGTGAAGCCTAGTGAATTGAACTTACAGTTCAACCCGTTTGGATCAGAGAATTCTCTCGATAAGTTTACAGATGATGCGTTTGATGGTCCTTTGTCAGCAGCTCAGACAAATTTAAAAGGAGCAAAAAGACTTAATAAAGAGACATGTGCTAAAGAAGGGATATACTTTGATGATGCAGAGGTGTCCGAGACAGAAGAAGAAGTTAAAACAGAAAGTTCTCAAGATGTTGTAGAAGCACTGTTAAATCAAATCATTGAGGAAGTTGTGTTGTATGCCGAGGGTGACATACCAGCAGATGACAAACTAAACAAAAATCAGAATGCAAAAAGAAGTATGAGCATCTCATCAAAGAACAGTAGTGTTATAGATGATCAAGAAATATTAAATAGTATTGCTAAAAGTGATATGAACATAGACTCACCAACAGGAAGTGAAATGGACCTTTCTAAAATGGAGGGAACTGCAGAAGATGCTACAGGTGTCCATGCATTACACATGCATATGTTATTATATACACAAGTGTATGATTACAGAAGAACAATATATGCTTTTACAACACTGAAATCCATGCTAGTTACATGTCCTCGACTGGTAGTTACATCTTTAGTTACGACTGGTATAAGTTCTGTTCGGACATCTCAGCTAGCCCAGCTGCAACTTCTATTGGCCAGACATAGAAAATCAGTATTTGGTAAAAACTTTTTTGGTGAATTGCCTCCTGAGGTGATGTCTAGTTACCGTAGCAACATGTTTATTGAAGTACTCATTTCTGTATGTTTGTATTTTGTGAGAAGTTACTACCCCAACTTAATGATGAGTAAATTGTCTCCGGATGAATTGACCGGTAACAAAGATGTACATATTCTAGCTTCAGAAGTGTTGACCCTGTTGATATCGGAGTTGATTACCATTATGAAAGAGAGTGGTAAGAACTTCATTTCCTATATCAAAGACTTACTAACTCGATGTAAGTTACAGAAGTCATTACTTCACTGTTGTCTGGCTTCTGTTTATAATATGAGACAAAAACAGGAAAAAGAAAAGTCATCCCTCATCACTGAGGCCATTATTTCATTTAATGAAGACAATTTACATCAGTCAGCTAATGAAACATTCCAAATCCGACTTCTGAACCTACTCCTTGTTATGATCATGCTGGAATCTGGGATTGAGAAAGGTGAGGGGGATTCAGAGGTTAGCACTCCCTCAGGAACACCTGAATGGGAACGACCAAAAATAAATTTCAGGACATCTCTCTTAAATGCAAAATACAATGGCAGCCTCCCAATAGTTCAACAGGGGATGTTTGCATCATGTGTTCTGAGTGCATTAAAGCAGTCTCATTTAAGGAATATTCATAGACATTGGATTGCTCTGATCACTTCAGCATTGCCTTTTATGGGGAAGTCTTTATCAACCCTTGTTTTACCAATTGTGGCACAGCTTTGTAGGAACACTGAGGCTTTGGCCCTGGAGTATGAAATAGACCCAGAAAACAGGTAATGTATAATTTTCCTTTTTTAAGTTATGTATTATACTTGCATAATTGCTCAAAACATGTGGAGAAATTATTTATTAATTATCTTAGCTTGCTAAAAGAACCTTAATGAGGGCAGCGGAAATGCCAAGGATGACCTTGTAATAGACTTAAAACCCCATTCAAAATGGGAGTTTTGTACACTTAAATGCATTATGATGAATCTGTAAGCTAACATATTGAAATAATCCTTTATTCACACACACACACACACACACACACATAATATTATGTAAGGTAGTAATTTACATGTTATATCTTTTTTGTTTTATTGTATTACAGTTCTATCTTTACACAACACACTATACCACCAGACCATGTTATAACAGTACTTGAAGGTCTGACCACTGTGTGTCATTACTGTCTACTTGACAATCTTTCACCAGTATCTATTGGTCAGCCAGCACCAACAAGTACCACCATTACAACAGAGGCTGGAAGTGCTGGACAAATATTATCTAACTTGATCAATGTTTTTAATCCTGTTGGAAACAGGGTAAGTTTAATTTCTTATTAATACTATTTATTTAACTTAAAAACTTATTAAGTGTAAAATGTTTAGAGTTTGTTTGTTTTAATAGTTTTAAGTCAGGAATTGTATATCTCTTTTGTTGTTAGTTAGGAATAGAATTAAGTTTGTCCTTTTAAGATAGAGATGGTATTGGTATGAGGTTCTGTCCTGTTAGAGATGGTATTGGTATGTGGGTTTGTCCTGTTAGAGATGGTATTGGTATGTGGGTTTGTCCTGTTAGAGATGGTATTGGTATAGAGATGGTATTGGTATGTGGGTTTGTCCTGTTAGAGATGGTATTGGTATGTGGGTTTGTCCTGTTAGAGATGGTATTGGTATGTGGGTTTGTCCTGTTAGAGATGGTATTGGTATGTGGGTTTGTCTTGTTAGAGATGGTATTGGTATGTGGGTTTGTCTTGTTAGAGATGGTATTGGTATGTGGGTTTGTCCTGTTAGAGATGGTATTGGTATGTGGGTTTGTCTTGTTAGAGATTGTATTGGTATGTGGGTTTGTCCTGTTAGAGATGGTATTGGTATGTGGGTTTGTCCTGTTAGAGATTGTATTGGTATGTGGGTTTGTCCTGTTGGAGATCAGATGGTATTGGTATGTGGGTTTGTCCTGTTAGAGATGGTATTGGTATGTGGGTTTGTCCTGTTAGAGATGGTATTGGTATGTGGGTTTGTCCTGTTAGAGATGATATTGGTATGTGGGTTTGTCCTGTTAGAGATGGTATTGGTATGTGGGTTTGCCTTGTTAGAGATGGTATTGGTATGTGGGTTTGTCCTGTTAGAGATGGTATTGGTATGTGGGTTTGTCCTGTTAGAGATTGTATTGGTATGTGGGTTTGTCCTGTTAGAGATCAGATGGTATTGGTATGTGGGTTTGGCCTGTTAGAGATGGTATTGGTATGTGGGTTTGTCCTTTTAGACATGGTATTGGTATGTGGGTTTGTCCTGTTGGAGATGATACCTGGGTTTGCCTTGTGTGCAGCACAATTTAATTTTGTCACTACCAGACAGAGTTTCTCCCCAGTTTTGCAGTAATGGTAAATTTTGTACATATCTCACCCTGGTTGTCTCATCTTAAAGTATGATCACTTCTGCAACCTCACAAATAAAAAATTAATCAATTTCTTAAATTTTAAATAATTTCCCTAAAAAAGATAGTCACTATTACTTTCTTGTCTATACATTTGTTTGCCTTATGATGAGTTCATCCTTGCGCACAGAGTTAAGTTACTATGGTAACCAACTATGAGGATAAAGCAGGACCTGATTGCTGTCATGTGGATAGCATGAAAGGTATCTGAGGGCAAATGTAATGTTTTGATCAATAAAAACATGTTTTGGTGATTTCAATTATAAAAGTTTTCCAAATTTGTTTAGTCATGGTACATCCAACATGTTTAATTTAAAATTTCATATAATTAAGGTCTTAGTTAAGTAACTTTTGGATAGTACAAGTACAATCTTATTTCATGTGATGTTTTTTTTTTTTATTTTCCCCCTTGCTTAAGTTACTTTTGGATAGTACAGTCTTATTTCATGTGATGTTTTTCTTTTATTTTTACCCTTGCTTAAGTTACTTTTGGATAGTACAAGTACAGTCTTATTTCATGTGATGTTTTTTTTTTATTTTTACCCTTGCTTAAGTTACTTTTGGATAGTACAAGTACAGTCTTATTTCATGTGATGTTTTTCTTTAATTTTCACCCTTGCTTGAGTTACTTTTGGATAGTACAAGTACAATCTTATTTCATGTGATGTTTTTTTTTTATTTTTACCCTTGCTTAAGTTACTTTTGGATAGTACAAGTACAGTCTTATTTCATGTGATGTTTTTCTTTAATTTTCACCCTTGCTTGAGTTACTTTTGGATAGTACAAGTACAGTCTTATTTCATGTGATGTTTTTTTTTTTATTTTTACCCTTGCTTAAGTTACTTTTGGATAGTACAAGTACAGTCTTATTTCATGTGATGTTTTTTTTTTTTTTTTCCCCCTTGCTTAAGTTACTTTTGGATAGTACAGTCTTATTTCATGTGATGTTTTTCTTTTATTTTTACCCTTGCTTAAGTTACTTTTGGATAGTACAAGTACAGTCTTATTTCATGTGATGTTTTTTTTTTATTTTCCCCCTTGCTTAAGTTACTGATGGATAGTACAAGTACAGTCTTATTTCATGTGATGTTTTTCTTTTATTTTCCCCCTTGCTTGAGTTTTTTTTGGATAGTACAAGTACAGTCTTATTTCATGTGATGTTTTTCTTTTATTTTCACCCTTGCTTGAGTTACTTTTGGATAGTACAAGTACAGTCTTATTTCATGTGATGTTTTTTCTTTATTTTCCCCCTTGCTTGAGTTACTTTTGGATAGTACAAGTACTGTCTTATTTCATGTGATGTTTTTCTTTTATTTTCACCCTTGCTTGAGTTACTTTTGGATAGTACAAGTACAGTCTTATTTCATGTGATGTTTTTCTTTTATTTTCACCCTTGCTTAAGTTACTTTTGGATAATAATATTACAGTCTTATTTCATGTGATGTTTTTTCTTTTATTTTCACCCTTGCTTGAGTTACTTTTGGATAGTACAAGTACAGTCTTATTTCATTTGATGTTTTTCTTTTATTTTCACCCTTGCTTAAGTTACTTTTGGATAGTACAAGTACAGTCTTATTTCATGTGATGTTTTTTCTTTTATTTTCACCCTTGCTTGAGTTACTTTTGGATAGTACAAGTACAGTCTTATTTCATGTGATGTTTTTTCTTTTATTTTCACCCTTGCTTAAGTTACTTTTGGATAGTACAAGTACAGTCTTATTTCATGTGATGTTTTTTTTTTTTATTTTTACCCTTGCTTAAGTTACTTTTGGATAGTACAAGTACAGTCTTATTTCATGTGATGTTTTTTTTTTTATTTTCCCCCTTGCTTAAGTTACTTTTGGATAGTACAGTCTTATTTCATGTGATGTTTTTCTTTTATTTTTACCCTTGCTTAAGTTACTTTTGGATAGTACAAGTACAGTCTTATTTCATGTGATGTTTTTTTTTTATTTTCCCCCTTGCTTAAGTTACTTTTGATAGTACAAGTACAGTCTTATTTCATGTGATGTTTTTCTTTTATTTTCCCCCTTGCTTGAGTTACTTTTGGATAGTACAAGTACAGTCTTATTTCATGTGATGTTTTTCTTTTATTTTCACCCTTGCTTGAGTTACTTTTGGATAGTACAAGTACAGTCTTATTTCATGTGATGTTTTTCTTTTATTTTCCCCCTTGCTTGAGTTACTTTTGGATAGTACAAGTACAGTCTTATTTCATGTGATGTTTTTCTTTTATTTTCCCCCTTGCTTGAGTTACTTTTGGATAGTACAAGTACAGTCTTATTTCATGTGATGTTTTTTCTTTATTTTCACCCTTGCTTGAGTTACTTTTGGATAGTACAAGTACAGTCTTATTTCATGTGATGTTTTTCTTTTATTTTCCCCCTTGCTTGAGTTACTTTTGGATAGTACAAGTACAGTCTTATTTCATGTGATGTTTTTCTTTTTTTTTCCCCCTTGCTTGAGTTACTTTTGGATAGTACAAGTACAGTCTTATTTCATGTGATGTTTTTCTTTTATTTTCCCCCTTGCTTGAGTTACTTTTGGATAGTACAAGTACAGTCTTATTTCATGTGATGTTTTTCTTTTATTTTCCCCCTTGCTTGAGTTACTTTTGGATAGTACAAGTACAGTCTTATTTCATGTGATGTTTTTCTTTTATTTTCCCCCTTGCTTGAGTTACTTTTGGATAGTACAAGTACAGTCTTATTTCATGTGATGTTTTTTCTTTATTTTCACCCTTGCTTGAGTTACTTTTGGATAGTACAAGTACAGTCTTATTTCATGTGATGTTTTTCTTTTATTTTCCCCCTTGCTTAAGTTACTTTTGGATAGTACAAGTACAGTCTTATTTCATGTGATGTTTTTCTTTTATTTTCCCCCTTGCTTGAGTTACTTTTGGATAGTACAAGTACAGTCTTATTTCATGTGATGTTTTTCTTTTATTTTTACCCTTGCTTGAGTTACTTTTGGATAGTACAAGTACAGTCTTATTTCATATGATGTTTTTCTTTTATTTTCACCCTTGCTTAAGTTACTTTTGGATAGTACAAGTACAGTCTTATTTCATGTGATGTTTTTCTTTTATTTTCACCCTTGCTTAAGTTACTTTTGGATAATAATATTACAGTCTTATTTCATGTGATGTTTTTTCTTTATTTTCCCCCTTGCTTGAGTTACTTTTGGATAGTACAAGTACAGTCTTATTTCATGTGATGTTTTTCTTTTATTTTCACCCTTGCTTGAGTTACTTTTGGATAGTACAAGTACAGTCTTATTTCATGTGATGTTTTTCTTTTATTTTCACCCTTGCTTAAGTTACTTTTGGATAGTAATATTACAGTCTTATTTCATGTGATGTTTTTTCTTTTATTTTCACCCTTGCTTGAGTTACTTTTGGATAGTACAAGTACAGTCTTATTTCATTTGATGTTTTTCTTTTATTTTCACCCTTGCTTAAGTTACTTTTGGATAGTACAAGTACAGTCTTATTTCATGTGATGTTTTTTCTTTTATTTTCACCCTTGCTTGAGTTACTTTTGGATAGTACAAGTACAGTCTTATTTCATGTGATGTTTTTTCTTTTATTTTCCCCCTTGCTTGAGTTACTTTTGGATAGTACAAGTACAATCTTATTTCATGTGATGTTTTTCTTTTATTTTCACCCTTGCTGAAGTTACTTTTGGATAGTACAAGTACAATCTTATTTCATGTGATGTTTTTCTTTTATTTTCCCCCTTTCTTAAGTTACTTTTGGATAGTACAAGTACAGTCTTATTTCATTTGATGTTTTTCTTTTATTTTCACCCTTGCTTAAGTTACTTTTGGATAGTACAAGTACAGTCTTATTTCATGTGATGTTTTTATTTTCTTGCTTGAGTTACTTTTGGATAGTACAAGTACAGTCTTATTTCATGTGATGTTTTTTCTTTTATTTTCACCCTTGCTTGAGTTACTTTTGGATAGTACAAGTACAATCTTATTTTATGTGATGTTTTTCTTTTATTTTCCCCCTTGCTTAAGTTACTTTTGGATAGTACAAGTACAGTCTTATTTCATGTGATGTTTTTCTTTTTTTTCCCCTTTGCTTGAGTTACTTTTGGATAGTACAAGTACAGTCTTATTTCATGTGATGTTTTTCTTTAATTTTCACCCTTGCTTGAGTTACTTTTGGATAGTACAAGTACAATCTTATTTCATGTGATGTTTTTTTTTTTATTTTCACCCTTGCTTGAGTATAAAAATAATTGACTTTGTATAATTAAATTTTTTATAAAGGAAGCAAGTCCTATAAGGGAAACTTCTAACATACAGCCAGTTATTGATGTACGGAGAGCACTGCTTTGTATAATGCCAAGAATTATTGCATGTATGACATCATTATGGAGAGCAGTCAAACTAGCAGAAATAAAATCCAATACTGGAAAAAATAACCATCCTGCTTGGACAATGGGCTCACCAAAGGTATTTAATAATGTTATTTTAATTTTGTGATTTTTTCACAATTTTGCAAAAATGTGGCTTTGTGGTTATTTTTGATTACCAGTAACGAAGGCCTGAGGCTGTGTGATGCTTCCAACAACACATTATGCATTAAAATGACTTAATTTTATAACATTTTGTTGTCAAAACAAGAATGGATTGTCATGTAAATGGCATCTAAATATTACATGATTCAAGCTAACAAGATAACTATATTGATTGATTATACTGCTGTTTAGATTGATAATTACAAAATGTAAAATTTAGAATCTGTATATTACCTTGTCATATCTCCTCTTATACAAAAAGTTAATAACAATGTGCTTAAAACATTGTGTAATTATATTAATGTTGTAGGTTGTGAGACATCACATTTTGGAGTTTCTAAGTCCATTATCTCGACCTCATGGTACCCACTTACTGGCTGCAGTAGGTGTAGCATGGAATGACAGAAGAACGAAAACACAAACACTAACAAAAAAGGTAAAAATATTAGATTTTATTGGTTTTGATAAATTTTGTAAAATCTTGCTTATATGATGTAATAAATACAGTGGTCTATGGTGGGTGATATCTAAAATATTCTTAAAAGTAAACTTCTTTATTAATTTCATACAAAAAAACTTTAATTCCCATATTGTTTATTATGGTATAATTCTGAATAGAAGCAAGAATCAACTTTGAGGGGTAAAATTATTATATTGTCATACATTGATGTTTTATTATTTTAGGTCAATCCAGTGCCATGTGAAGACCAGTTATTACTAGTTGACTTAGTTAGTGCTATTAAAGTACTACCTACTGATATGTTAGTACAGACTGTAAAACAAGTCCTCAAACAACCACCTGCTACTGAAATCAGTAAAATTAAGGTACACAATGTACTTATATGCATTTTGTAAACATTAACATTTTAAACTGTTAATTACCCGATAAGACATATGTTTATATATGTTTGTATTCAAATAAAAATATTAATTAGATGTGGAAAATCACATAATGATACAAACACTTATTATCCAATAAATTTAACTTCTACAATTTACTGTATAAATTGAACACCTACTGTTTTGCATTTCAGTCAGTTTTAAATTTTAAAATTAGGATCTTGACTGACCCAAAATAATCATATTGTGTCCTTTTCATGATTGACTGGAGATAGTCGCATGCACTTTAGAAATGATAATTCCATACATGGAAAAAATAGTTAAATACATGGAAAACTGGTTCCATGCATTATAATTGTATCAAAGGTCCATACAAATTTTAGAGATATCACATGGTAGTGGCTAGCCCCATCACAAGATACATGTGTGGAATAGGGAGAAACATGTAAGAAGATTCTGAGACCATACAGTTTGTCGTCCCAGAATGTTGTTATGTCATAGATTGTTAAATGATTTATCTGTCATGTTACAGAAAAGTACACCATTAGAAGTCAACATGTTACAGTTTTTCTTTGCCTATGTCCAGCAGACCTCAGCCAATCATCTTGTGGATTCCTGGTCATCTATTTTATCTCTTTTAAGAGAGGGTCAACAGTTAAACTTATTACCACCTGGTAAATTTTTGTTGATACTGTAAGTATCTATGTAATATCTCATCCTTACAATATACAAGTTTTTTTCAGATTTCATTTTCACATTTTTTCTTTGCTTTATTTGTATGGAAACTATAGAGAGACCACCACATTTTTGCTGTTTTTAATAGTGTACAACTACTGTAAAAGACATGACAATTTTTCTTATACAGCTTGAAAGGATTTAATGAATCAACATTTAAATGTGTTGTTGGGTATTTATGTAGTAGATTGGGCATGGTGGATACTTGAAATATGATAGGTATATATTGCTTATAACATATATGTAAAAGTTATAAATTTAAATCTAAAATTATGAAAGATATGACCTGCTTAGAACATACATACATGTTTAAGTAGACTTAATGAGATTTACTGAAATATGAAAAATATGAAGCTCTCCTGTAATTTCATCTAGAAATATTTGTTGATTTTTTACTTTTAGAATATTGAATGAGATAGTACAAAAAATGCCATCAATGGAAAATAAGAAAAATCAAAAGGAACTGCAGGTAAATTGAATTATATTTCAGTATTTACATCATGTACATTGTACATAAATAATTTAGATGGATAATGATTGCTTGTAGATTTATGTCATTTTTCTTGAATTTTCTGCCATTCAGTTTTTTACATTAAATTTTTTAACTTCTCTGCTAAAACAAACGTGCTAAATGTTATTCAAACCTGCTACAAAATATCCATATCTAATATAAGTAGGCTTAAGTTTTGGAATGAAAATTATCCTTTGAAAGTGGAAAAAGGGTCAAAATTTTAGCAATGTTAGGGTTAATTTTACTGTACATGTATTTCCATTTATTTTTTATGTTTTCGATTTTTGTCATAGTTTTTAATAGTTTGACAATTTTTTTCTAGGATATAACACAGAAAATGTTAGAAATGGTTGGTCTGATAGCTGGATCTTCTCTTGAACAAACAACATGGTTGAGAAGGAATTTAGCCGTCAAACCAGGACCACAGAATGAAACCAATGAAACAGAAGATGATGACATTTGTGATCGTGAGTAATAACTTACTATTTAGCATGCAACTTTAATACCCTGTTGTGAATTAAGTTGACACAATCAACCAAGTAGCTCTTTAAAATCTGTTTGCACTGACAGGCAGACTTACAGATAGCCATTTCTTTTATAACTTTTACCATAAAAAATCATTATTTTGTTGAGACTACTTTAATTTTATTTTAGTTTTTTCTAATTGATGTAGGAAAAAGAGATAAAGTTATATTAAGAAATTCAAATAAAAGTACATTTTTTATTTTGTAATTTGTTGATATTTTAATTAAAGGAGATAGGGAGCCTTCAGTTAGTCGAGAGAGAAAGGCATCAGACCCTAGATTGACAGCAGCAGCTGATTCTAAATACAGTGTACAAGCTTTGACATTACTAGCTGAGGTAAGTTGGAATGTTTTTCTTTCTTCCGTTTATTTATTTAGTTATTTATTAAGTTATTTTTGTTACAGTTTAGGTGCAATATCTGAGGGTTTTGTGATTTTCTGAAAAATATAAACATCCTGAAAATTTAAAATATGTAAATCACATGTAATTGTTAGCATTTACCATTAGTTAATCTACAAGGCTTACATTGAATGTCTGTTGAGATGAGACGAGATGAGATGGTAAAATTTTAGATTCTCTGTCAAATAAAATAATTTCAGGATTTTGTCTTCACTGGTAGAAATAGAACTACATAAACTTGTTCATGAGGTATCACATGATTCATAAATGAATACATTGTCTAAAACTGTTACATAATGTATATTTTAACATTTCAGCTGACTGCACCATTGTTAGATGTTGTATATAGCAGTGAAGAAAAAGATAAAGTGTCACCATTCCTCACAACTCTGATGTACAATGTTTTCCCGTACCTGAGAAATCACAGCTCCAATAACTTACCTAGTTATCGGGCTTGCTCACAGATACTAGCCAGTATAAGTGGATACCAGTACACAAGAAAAGCTTGGCGAAAAGAAGCATTTGAACTCCTACTGGACAGTTGTTTCTTTCAGATGGATATTAAGTGTATCGGTTGTTGGAGATCTATAATTGATAATCTTATGACTCATGATAAAACTACATTCAAAGATTTGATAGGTATGCTATATATAATTCATGTTTCTTTGAATGAGATTGTTCAGTCTATGACCATGACTTGTGTCACCTTTGGCATTACAGGAAAAACAATACTACACTGTTTATTGCCATATACCCAGTATAGAAGTATGAATGACTATAACTTTATCTATAGCTTGTGACATTTTAATGTAATTGAAATAATCTTGATTGTATATAAAACATCAATATCTGATTTAAACTTTGTCTGATGTCAAAATCATTTTGTACACATTTCCCTAAACACATTTAGATGATACAATTTTTTTTTCAATAAATATGGGCATTCAATCAGTTTTAAAGGATTTTCTTCAGAATTTCAGTAAAATGCAAGAATATTGACTGTGGCCTAAAACACCATTAATCCAATCGAATCCAATCAAATTTTAACACTATGACTACTATCATGATTATAAGTCATTTGTACCAATAATTGATGAACCAATTTTATGGAATACACAATTTTTAGCACATATTTCTCTAAGAATTGACCAGTTTTTAACTTACTGACATTTACAATTTATCTTAAATGTTTTGGTAGTGGAATTTAGTGTCGGTTAACAATAATATTGAACTTCAAGCTGAAAGTTTAACATTCTTACTGCAACAGGTATTTTCATTCAGGTTAAAAATGTTTGCAAATTTTTTGACATCATTTTAACACATGTGAACTCTTTGTTTTGTGATTTCAGGAAGAGTTAGTATGAAGAGTTAGTATATGTGATATGATCATGAAAACACTTTTTTTTGTGATTTCAGGAATAGTTAGTATATGTGATATGTTCATGTGAACACTTTGTTTTGTGATCTCAGGAAGAGTTAGAATATGTGATATGATCATGTGAACACTTTGTTTTGTGATTTCAGGAAGAGTTAGTATATTTGATATGATCATGTGAACACTTTGTTTTGTGATTTCAGGAAGAGTTAGAATATGTGATATGATCATGTGAACACTTTGTTTTGTGATTTCAGGAAGAGTTAGTATATTTGATATGATCATGTGAACACTTTGTTTTGTGATTTCAGGAAGAGTTAGAATATGTGATATGATCATGTGAACACTTTGTTTTGTGATTTCAGGAAGAGTTAGAATATGTGATATGTTCATGTGAACACTTTGTTTTGTGATCTCAGGAAGAGTTAGAATATGTGATATGATCATGTGAACACTTTGTTTTGTGATTTCAGGAAGAGTTAGTATATTTGATATGATCATGTAAACACTTTGTTTTGTGATCTCAGGAAGAGTTAGAATATGTGATATGATCATGTGAACACTTTGTTTTGTGATTTCAGGAAGAGTTAGTATATTTGATATGATCATGTGAACACTTTGTTTTGTGATTTCAGGAAGAGTTAGAATATGTGGTATGATCATGTGAACACTTTGTTTTGTGATTTCAGGAAGAGTAAGTATATTTGATATGATCATGTGAACACTTTGTTTTGTGATTTCAGGAAGAGTTAGTATATTTGATACGATCATGTGAACACTTTGTTTTGTGATCTCAGGAAGAGTTAGAATATGTGATATGATCATGTGAACACTTTGTTTTGTGATCTCAGGAAGAGTTAGAATATGTGATATGATCATGTGAACACTTTGTTTTGTGATTTCAGGAAGAGTTAGTATATTTGATATGATCATGTGAACACTTTGTTTTGTGATCTCAGGAAGAGTTAGAATATGTGATATGATCATGTGAACACTTTGTTTTGTGATTTCAGGAAGAATTAGTATATTTGATATGATCATGTGAACACTTTGTTTTGTGATTTCAGGAAGAGTTAGAATATTTGATATGATCATGTGAACACTTTGTTTTGTGATCTCAGGAAGAGTTAGAATATGTGATATGATCATGTGAACACTTTGTTTTGTGATTTCAGGAAGAGTTAGTATATTTGATATGATCATGTGAACACTTTGTTTTGTGATTTCAGGAAGAGTTAGAATATGTGATATGATCATGTGAACACTTTGTTTTGTGATTTCAGGAAGAGTTAGTATATTTGATATGATCATGTGAACACTTTGTTTTGTGATTTCAGGAAGAGTTAGTATATTTGATATGATCATGTGAGCACTTTGTTTTGTGATCTCAGGAAGAGTTAGAATATGTGATATGATCATGTGAACACTTTGTTTTGTGATTTCAGGAAGAGTTAGTATATTTGATATGATCATGTGAACACTTTGTTTTGTGATCTCAGGAAGAGTTAGAATATGTGATATGATCATGTGAACACTTTGTTTTGTGATTTCAGGAAGAGTTAGTATATTTGATATGATCATGTGAACACTTTGTTTTGTGATCTCAGGAAGAGTTAGAATATGTGATATGATCATGTGAACACTTTGTTTTGTGATTTCAGGAAGAGTTAGTATATTTGATATGATCATGTGAACACTTTGTTTTGTGATTTCAGGAAGAGTTAGTATATTTGATATGATCATGTGAACACTTTGTTTTGTGATCTCAGGAAGAGTTAGAATATGTGATATGATCATGTGAACACTTTGTTTTGTGATTTCAGGAAGAGTTAGTATATTTGATATGATCATGTGAACACTTTGTTTTGTGATTTCAGGAAGAGTTAGAATATGTGATATGATCATGTGAACACTTTGTTTTGTGATTTCAGGAAGAGTTAGTATATTTGATATGATCATGTGAACACTTTGTTTTGTGATTTCAGGAAGAGTTAGTATATTTGATATGATCATGTGAACACTTTGTTTTGTGATCTCAGGAAGAGTTAGAATATGTGATATGATCATGTGAACACTTTGTTTTGTGATTTCAGGAAGAGTTAGAATATGTGATATGATCATGTGAACACTTTGTTTTGTGATTTCAGGAAGAGTTAGTATATGTGATATGATCATGTGAACACTTTTTTTTGTGATTTCAGGAAGAGTTAGTATACAGCAGACAGGATCATTAAATCTGTTTAGTAGTAAAGAACAAGAATTAGAGCAGAGAGCACACATGTTGAAGAGACTAGCATTCACAATATTCTGTAGTGACCCTGACCAGTATCAGAAATCAATGCCAGAAATACAAGGTATTACAGTAAAACATGTATATAAATGTTTTATATGTTTAGATAGAGTCTGTATCACACCTGTTTCCCATTATTATCCAGGTTTTATTATGTTTAACCTGTATCCCATTATTATTCAGGTTTTACATGTTTAGCTGGAGTCTGTGACAAAGCTGTATCCCATTATTATCCAGATTTTATATGTTAAACCTGTATCCCATTATTATCCAGGTTTTGTATGTTTAGATAGAGTCTTTGACAAACCTGTATCCCATTATTATCCAGGTTTTATATGTTTAGATAGAGTCTGTGACAAACCTGTATCCCATTATTATCCAGGTTTTATATGTTAAACATGTATCCCATTATTATCAAGGTTTTATATGACTGTTTAGATAGAGTCTGTATCAAATCTGTATCCCATTATTATCCAGGTTTTACATTTTAGATAGAGTCTGTGACAAACCTGTATCCCATTATTATCCAGGTTTTACATGTTTAGATAGAGTCTGTGACAAACCTGTATCCCATTATTATCCAGGTTTTACATGTTAAGATAGAGTCTGTGACAAACCTGTATCCCATTATTATCCAGGTTTTACATGTTAAGATAGAGTCTGTGACAAACCTGTATCCCATTATTATCCAGGTTTTACATGTTAAGATAGAGTCTGTGACAAACCTGTATCCCATTATTATCCAGGTTTTACATGTTTAGATAGAGTCTGTGACAAACCTGTATCCCATTATTATTCAGGTTTTATATGAATTGTTTAGATAAAGTCTGTGACAAACCTGTATCCCATTATTATCCAGGTTTTATATATTTAGATAGAGTCTGTAACAAACCTGTATCCCATTATTATCCAGGTTTTTAGCTCACCTGAGCTGAAAGCTCAGATGAGCTATTGCTATCTATCTCCGTTTGTCATGTGTCGTGCGTCGTCCATCGTGCGTTGTGCTTAAACTTTTTAACATTTTAAACTTCTCCTCCAAAACCACCGGGCCAAATTTAATGAAACTTGGTAGCCATCATGCCTGGGTGAAGCTCTTTCAGATTTGCACAAATGAAGGAGTTATGTCCCCTTGGGGCCCCATAAGGGGGGAAATAGTGAAAAACTTTAAAAATCTTCTCCTCTAAATCTACAAGAGATATACCTTAGTTATTTCATTTATAACATCCTTAGGTCATCTATTTTCAGATTTGCACAAATGGTAGCCATGGGGCTCAAAATGGGGAAATTATAAGGCACTGAGTGGGGAAATTGCTAAAAACTATATATTTGTCACTATATCTTGAAAACTGTCAACTTTTTGTATAGGCATGTATATTTGAATATTGCAGGTATTAACATGACGATCATTTTGATATATAGTTCAAGGTCAAATGTTGAAAGGTCAAGGTCACAGCTGCAAAAGCATACTAACATTGCTAATTACTGTAAATCAGGAAATTAATGCGAGCAAGAAATTAATGCGAAAAATGCGAGGCCTGTTTAATCGCATTAATTTCTTGTCGCATTTATTTTCCGATACCGTTATTTTCGATTTCTGTATTCTGTATACTAGTATTTATCGTAAATTGAGTTACCCCCCTTAACCGGAAGTTATTATCGTAACTGATAAATTAGAGCACATTTTCATTCAGCTGTAATATTTTGCTGTTTCTTTCCTAATGGGAATTTTGCTACGAGTGGAATCATGACTGATACATCAATTTGAACCTTAACTGGAAACTCAAATTGAAAGTTATGTGATTATAAGTAATCTAATATTCTAAACTTGTGAGTTGAAGACGAAGTTCAGTTGTACACATGTCGACATGGACGTCCTAATTTTGAACGCTTTATTTTAATAAAAACTCCGAGCGTAATATTTGAGTATGTTTGTTTGTTTTTTTTTTAAACCATGTGTTTCTTTGTTCTGATAATCCTTGACCACCCTGGATAATTTAAAACAATGGGTCATCGGCGCATAAAAATTTACCCTCCCTGTTTATTATAATAATGTCTACGGAAAGTTTGTTTATAACGTGTTTATAAATGAAGGAAGACATAAAATAATGATTTCTGAGTCCACAATTTAATGTTTATAATTGTTTGATCAAAGATAGGCAAAAATTTTAAAAATTGAAATTTAAAAAATCGCATTAATTTCAATACGCATTTTACTTCAAAATCAGCAATTCGCATTAATTTCATGACGCATTAATTTCCTGATTTACAGTATTTTGAAAACTATTAACTTTTTGTATAGTCATGTATATTAGAATATTGTAGGTATTGCAACAATGATCATTTTGATATATGGTTCAAGGTCATATATTGAAAGGTCAAGGTCACAGCTGCAGAAGAAGACTTAAATTGCTTAATTATCTTGAAAACTATTAACTTTTTGTTTAGGCATGTATATTAGAATATTGTAGGTGTTGACATGACAGTCACTTTGATGTATGGTTCAAGGTCATATATTGAAAGGTCAAGGTCACAGCTGCAAAAAACATACTTAAATTGCTAATTATCTTGAAAACTATTAACTTTTTGTATGGTCATGTATATTAGAATATTGTAGGTATTGCAACAATGATCATTTTGATATATGGTTCAAGGTCAAATGTTGAAAGGTCAAGGTCACAGCTGCAGAAGAAGACTTAAATTGCTTATTATCTTGAAAACTATTAACTTTTTGTTTAGGCATATTTCTTAGAATATTGTAGGTATTGACATGACAATCATTTTGATATATGGTTCAAGGTCATATATTGAAAGGTCAAGGTCACAGCTGCAAAGGCATACTTAAATTGCTAATTATCTTTGAAAACTACTAACTTTTTGTATAGTCATGTATATTAGAATATTGTAGGTATTGCAACAATGATCATTTTGATATATGGTTCAAGGTCAAATATTGAAAGGTCAAGGTCACAGCTGCAGAAGAAGACTTAAATTGCTTATTATCTTGAAAACTATTAACTTTTTGTATAGGCATGTATATTAGAATATTGTAGGTATAGACATGACTATCATTTTGATATATGGTTCAAGGTCATATATTAAAAGGTCAAGGTCACAGCTGCAGAAGAAGACTTAAACTGCTAATTATCTTAAAAACTATTAACTTTTTGTATAGTCATGTATATTAGAATATTGTAGGTATTGACATGACAATCATTTTGATATATGGTTCAAGGTCATATATTGAAAGGTCAAGGTAACTGCTGCGAAGAAGACTTAAATTGCTAATTATCTTGAAAACTGTTAACTTTTTGTATAGGCATGTATATTAGAATATTGTAGGTATAGACATGACAATCATTTTGATATATGGTTCAAGGTCATATATTTAAAGGTGAAGGTCACAGCTGCAGAAGAAGACTTAAACTGCTAATTATCTTGAAAACTATTAACTTTTTGTATAGGCATGTATATTAGAATATTGTAGGTATTGACATGACAATCATTTTGATATATGGTTCAAGTTCATATATTGAAAGGTCAAGGTAACTGCTGCGAAGAAGACTTAAATTGCTAAGTATCTTGAAAACTGTTAACTTTTTGTGTAGTCATGTATATTAGAATATTGTAGGTTTTGCGACATTGATCATTTTGGCATATGGTTCAAGGTCATATATTGAAAGGTCAAGGTCATATCAACATAGGAATAGTAAAAGTAATTATTATCTTGAAAGCTATTTATTTCATGCATAGGCATGTATATTAGAATATTGTAGGTATTGACATGACAATCATATATGTTTCGAGGTCATATATGTTCAAAGGTCAAGGACATAGCTGCATAAGTATACTGAAATTGATTAATGATTTTGAAATTATTCATTGCATTACAGTTACTTCATGCGTATTATATAAGCTGCTTATAAATGAAAAGTGAGTGGATATATTTCTGATTAAGTTTTGTGGGAGTTCTTAACTTGAGAAAACTTTTAAAGTTTCTGTACTTAATATATTGTCTATTGCACTTTGCAAACAATATTGGACATATCTTCAGGTGAGCGTTAAGGCCCATGGGCCTCTTGTATTATTATATTAAACCTGTATCTCATTATTATCCAGGTTTTATATGTTTGTAAATGAGATGCTAGTTTATCACAAAATCGTCTTCAGCATTCCTGCTGGTGTTAACAGACTGTGTATCTGTGGGGTGGACTGGAACAGTGATAAATGTTTTGTACCAGGACAGTACCATACAGCCCAACAGTGGTCAAACTAAAAAGTCATCGGTCTTCAGCCTAACCACTTAGCTAGGCATTCCCACATATTGGTATTACATGCATTGTAAATTTTTGTGTGATATGATTGTCCTGCATCATGATTCATTAAACCTTAATCCTTATCTGATGACATAAAAGGCTATAAAAGGCTTTTAATTTTGTTTTCCCTTTGCCAAGTTTTTTTTATTTTTATTTTTTTTATTATTTTTTTTTTTTTGACTGAATAAATGGTAAGGGTAAAATGAGATTCTACTGTAGTATGTCAAGTAAAAGATTTTTATATTGAATTATCATTTCAGAGAGACTAGCTGAGAATTTACGTCTACCCCATCAGGTGCCTTCCATTATGGCTCAGGTATTTTTATGTTTCCGTGTGTTGATATTGAGAATGTCCTCACACCATCTTACTTCCTTATGGCCAACAATAATCACAGAAATGGTAAGTAAAATTTTACTTATGTAATGTTTTCACCGAATGCTGTTGTCAATTTAACCAAATTTACTTTGAACATACAAATTTTAGCACTGTATTAATTTTAGTGATTTTCGCACTGGGACAGTAGTGCTAAATACACTGCTAAAATACATGTTTGACTTAAAGTTTGTTTTCCAAAAGTTGTTTTGTTCTAATTTAAATCCACATGAATACGTCTAGAATGTAAATTGCACTAAAAATTGTATGTGCTAAAATTAGTACATTTACAGTTACTGTTCGTAGTAATGTTTAGAATACTGATTTTTTACTCTCAGATAATTTATAAAAAATACAAGTAAATACTTTTTAAAAAATATGTCAAGTAAATTAATAGAACAGTTCGGAATCTTAATTTTCATTTCTTGGTAAAAGTAGTAAGCAAGATATAAAAACAGTGGAGATATTGAGATCTTTGTAGAGGCAAGAGACCGGCTTTATATTAATTACTCTGTTATCTTTACAGGTACATGTCTGTTTACAGATAGAACAAGAATTATCTACAGATACTGATGAATTCGAGTAAGTAAATTTTGCGGTTTTATATATTTGCACAAAGAATAAGCACAGTGTTAATGATGTTATTGTGGAGCATTAATTTTTATATGCATTTCTTGTGACTTTTATCTGCTTTAAGGCAGTCTTGTTTTGGCACAGATGTATGATCATAAAATATGGTAAGACTATCATTTAAACATTATGATCTAAAGTATATATGTCATCTACATTGTACATTGTAGATGTAGCTTTGTCATTGTCTTATACAAAATAACTGTTATGTGAAGTTTCTACTCGCAAAATTATAAATGTACCTTATCAGGGATTTACAGGATGAAAAAATAATCTGACACAAATTTATTCTAAAAGATGCTTTTATTCCTATAGACATAATATTTTGTCTCTGTTCATATATTTCTATTTAATCTTCAAAGTTGGACAAAAGTTCCATAAAACTTGGTGATTTATTTTGACAAAAAAACATCCAAAAGTTTTTGGAATACACAGATAATTTTATCTGTATGGGTACTTGAGTTGTATTGACCATAATCAATCCATTGTTACAGTTGTTTATGTAAATACCAAGGTGATGGGTAAGTCTGTTAAAAGTTTGAATACGAAGGATAACACTTTTTTTAATGCTTGTTTTTTCAAGTGCAGTAGCTAACTTAAAAACTAAAAAAAAAACAATAACATAGTATGATTATTGCTTAAAATTGCTAACATTTGTTGTATATGAACTTCTAAAAGATAAGACGAGGAGTTTAACATGTTACACAAATCCTGTAAAGCCCTGCTTTATAGATATATATATGGTTTATAAGCTGACAGTTGTTTTTCTCTGTGTATCTAGTGTAAACTTGAGGAGACATAACAGGTATTGTTTTATTGTGTGTGTGTTTACAGCTAGTCTTTGAATGTTGTATGTAGCTTTAGCACATCCTCTCTTTATAGAAGACATTTGGTGTAGTACAATATCAGACACTATAAAATCTTGCAGAATTGTTAATCACCAGGCTATGAGTAAAAAATAAGTTGGTTTCTCCTTAATTATGCCAGTAACTTGAGGTATTGACTCTAACCCTAAATACTTTATAAACATTGTCATGTACATTCTAATTAAAAATCCCTTTATAACATGTATAAAACATCTAAATGTAAGGGAGTTAGATAAAATGATTTGATGACATCATTCAGAAGTTTGGTTATAAGATTCTTTGGGAGAGGGTAAAGTTTTTTTTTTTGTTAACTTCAAATTTTTGTGAATACATGTATATTGGATAAGGAAATTAAGAATTATTTTAATTTTGGCCCATGGAGAATCAGCACACATGCAGGCATTCTGAACAGCACTAAGTTGTCATGATGTGTTAAAACATGTGTGAAGGGAAAATCTGAGTCCCTCTGTCATGACCTATGACATACAGAAAAAATGTCCTAATATTGTACCATTTAACCTATGACCTACAAACAGAAATGTCCTGATATAGTATCACTTTACCTATGACCTACAAACAGAAATGTCCTGATATAGTATCACTTTACCTATGACCTACAAACAGAAATGTCCTGATATAGTATCACTTTACCTATGACCTACAAACAGAAATGTCCTGATATAGTATCACTTTACCTATGACCTACAAACAGAAATGTCCTGATATAGTATCACTTTACCTATGACCTACAAACAGAAATGTCCTGATATAGTATCACTTTACCTATGACCTACAAACAGAAATGTCCTGATATAGTATCACTTTACCTATGACCTACAAACAGAAATGTCCTGATATAGTATCACTTTACCTATGACCTACAAACAGAAATGTCCTGATATAGTATCACTTTACCTATGACCTACAAACAGAAATGTCCTCATATTGTATCACTTGATCTTTGACCTACATATAGAAATGTCCTGCTGTTGTATCACTTGACCTTTATGTCATAAACAGAAATGCCTGGAATTCACATGACCTACCACAGTATATCCTACATACAGAAATGTTTAAATACTGTACCTCACCAACATGTTTACAATGCCTTTTGTTAAACAGTTTTTTCATCAATATTGATGTTTGTTTTAGTTCCATAAAGTTTAATCTATTTGATTTTTTACTTTTTTAATTGAACTTTTATGATAGATGTGTACATGTTTATTTAAAAACCTCACATATTTAGTTAAATATATGACTTAAAATGCCATAAAACCACTATATATATATACTATTGCAATACTGATCAATATCATGGGTCATTTATTTATACCCTCAATTGATGCACATATAGATTATCATTTATTTATGTGACACTTTTTACATTGCCCATTTGCATGTACCCTATCTGTTGTACTATCTTTTTTATTAACTTCAAGTTGAGATTTATAAGAATAATACCTATTGTCTTGAAAACTGGCTGAATTTTATTTAAGGCTGAAAACTGATGAATGTAATGAGTTCTTGCTATATCCCTTTTATATTTATTTCACATTTATCTGTTTAGCCCTTACCACTGTTACAATACCTTTACATTTATTTTGCAAAGTGAGGCTTTCATGCATAATTAATACCATGATTTCTGAAAACGAACTTAGGCAAACACCACCATTAACCTATTGATAGTAGAATTTCTTATTAACCCTCTGTTTTACCGTGAACTCTGATAGATTCCTACAATGTGCTTGATTAATAAATGAAGTATATCTCAGTTAGTTTCCCAGTAAAAGTATGAACTGAATTAATCTATTAATTTAACAAAGTGATGGTGTCAATAAAATCATTACAAAAAGAAGAATTAATTAGCTCTTTCAGTCTAACTGCAGATTCAATATTTTGGGAGGCAAAAATATACTTTCCACATAAATTGATGTCACAAAAAATAATAATAAGTTGACATTTTACAGTGATTTCTATTGGATGTAACATTAAATCACCCTTGTTTAAATGTCACCAGGTGTTCTGTGGTTAGACTGAAAGGACTTGTAATTAATTTAGGTACATATACCAGTAAGTGTGACATAGTTAATTGTTTGTAACTTATTTACTACTAAAATGATTAAACTATTTTAACTATTGTGTCTAGTAATAATAATTGGTTTTAGTTTATATATGATTTTTAATTTATTGTAGGAGTTCTTTGTCATAGTTTGTTACTTATCGTGATATTAAGTTTTTCCTTTTTTTTTTTATTTCTATTGTATCATTTCAGATAGAAATTTATTTATTAAGTTAAAATTAGAAGATGTGTTGATTATTAAATCGATATACAATTTTTTTTCATTTCTTTCAAAAATAGAAAAATAATTTCTGTATACCCATGTTAATAGACAGATAAATGTTCATATATACTGTATATACTGTTGATTTAATTATAAACAAGTCACTGGCTAAAAAAATACTGGTATATAAACATGGAAATAAAAAATAAAAAACATTTACTAATCATGCAAGATTAAAATGTTTAAAATTTAAATTATTGTATAATTAAGTATAAAATTGATGATTTGTCATTGACTACTTGTTATATCAGGATGTGAAATTCAAGTTCCTTTTATAGCTCACCTGAGCTGAAAGCTCGGATGAGCTATTGCTATCTATCTTTATCTGTCATGCATCGTGCGTTGTCCGTCTTATGTCGTACATCATGCGTAAACTTTTTACATTTTAATCTTCTCCTCCAAAACCACTAGGCCAAATTTAATGAAACTTAGTAACCATCATGACTGGGTAAAGCCCTTTGCACAAATAAAGGAGTTATGTCCCCATAAGGGGGAAAATAGTGTAAAACTTTAAAAATCTTCTCCTCTTCTACAAGAAATATAGCATAGTTATTTCATTTATAACATTCTTAGTTCATCTAGTGTCAGATTTGCAAATGTAGCTATGAGGCTTAAATGGGAAAATTGCAAGGCACTAAGTGGGGAAATTGCTAAAAATTCTATATTTGTCACTATATCTTGAAAACTATTAACTTTTTGTATAGGCATGTATATACGAATATTGTAGGTATTGATACAATGATCATTTTGGTATATTTTTCAAGGCCATATGTTAAAAGGTTAAGGTCACAGAGTCAAAATAAGACTTTAATTGCTAACTATCTTGAAAACTATTAACTTTTGTATAGATATGTATATTAGAATATTGTAGGTATTGACATGACAATTATTTTGATAGATGGTTCAAGGTCATTTGTTCAGAGGTCAAGATCAAAGCTGCATAAGTGTGCTGAAATTGTTAATTATCTTGAAAACTATTAACTTTATGCATAGGCATGCATATTAGAATATTATTGGTATTGACATGACGATCATTTTTATATATTTTTCAAGGCCATATGTTTAAAGGTCAAGGACATAGCTGCTTAAGTATACTGGAATTGGTTAATGATTAGGAAATTATTCATTGCACTACAGTTACTTCATGCATATTAGCTACTTATAAATGAAATGTGACAGGATATTTCTGATTAAGTTTTGTGGGAGTTCTTAACTTGCGAAAACTTTTAAAGTTTATGTTCCTAATATATTGTCTTTTGAACTTTGCAATCAATTTTAGACATATCCTCAGGTGAACATTAAGGCACAGGTCCGTGGGCCTTTTGTTTAAATTAATTTGAAAAGTCTTGTATCATTAAGTTTACAAATAACTTTTTCTGATTCTATATTTGTGTCCAGGCCATTTTTTATTTCTTATTTTAAAGAATGTATTAATAAAATTTAACTTTATTTCCATGGGCCAGTGGCATGTTTTGTTCAGGAATCAAGTATATATTGCAAAATATGTTGGGTCATTTTGTAGATGATATTGATTTTCAACCAAGGTCACAATTTTTATGTCAAGAGCATTGGTTAAAGGATGCAAGACTTCAACTATATCCCTTTTGGATAATTCTGGTTGTAAAAAGAAGCTGTGCCCATTTCAAAAAGAAGCTATGTCCAGTTAAATCTGTAATGATTATAAAAGTGGTAATGCCTTGTAACAAACTGTACTATTCTCTAAGCATCATACCTTGGTTCTGCATAAGCTTTCATGCTATTTTAAGGGTAAATGCAACAACTCTGAAGAGTTTACCTATTAAAACTTGGTATAGTAACCACCTCTATACAAAGAACATTAGGGCCAGTATTTTAAGGTCTTTGTTTCATAATTCATAAAATAAGAAACTCTTTATAAAGACAACCTGTCTATAAAGTCCATATTTATTATCTCCATTAGTTGTTTTTATATACAGGTTTTACTGTAAAGATTATTCCTTTGTTATTTAACAGGACACAGATACAGCGTATTGCAGCATTAGATTCCAGCTGGGCTCATCTGGGGAATGGATTAAATGCACATAATAATCCGGCTTGGTTACAACTATATCTAAGTGTCTGTAAACTGTTAGATCTGGCTTTGGCCTTACCAGCAGATGTTGTTCCACAGTTCCAGTTGTAAGTATTCTCAGCTGGGTTACAGCTGTTTCTCAGTGTCTGTATACTGTTAGATCTGGCTTTGGCCTTACCAGCAGATGTTGTTCCACAGTTCAAGTTGTAAGTATTCTCAGCTGGGTTACAGCTGTTTCTCAGTGTCTGTATACTGTTAGATCTGGCTTTGGCTGTACCAGCAGATGTTGTTCCACAGTTCAAGTTGTAAGTATTCTCAGCTGGGTTACAGCTGTTTCTCAGTGTCTGTAAACTGTTAGATCTGGCTTTGGCCTTACCAGCAGATGTTGTTCCACAGTTCAAGTTGTAAGTATTCTCAGCTGGGTTACAGCTGTTTCTCAGTGTCTGTATACTGTTAGATCTGGCTTTGGCCTTACCAGCAGATGTTGTTCCACAGTTCAAGTTGTAAGTATTCATAGCTTGATTACAGCTGTATCTCAGTGTCTGTAAACTGTTAGATCTGGCTTTGGTTGTACCAGCAGATGTTGTTCCACAGTTCAAGGTATAAGTAACCAGTGTTAAATATAAATTCTTGTCATGCAAATTAGTTTCCATTTTTTTAGCCAGCTACAAAGTATTTGGATGATTGTGGTTAAAAAATAACAAGAACAACAACAAACAAATAAAACCATCTAATGGGGTATTTTGTAAGCTCAGCTGTGCTTTTTTAGATAGTTGTTGCAGGCCTAGAGTAAAAGTTTTAAGCCAGAAAACAAACTGCTGTAAAAGTTTTTAACCAGAATTAGACCTGATTACCATAAGAGAAATTATTGTACTCAGAGTGTAAAACATCATTGCTTAACTTCATTCAAACTGTGATTCAACTTTGTCAATCTATACATGTCTACTGAGATTTTGATTTCTTGCACTTCTACTTAGAAATAAAAACTCGTTATAATGTAAAAATGAACAGGAGAACACTGTAAAACAACATGTTTAAAATTAGTCCGTGACATTGCAAAAAATAACTCTGTTTTTATAGGTATAGGTGGGCATTTATTGGAGGGGCTGCAGCAGGAGAACAAGAAGAAAAAGTAGATCCTGAAGTTAAAAAGAAAAGGCCTCAAACAACATATATCCCTCATATAATCAGACTGACCAAACTTATAAACAATAAGGTATCTCTCTCTCTCTCTCTCTCTCTCTCTCTCTCTCTCTCTCTCTCTCTCTCTCTCTCTCTCTCTCTCTCTCTCTCTCATATTTTTCTGAATAAGTAATAATAACTTAGCCATAGTTGATTAGATGCTTCAGACAGTTGCTATATTTTCAAGTGTATATGTGACCAGAATGTAAGGACTTCTGGGTTAGTTTTTAAAAGTTGAAAAGGGATCGGTGATTTGGAAATTATTAAAAATACCTCGCTGTTATCAATTAGACCCATCTGTATGAAAAAAAGATTTATTAGAATATTAAATATTTAAATTAGTAGTCATTATAGTACTATGACAAAGTACATCAACATTCTTGTCATATTTTACTAGATTCTCTGAATCAATGCTTTGTCTTCAGTCTGTATTAAATCTCTTGTCTTACTTTGATATTTTAGTTACATGGTGACACACCCCTTATTAAGTCAGTTCCCGGGCAACCATTGATTACCCAGACATACATCAGATCACTGTCAGAACTTCAGCCTTTCTTTAACACATTATGTCAAGCCAACCAGTCAGATGCTTGCTTTATCACCAGCAGCCAATCAGGGGCCGGAACAAAAACTAGCAGTAAAAGAACACAAAAAATGGGACAGACATTGGATCCTGGCAGAACTATTCCAAAATCTAAATCTGCTCCAGTATTTGATAAATATATACAGAATTCTGGAGAGGATTCACAACTTCCTTCACCACAGAAGGGAACAAGACAATATATTGAATACCTGCTGGATAGGGATTTCCTAGAACCATTGCCATTGTAATGAATTTAAACACAACACACAGTCAGACATGGTAAGGTCATGGAAACGAACTTGTAATAGTGTATTTGATGAACAGGTTGCCTTTAAGTACCGATTTGAAAAAAACTTGTTCAAATTACCCTGGTTTTTTAGATGGTAGATTGAAAAGTGTTGTGGTTCTTTTTTTGTGGAGATTATTTATGTATTATATGATAGCTTGTTTTATCAGTGGTGATCTCAGTTTGTGTCTGCAGACACATGTGTATATCTATATACTTGATTGTCATTTAAGTTGATAATATAGTTTGTGTTTGTCATTTTGTATGCTTATTGAGTTTTGAGTTTTATTCCATCACAATTATACAATTATTTATTATGTAAAGCCAGTCTATCAAACATGCAGGGGTTCATAAAAATTAAGTAGATTTATTCATTTAGACACTGGACTAAAGTATTAGACTGAATTTGTAGAAATAGGATATGCAGCCTAAGTAGAGCAACCCTGGACAATGATTTAGTTGAATTGATTTATATTTGCAATATGTCTAGTCAGATGTTTAGCTCAGCTGCCAAGTTAGCTTTATGGTATAATGTTTCTGTATTGCCTTCCAAGTATATACACATTCTTTTGTTTATTTGCACAAACTTATAATTTTGCTTATTTTTTCATACCACACAACTTGGCAAGTTTGAAATTAAAATATGTAGACAAAAATTATTCAATCTTGTTGAGATTTTTCAGTCTAATACAAATATAGTGATTTTTTTATGTTAATTTGATCAAATCCTTTATCACTTCTGTTATTAATTGCAAAAGCCAAATTTATATGCAGGCTTATCACAGTTATTAAGCAACTCGTCCTCATGCATATGTAAAAGTTATCCAGCACTTGGAAATATTTTTAACATATATGTATGTTTTTCTACATGTATATTAAGAATAGATATACAGTCAGCACCATGACAAAAGACTGAAAATCTCACACTCATTCCAACTTTACAGGATTTTTACTTATCTGAATGAGAGGATAATCTAAGTGTATTTACATGTACATGTATATACTTGATGTGTACATGTACTTTAATTTTATTTCTTATCTTCTATAATAATGATAGTGCAAACTTAAGATGACATTAAATTTCCATCAGATATAACAACTTGACTGGACTTGTTTTATTCTGTGAGAAATAAATATTTGTCACCAAACATTCTGTTTAACGTTGATATATTAAATCTTGTTTTTCTAGCAATTAAATTAAAACTTTACATGTATTTTTTTTTTTTATCTGGTTAGATTAAGTTTAGTATGTGATCTTTTATGTGTGATAAATGTAAAAACTAAATGATACAGATTTAAAAATGTGTAAATATTTTTGTAAATACTCTCGTGAAAAGAAAAGATTTTTTAAATTGTGATATAATTTGTTGTAAATTACGTTACCATTTCATATCTTATGCAACTTAAAAATCAGGTGATCTTATATTTGACAATAATCTTGTCTAAAAGAATTTTCACAAATTTAGATTTTATTCCCTGTGGGGTCCATAAGGGGAAACTAGTAGAAATTAAATATTTGCTTGTTTAAAAGTGTGAGCTGAATCTTTTATATTTCATATTCAGCATTTTAAAAGCATGTAGTTTATAATTTACACAATTCTAAGTTGTGCAATCCTAAATGTAGAGAGGTCCCTATAAATTATATAAAAATCAAAAGCCTTGACGTGTACCATCATTAACCTTATATAGTACCTGAAGTTGTGACACTGTAGAGGAGTCTGAATTATTTTAAGTCCTCTTTAGTGGACATATAGTAGACCTAAGATACATATATTTTAGATACATGTAGGATCCAGGACAAATTGTTTTTAATTTGAACAGTTCTAAGCTGTAGGCCAAGAGAGAGAACTTTAAATGAGGCCATTAATTTATAGAAATTGCATGAAATACTGCTGCAAAGGATAGTGTAAATGTCTTTGAGGTGAGTGATAAGGCCCATGAGTCAGTTTTTTTCAGACAAATTGTATATATAATGTTTTAAAGTATTTTTATATTTAGAGTGTCAGTTTTGTTTTTTCATTTTGTCAGTAATAAAATGTTATTATAACAATGTATACCACTTAGCCAAAATTTGACCATTGATGAATATTGAATTTTTTTCTTTGTTTCAAAGGATTTACCAGATATCTGTCCACCAGATAAAGTGAAAGGAAAGGGGTATATTGTTTTCTTTCTGATGTCTTAAAAAATCAAAGTAATTGTTCATGATTAGATATTTTTCTTCTTACCAGAGTACTTGATTGATTTGACAGAATAGATTGCACAATATTTTGTTGTTTTTTTTTAATTTGAATTTTTATCATTATTATTATTATTTTTTACTTGCATACAACTGCTTCTCAGAAAAATCCAAGAACAGGATCTGTTCATATATCATTCTTATTTTTCTTGAAGGTTTTTTTTTTTATATAAATTGGTAGGATGTTAATGACTTTTGCAATTACTGTAAATTTTATTGTATATATCAACTATAATTTTGTCCACATCAGGGTTTAAATATAGGTTTAGAATAATGTAAAACAGAGTACCATTAACTAACAATTCTAGTCTTTTTTTTCCCCTTTGTATTGTGTTTTGTTAGTAAAGGTATTGGAGTATTTTGTGCAATGATTATATTGTTTAATATTGATTATTTGCTAGTCAGAGACAGGGTTTTTGTTTAAATCTGGAAAAAGCGCAGTTTTAAAAAAGTCAAACATTCCAATGTTTACCGGTACATATATTAAAGTTCTTAATTAAATCTTAGAGACCATGTCCCTTTATTTGTTTACTAGTTAATTTATATATTATATAATTTTGAATTTGGCATCTTGAGATATCCAGAATCTTGACATGAGTTATGCACTGATAGTGACTGTACAAAATACTGGAGAACTTTATCATACCCCACGACACTAGAAAGTTACCGGTATATAGAACACAAAATTACACAAAGTCTACAATTATATAATTTATATACTGTTATGTTATTCTACAATTAAAATTGTCTAATTTTATATATATTGTGAAGGGTTTAATGTAAGGTGTTTATGCAGTATGAGTGATTCTGTAATTCCTCATTTTTTTAGCTCACCTGGCAAAGTCAGGGTGAGCTTATGGAATGGTAAAGCGTGCGTCCGTAAACTTTGATCTTCTTCTCTGAAACCAATAGGCCAATTCAAATGAAATTTGGTATGAAAGGTCCTTAGTAGCTATAGATTAAAAATTATATCCGACATGTCCATCCTAAATCCAAGATGGCTGCTGTTACTATAAATAGCAAAAACCTATAAATGGCCATTACAGGTTCATTTATGTACCGATTTTGTTGAAATTTGAAACATAGAAAATAGATGTCAGGGGATTAAACATATATAATGGTTTTCTCTGTAGGTTTTTTAGTTTTTGCAATAATTACATAATATGCAAATAAGGTCTATTTTTAGCTTTGAAAATCTTCTTCTCTGAAAGTACATGGCCAATTGAAATGATGTTGAGTGTGGAAGGTCCTTGTGTGGTTTAGATCAAAAATTGTATCCGGCATGTCTGTCGGAAATCCAAGATGGCTGCCGTTACTATAAATAGCAAAAATCTATAAATGGCCAATATGGGTTTATTTATGTACCAATTTTGTTGAAATTTGAAACATAGAAAATAGATGTTGGGGGATAAAACATATTTAACCCATTTTTCTCTACACTTTTTCCTTTGTGCAATAATTATGTAATATGCGAATAAGATCTATTTTTAGCCAAAATCTTTGAAAATCTTCTTCTCTGAAAGTACACGGCCAATTGAAAGGATATTGAGTGTGGAAGGTCCTTGTGTGGTATAGATTCAAAATTGCATCTGACATGTCTGTCGGAAATCCAAGATGGCTGCTGTTACTATAAATAGCAAAAATCTAAAAATGGCCATTATGGGTTTATTTATGTACTGATTTTGATGAAATTTAAAACATAGAAACTAGATGTTGGGTATACAACATTTGTTATGGGTTTTTCTGTACAATTTTTCATTTTTGCAATAATTATGTAACATGCAAAAAAGGTCTATTTCAGCAAAATTTTCTGAAAGTACATGGCCAATTGAAAGGAAATTTATGGTAATTAGTGCTTGAAATAATAGAAAATAAGGATATTGCTAGTGAGTTCGTTTACATTTTACTGATTGGATATATTTAAAAAGAAAAAACAAAGAACAAAATAAGGATGTGCCAGGTGAGCGATACAGGCCTCTTGGTTTTTTTTTTTGGTTTTTTTTTAAATATTACAGACTTTATAAGAAACTTCTAGTTTTGTATTATGTAAATTCTAAGTCATCATTTCTGCATCTGCATCATAACTTGATGAATTTGGCATCTTGAGATATCCAGAATCTTGACATGAGATACAAGATATATCTGGCATTGTTTCAAGAAGTCTGGAATCTTAATGGGACATTCAAAAATCATTTCAGAAGTGCTGACAGATTGTATTTCATTATGTTGAATTATAGAATATTGTGGTTTATTGGTACAGTAAAACTATGGTAATTTAAAATAAATTGGAACAAAATAACTTAAGTTTAAAAATTGGAAACAGTAAATTAAAACTATTTCAACAAATAACATTTTAATGACAATATGAGTTACATGTATTGGAGAAATCAACATTTAGCTGATCAATTTGACATGATTTGTTATTCAGTGTTACATTATAACTTCAAAAACAAGAATGTGATTTTCTTGCATACCTAACATTACTTTAGGTCATAATTTTGTTCAAACAGGTTTTCTTATATAAACCATTTCAAGTTAACAAATGGACACACTTGTTGGTATGGATTAATTAAATTAAATTTGATTACAGATAAAGAGTTTATTTCCTCTCAAAATTGAGATTAATTATTTATTCATTCTTTAAAAATGTTACCAAAACACTCTTTAACCAATTCTGTTTTTAATTAAACACCGTATGACAGGTTCAAAATTTGCAGAGTTTTGTCTACATACATGTAGATTCAAATATATTTTAATATACATCATATAACAAAACTTGAATATTTAAAATGTTTTGCAAGTTAATCTAACTTTTTTTCTTGGGACCTGTCAAATACACTCTCTATTATTTTTTCCGGAGATCTTTCTAATTTTAATTTTTTTTTTCCCCTTGGACTTGTCAAATTCCTCTCCTGAAGAAAAAGGTATAGGTCCCTGCAAAAACTTGATAAATCCATGCATGAATTATTCAGATGTCAAAAACACACAACAGTTATATTGTATTGTTTCTGTTATTTCATTGTTTGTAGGTAGATTTTTGTTAATAGTAATTTATGTGATATTTTCATTCTTTGTGATAATTCTTGTTGATCATTTATACTGTGGTGCTGATTGATTTAAAAGTGAATTATATATATATTTTTTTGTTGTTGTATATAGGAATGTGGTTAAAAACAATCATGTAATATCTGTAATGCTTTATAAGTTTGCAGCTAATTTGGGGAATGATACATATACATGTATATTAACAATTTCCTGTAATAGGCTCGATCAGATGCCATGTAAAATGACACCAGAATACACTTAATCTGAACACAACTGATTTTACTTGTTCTACAACATCAACTTGTTGTTAACACTTTCCTATTTGAATACAAAATCTAAGATTTACAATAAGAGATACAAACCCTATGATTGGACATTCCTATTTTCCTTAATATTCATCTTATAAATGGAAACAAGAAATACATGTAAAACAGTAAACATAAAATCTTAAACAAATGATGATGTAGATAAATAGTTGATACCTGAATTGGTTCTCAATCAGTACATGTGGAGCCTAGGTGCCAAGTTGCCTAAATCATTAGCTGACAGATCACGGCATCATACACTGTCTAAGGTCCAATCCAATTTAGGAAAAACCTAGTGTCAGAAAGTTTTAAGTTTTCTTGCCATGGCTAGTAGTTTTATTGGTTTTCAACTGAGCTCATTTCCTCTGCCATCTCAAACTGACCCCTTTGGATACAAGTGAAAGAATCTTGACTTAGGCATAAAACCACATTAATCCACTTCAGACATGTTGTATATTACATACATGTATGTTTAATTTGACTAAGTCAGTAAATTAGAGGAATTGATTTACATGTCAATTTGACAAGGCTTTGCTTGTAATTGTTAATGTTATTTCTTAATTATTCAGAGGAAAGGGATATTTGTTAATCTGTTATTAATTTATTAATCCATGCAATAAATCTATGATGAGAAGTTATTTATAGTAATTACAGCTTTATGTTCTTTGTTTTTCAGTTCATCAATAACTTACAGAACATGTTCTAATATCATGATAATTATTAATAATTATGATACATATATTAACTCCTCAGCCCCTTGATAAACAAGTGATCTAAAATACTAGCTTACATATTGCCTTATTATCTATAGGTAGAATGCCTAGTGTTTCAAAAATTCTGCTTTTTAGCTAACCTGAGCACAAAGTGCTCAAGTGAGCTATTGTGATGGGTCATTGTCTGTCGTGTGTCATCCGTCATGCATCAACTTTTGATTGTTAACACTCCTGAGGCCACAATTTGAATGCAATCTGAATCAAACTTGCTCAGAATGATCCTCTTGACAAAAGCTAGCTCAAGTTTGTATATGGCCAATGTTGGGTCAATAAGTAGGTCACTAAGTCAAATTATATAAAAACATTGTTAACACATCTGATGGCTCAATTTTAGTCCAATCTTCATCAAACTTAGTCAGAATGATCCTCTTGACAAAAGCTAGCTGAAGTTTTTTTTTTTCTGGTTATGTTGTTTCAATAAGTAGGTCTCTAGGTCAAATTATATAAAAACCCTGTTAACACACCTGAGGGCTCAATTTTAGACCAATCTTTATCAAACTTGCTGAGATTGATCCTCCTGACAAAAGCTAGCTCAAGTTCATATATGGGTCAAGTTGGGTCAATAAGTAGGTCACTAGTTGGAAAAAGAAAAAAGAAAAATCTCAAGTTTGCCAAAATCAAACTGAATGTACATCATTTTCAGGTGAGCGTCCAGGGCCTTCATGGCCCTCTTGTTTAAATGTTGATGGTGTTCTAGGAAACTCTTGTTTTTTCCTGTCTTTGGTGACCCACAGGTGGTTCACACGATTATCTCTTTCATCAGGATGCTTGCGGACTCAAAACTGTGGTTTGTGACAATAGTTTCCCCCATCATCTAAGAACTGACTGCCTGGTTAATGATAAACACTGTTACCTTAAACAGAATTTTTTTACTCCTCACTTCAGTCCTTGTATATGCAAGGTCAGTATAAGAAGAATTAATAAATGAGTTTTGAATAAATATTAACCAGCCCATTTCTTCTGTGTGAATAGACTATAATAAATACCAATCATCTATTTTTTTTTTTTTTTTTTTTTGGGGGGGGGGGGGATTTTACAGTAAACAATACAATTATTGACAAAGGAAAGGAATAATGAACCTTGTTACGTATTACCAATCAGTCACCATCGACACTAAGTTTACTTTGAATTAGCCAAGCAGTTTTAGAGAAGACTGTACACACATTCAAACACATACTCATTTTACCCTGCAATTATATACTGGCATGCTGCTAGGCATGGTTAGGTTAAAGTTGAACATATGTCATGTACATGTATGTACTTCAAATTTACTTAAATACACAAAAAGATAAAATATTTTGTTATTTGTGTCAATGGTAACATCCAATTATAAGCTATAATTAAACAAGACTTTAATAACTGATGACCCAGGTCACATATGAGCTGTGGCATAAAAAAGAACCCTAACAACCCATTATTAAAGTATAAATTTCTGTAATTTCACCTTTAGCTGGTTAGATGTTGATATAGATGAATTAAATCTAATTTAGATTTAATGCTCTTTTTCTCTCTGCAATAAAAACTATATTCCCTTGCTAAATGTAAAATGTATCTTACATTACTGATATTTTAATGAATATTCAGATAATATTTGTTACAAGTACATGTAATTATAAAATAAATAACAGATCATACATAAACTCTTAATGATCCTAATGAATGATATAAAACAAGAAAACAAAATAAGTTCAATTTTTTGTAACCATTTAATATAAATAAACGCCAACAAGAATAAGCATCAATACTTTGAGCTATCTGGATGTAAATCCCTTAGTAACTAAACACACTGGTATGACTTGGAGATTACCATTCTTTCACATAATTTGTGTAATGTTGGTATAAACAGTATTATTAAATGTCTTTATCATTTCTTGTGTTTATGTTAACTTAGGAACAATACTCTTATATTAACAGTTTATGGGCATGGTCATTAAGACTACTTCCCATTCACACGAAGACCCTGTGTAGTTTCACAGCTTGTACATGTATATAACCAGAAATCTCGCTTTTAATCATACTTGGTTATATCGTTTTAATGTTAACCTGGGTACAATGTTCATAGATTGAAGTTCTTGGAATAACAGTTTACATGCATATGGCATTTTGAGAGTGGACACATTTCTTGATGATTTACAGAACTGACACCATCCTGAATAACCCAATAATCCACATTCACCACAAACGTCTACTTCAAATGCATCACTAGATAGCATAAGTCTTTCCAATAACAACATGCTGAAAAAAAACCAGAATATTTGTAATACAGGAGTCTCTCATGTGTTAAAATTATCAATGAACATCTCAGATACCTTGTAATTCCAAAAATGACTGAGAACAAAAATGTTGTAGTACCATCCATAATACAATGCTACATGTACATGTTTTATCTGATAATGGCAATAAATCCCCAAAATAGATTTAAAATCGAGATATAAAGATTTCATCAATATATGTATTGGTATTTTTGGGATTATTCAAATTCGTTGAAGACCTTGACCCCTAAATATGATAAATGGGGAAGCAGAACCGAATATAATTTCTAGCCATGTATATGTCGCATGGTATTAAAAAATTCCTGCTTGTGTCATGAACCAAGAATTTATATAACAATTGATTACTAAAATGACTGAAAATCAACTAATGATTCATCATTAAGTGTCATATTTTGTGGAAAAACCATCTTGGAAATTTCTCCCATGAGGCATAGAATTGATTATACATATAATAGGTATTGTCTAAAATTTTGTTAACTTTAAATATGATATACTGTAAGGTCTGCTGCACTGTTTTTTAGCTCAACTGGCAATAGCCAGCTGAGCTTATGGCATGGCGAAGCATGCGTGCGTAAACTTTAATCTTCTCCTCTGAAAATACTGAACCAAGTTTAACCAAATTTGGTGTGGAAGGTCCCTAGGTGATGCAGATTAAAGTTCAAATCAACTTCCTGCGGCATCCAAGATGGCCGCCGTTATTATAAATAGAGAAAAGTAATGAATGGCCAATACACATTTATATATCATACAATTTGGTTCAAATTTGGTATATAGACAGTAGACGTATAGCCATTTCACATATGTATCATTTTTTTCTGAAACATTTTAGCTCAACTGGCAATAGCTAGCGGCATGGCTGTCTGAAATTCACATTCAAATAAAGTGCCAGTTGAGCGATACAGGCCCTTTTGGGCCTCTTGTTTTTTACCTGAAGTCAATGGCTGATATACATGCAGTACATTTGTATTAAGATTGACAATTCAAAATTAATGTGCTAATGAGAGTTTTAACATAATAACACAAAACATATATTTATACATCTCTTAACAAAACTGATTAAACTTGAATTGATTCATCACTAGAAATTGTGGTAAATTTGATCAATTATGAACGAAATGATTAAACATCAAATATATTGTAACTTGGCATGCCATTAGTTACTACATGTACTACTAAACAGTTCAATATTTTCTTTCGACCCCAAAACTGATAGTGACATACCTAGCACCATATCCAATCAGACAGTCTCGTTCCATTTCACCAAGACGAAGACCTCCATCGCGTGATCGTCCCTCAGTTGGTTGGCGAGTTAACACAGCCCTTGGACCCTTTGCTCTGGCATGCATCTTATCAGCTACCATATGTTTAAGTTTTTGATAGTAAATGGGACCAAAGTAAATATAGGCAGATAATGGTTCCCTGCAAAGGAAAAGCAAAAATAAAAAGTAAGGAATTAGGAGAAAAAATTATGAGACATAAAAATGGTTTAAAAGGAATATTACCTACATTAATAATATACATGTATAATCTGCCATTTATCTCGTGGTTTAAATGGAGACATTTTTATAGACATGCACAGCCAGATCTTTAATAAAGAGAAAATGTGTAAATTTTACCACAGATAACAACTATCAGTAGACAACCAGGCTAATTGACAAATTTAAATATACAAAAAGTAAAATCTAAAATTTGAAGTCCATTCTAATCATATAGGTTTACCAAGTAATGCTTATCCAAGAACTACAACTTGATGGATGGGAAAGAATCTTGACTGGGGATTAAAACATCACTCCACTCATCCCAGTTTTAGTGGGGAGTACATCTCTCCCTTGGATGAGATGTCAGTACATCACAAAGTTAACCTCCAATATTTTATACTGGTGCCCCTACTTATTTTTCATAGTGGACTATGACCATGAAGTTAAAAGTTTTACTGAAGGACACAATATGTAGCCTGTATGAGACTAGAACCCAGAATAATTGAATTGATTTCTTAATGTTGATGTTACACATCTCAATGTTATAAGTCAAAGTATACACACAGTGCTTACCCTGTTATGCCAGAGGTTACATAATCTTTACCAAGGTAATTAAACCCATGTCGTATCAAGTCTTCTGAGAGATCCACAACCTTATCACCTCCAAATGCTTAAAAAGAAAATTATGTAAAATAAGAATGTTATAAGAATACAGTTAGTCTAATCAGAAACAGAATACATGTTGTAGGAGTAAAGTGAGGCGATAAATATCAACAGAAAATTTCCGTCAAGTAGAATTTGAACTTAAGCTTAAAGTGTGAGTTTAATTTTACTAAATTAAAACAATACATTCATAAGTATGTACATTTACCTTACAAAATTTTATTACATTTATTTGCTATAGATAATTATTTTGACTTATCTCATACAAGTTTTTATTAAATAGATCATACCTGTGCCATAATGAAATTTACCATCGAGTACCCCAGCTTTACTTCCTAAAAGCTCCATTAGTTTACCAACTGTCATTCTAGAGGGGTATCCATGGGGGTTCATTATCTAGTAATATACAGTGTAAATTTTGTAAAAAAATTGTTTAAAAAATGTCTCCGAAAAGGCAATGTATGAAAAATTCTAATTATAAGATATAATTTATTTTCATACTCATTACAAATATTAATTTTATAAATTTATGTACTTGGCAACAACTAATTCAACCAAGAACATAAAACAATACATGTTAATGAAAAATACAACAAAATAAGACAAGTATGGACAAAAATATATCAGTACTCATTGATCATAAAACTGGCTTTTGAAGACTTTGGGCGACACTTTAAACTACATAGTGCAGTACATGATGATATTTATCAAATCTAATGTGATTTATCAAATGAAAAATGTTGTTGAAGATTTATTTTTATTTAATTTACTTCAGTGTTAAACTACAAAGATGGAATGATGTTATAAGCCAATTTTAGATAATTTTTTTATATATCAAGGTACCCAGTAATGAAATGCCCGATAAAAACCAATAACATAGAGAAAACCATCAATCTTCTCCCTTAGGAGAAATTACAAAATACATGTGTAGATAAAGCAAAGTGATAACTATCTTTTTTCAACAATTTCATCAAAATAATGAAAGATAAGGCATACATGTACCAGGGTATATTTCATGTATGAAGCAGTTAATGACAAATTTGTTACTTACAATATCTGGACAAATTCCCTACAATATACAAAAACAATATACTTTTATACTTTAGAAATATTTTTCATGGTTGTGAATCCAGTGCTTAACCATCTAAATTGAATTTAAAAAAATGAAGTAGGAAACGACATGTTAACATTAGATATATAAAAAACAAAATATGCTATTATACCAGTGCTTTTGACACTAAAAACAAAACATGTTTTATCAAACATATCTACTGATACAATATAATTATGTGAAATAAGCTTCAAAGGTAGAGTTATAGATCTTAATCTGATCAGTACAATCCAATTCTGTATGTCTATAAAATGCAAAAAAGATTTTTTTTTTTTTTTTTTTGCTTGCAGAAAACTTTTTTTTTGCAGGCAGAAAATGAGTTGGTGAATGTCCAAGTACTTCCCTCATGTTGCCTCAGTCAGTTCCACAATATTGGAGGAAACTAGATGCAGGGAGAAAACAAGCTTTGTCAAGCAACACATCAAAGAAAGTATTATAAACCTAAACCTACCAAGTCAGTAAACGGCATGTTCTCCTGCGGCACAATTAATCCACAAACTCTACAAAACAATATAAAGAGGTATAATATGTCCAACAGGTCATGAAAAGTAACATCAATCAAAAATACAAAATTTTAGTCTTTTACTTGATAGAACTTCATGTACTATTCAATGTTAATACATGTATTAATGATGTAGTTGTTTTTCTTTTTTAAAGATTCCGGAACATGTTTAACTTTCATGCTCCATCCTTAATCTTTATTTTATTTATTTAGATAAAAATAATTTTCATAGTAAAAACTAGAGCTGTCTCTAAAGGAGATTACCAGTAATACACAAAGGTATAAACAAACAGCAAGGACAAGCTTCACTTAATTCCACTACTTGGATTTACAGGAAGTAAAATCAAACAGAAAACATGAATACAATGACAGCAGCACTGTATGATTGTGATAACAATATACAAGTACAATTGTACATAAATGACTGAAAACCACCATAAATAACATAGAAACATAAATACTCATTGTAAAATCAACATGAATAATATATAAGTACTAACCCCTTTTGTCCATGCCTACTGCTAAATTTGTCCCCTATTTCTGGTGTACGTGTCTGCCTTAGCAACATCTTTATTAAAAATGCCTCTTCAGGATTAGATGATATCATAACCTTCTCTACATAGGATGGATCTGGACCTTTATATCTGTAACAAGAGGCCCATGGGCTTTAACACTCAGCTGACAATATGTCCAAAATTGTTCGCAAAGTGCAATATACAATGTATAAATTACAGAAACTTTCAAAATTTTCTTAAGTTTAGAACTGCCAAAATACTTAATCAAAAATATCTAGTCATAGCTCATTTACATGTATAAATAAGAAGCTAATATGCATGTAGTAACTATAGAACAATGAATAATTTCAAAATCATTAACCATTTCAATATGGTTAAGCAAATATGTCTTTGACCTTTAAACCTATGACATTCAACCATATTTTAAAATGATCATCATATCATAACCTACAATATTCTAATATACATGCCTAATATATTGCCTATACAAAAAGTCAAAAAGTTAATAGTTTTCAAGATAATTAACAATTTAAGCTGTCTTATCCAGATTATAGCAATTTTTATCAAAGTTCAAAAACTAGAACATGACCTTGACATCATTTCGAAGAAAATACCAAGACAGGATCAACAGTGAATATTCCATACAATTATCTTCAGCTGTTATTGAGTTATAACAATAAATGTCTCATTTTACAAATTACAAAATTTTATGCAAAAAAGAATAACCTATTTTTTGTCTGATTTTCATGAAAAACAAAATTTTTATGTTCCCAGGTATGCTGAATCTAAATATCCAATCGAAATTTGCCTGCATGCTTTGGTTTCTGAGAAGATTTTTTTGTCTCTTGGCTATTTTTAGTAATGGCAGCCATCTTATTGGCAAAACCCCGAACATAATTTTGAAAGGCTGTTACCAAGACATGATAATCACCAAGTTTCATTAAATTTGGCCCAGTAGTGTTGGAGGAGATGATTAAAATGTAAAGTTCACACAAGACGCATGGCAGACAACAGATGGGTATAGATCGCAATTGCTCATCTGAGCTTTTAGCTCAGATGAGTTAATAACATTTATCTGTAATGAAATTTGACTAAAAGGTTCTGTACCAATTAAACTACAATTACAAAACACAATTCCTTAGGTATTAAATGTCTCTTCATTGATATCTATTAATTGAGTTTCTTTTTTGTTGGGTAAGTCCACCTTTCTCTTTCAATTTGTTTGTCTGTGCATGTGTATTTGCAGAACTGTTACAACTCTATGTGTGTGTAAATGTATGTGTATAAGTGAATTGTATGCCTGTGCCTTTGCTGTGTAAAAATATACAACATTATTTAAGTCTTTAGAATATCGTTATATTCTGCTGTCTAGTCCACCTTTATTTTTATGTGTGTTCCTGTACATGTGTATGTATACTGGTAGTTATTATTAATGTTCATGCATGGGAATGGCATGTATTTTTACAGTGTGTACCTGTGCTGTGTAAAATAAAAAATAATAATTACGTCATAGGAACATCTTTATATTCTGTTGTCTGTTGTTGACCACCTGATGTTTGTAGGGGATTCATTGTGACTGTTGGCATTGATTTATTGACAAGCACCTGTTTATTACTAACCATTTCACCTACAATCAAATACAGCAAAATAAGTTATAACAGTTTAAGTATAGCTTATAAGCACACCAAGTCAGTGGGATGCCAGTCCATCCTAAGGATACCACCAAATACTTCTACCATCTGCCTACCATCTCGACAGATGGATTGGAACATAATAAATCAATTTTTTAAGATACACGTAGTAGTATTCTCACTTTTTTTAACAACACGGAATGATTACCCATAAAAGTTTGCTTGTATCAATGATAACATGAACAAGAGAAGTGTCTTTCCAAATGTTGCATTCAAATACCCAATTCATAATTTACCTGGTGAGCATATCCCATCAGCATCCAGTATGTCATGCCGCCATATTGGTTTCCGTGTTGTGGCATCAATCATCGGACCCATTACTTTATCAAAACTCTGGTTAGCATACCTCTTCAATGTAATAGCTTGTTTTCTATAAACTAAACATCTACCAAAACCTAGAAAAAAGAAAATCTTTTACTTTAGACATCTAAACCATGTTGATTAAATTATGAATCAATGTCTGAATTGTCCCATTGGTTACTGAGTTCAGCTGAGTTCAAATTAACCACAGAAAAATATCAACTCTACAAAATCACATGAAGTTTTACTATTGTTTGAAGCAGTTTTTTTTTTTTTGTGGACCATTTTCAAATTATGACAATGTTTAAAAATGTCACTTGTGAGCCAAAATGTGATATTTTTACAATTGAATCGGTTTGCAAATAATATTAAGTCTGAAAAATCTTACACTGTATTTTCTCAATCAAACTACATGTATCAATGGTATAATCTTTTCAAAAGCAAACCACATATTGATATAGCAGTTTTAAGTTATGATTATTTTCATCATGCCATAATCAAACTGTGGAAAACACAGAAGCAAGTATCAGTATACATGTACATGTTTGTGCTTGTAAGAATATGTGGAGTAAAATTATAGAAATAGAGACAATGGATTTATTATTATTAGCTCTACTGGTTTCAAGAAATGTTTTAGATAAATCTTCAAACCTTAATCCATTTCATATACCTCGTTCTATAGAAGCTTTATTTAATACTAGAGCATCTTCTATATCATATCCACTGTAACTCATTACAGCCACCGTAGCATTCTGACCAGCTGGGAGTTTGTCAAAATTTATCAACTCTATTGTCTGAAAGACAAAAAAAGAACCAATACCACAATTCAATACTACTGTAAAATTATTTGGAATCTTGATACTTTTATTAAAGAGGTTTGGTAATGTACCACATGATATTCCAACATGTTTATGTAGAAAATCTATTTCCTTCGGATATGGCATCATTAACAGTCAAAACATCATTTAATCCAGGAGATTAGGATAAAATGTTTTCAAAATGTACTGTGTAAATGTTGTGTATTGTTGATTCATGATCATAACATGCTGATGAACCCTAGAACACAAATCATTTTTATTTCCAGACAATTAGATCTTGTTTTTAAATCAAAAAAGATTTGCAGAATTGAACCTTCTTATTATAAGAAATTTAAATAACTTTTTTTTACCAAAATAAATTTCTTATCGTCATATTTACTGATTAGGTATGATGAAATATTGCGAACTGTTAGTATTTTTTGCACAACTTTTAATCTAGATTGCCTAATCATTCAATACATGCACTTTAATTTTCAAATTGTGCTAACAAACAGTAATAAAACAGAAGATTCAGTTTACCTTTGATTTGACAAGAGGAGCCTGAGGATAACACAATAGATACATTAGTGTGTCAATTCTATTACGCTGATTGTAGCCAATGGTTCCTGCAAAAATATATTGAATTTGTGAACAGTTTCATGAATCATCAGTCAAAACATTCTTTAATATACAATGTACCAGAAAGTGTTCTTGGACAGATTATTTGTTAGTGAAGTATTATTATAATAACAATGAACCAAACACTAAACAATTCACTGAAACAACAAAACTCAAATCTCAAAAAGTCTAGATAAAACAACGTTCGTAGGTGAGATTCTGGCCTTGACCTTACAACATAAAAAATTAAAATCTGCTTTTCAAATATTGCTTAATTAGTAGGAAAAGCATAAAGAAAAACACCTCTGACCTTGACCCCAATTTTAAAAAGCATTAAAACTATAAACCCCATGTCATTGCCTTTTTAAATATTCAAAATGTGACATTAAAATCCATTTTATAGAGTAATTTTAAATTTTGACACAAAAATGTCCAACCCATTTTCAATGAAATAAACCAACTTTTTGGCTGTAACTATAGATCCCTACAAAATTCAGCTATTTCATTGGATTTTGCTTAAACAAATCAGTTTCAGATTTTTTGAGCCACTGTTAACCCTTGACTTATTGTGTCGCTATGGCAATAACACACATGAATCTTAATTGCACCAAATTTTAAATGTTTCTTATCAAGTTTTATTACAACAGTTTCAAATAAAGAGGGGATGCACAAACATTTACATATAAACAAATGCTGATATATGCCATAAGTTCACATGATTTATCTTTGGTTAGTTGAGCTAGTAAGTTTGAGTTGGATAGTGACTTTTAGGGTGACAGAACAAAGCCAACAATACTGCAGATCTATATTAAGGTACACTGATATCATATCAATAAACCAAGATTTAACATAAAATAAAAAACTCTTTACACATTTTTGTCATCTGGGGGATAGATGTGCTTTGAATGTTTTTACCTCAACAACATGCAGCTGAATTCTAAAAAAGCACTTAGAAAAATTGATGAAGTACAATTTATTAGGACAGAAACTTACCCATGGCCTGTTTACCCATAGCACACTGGTATGTATTTCTGGGTGACTGATTATGATGTGGGTAAGGTATTAGTCCAGCACACACACCTAATATTGTAAATGGTTCTATCTCTAAATGTGTTGTAGCACTATAATATATGAAGTGAATAAATTATTATAACAGAAAAACATAAAATTAAATAGACTTAATTCTTTTTGGATGAAAGAAAAGGACTTGTTGGATGTTGTAGTGTAGATGACGAACACTTTAAATTGCTGTCTGATGTTTAAGGTGCGAAATGGACTGAAGTTGACCCCTCATCACCTAGGTTAGACTCCTACTCGCACAGATCCTAGTGTAAGAAAGCTTGTCAGTTGACTTGTCAAAGATTCCGTGGTCTTCTCTATTACAAATCAGCTCTCTTACAAAAGGAAATAGTCCTCACTAATTGCCTACACTAAGAGTACTACATGTATTTATAATTACCTAGTAATATCGGCCTCATACAGAGATATCATACAATCATTTTCTTCATTAACATCTAAATATTCCACTAATCCTTCTTTGAGAAAGTCATCAAAACTCCTAAAATGTAAATTAAGTGACGATAAAACCAGTTACTTTGATATTTATCAGAACAGAATGATTAATTATGTAAGTATACATGTATCCCTTTGTGTGTGTATATAGTGCGTGCAAGTGTAAATGCGTGTGTGTGTGTGTGTGTGTGTGTGTGTGTGTGTGTATTTACATGACACATGTAAATATATCAATGTGTGTCTGTGTTTTTCAATATATTTTAATATATCACTGTACCTAAATCCTTGATTAAGTTCTTCTATATGCTTGTCTTTCACCAATGGTTTCCCATCTTTAACGATTATATATGGTCTGTAATAAATCAAAAAAAAAATAAAATAATAAAATAAATAAAATAAAATAAATAAATAAAATCAATTCCAAATTATTCACACACATTTGTTAAATTAAAAATGATCAAATAAAACTGACATGTATATATCCCTAACATAATTTAGATTGAGAAAGTTGTGACAAATATATACATGTAGTTTACTTGGGATTTAATTTTAAAAAGTTCAATTGTCTTTCAAAGAGCAGAATACCATTAACAACATAAAATAAACACTAATAATATTGAAGAAGATTTGGCCAGGGAATAGTGTTGAAAAACAACCAATAATGCAGCCGTAATGTCATGAGTCATGACAAGTTTGCTTTTTATGTAATTCATGTATGTCACTTTATTTTCTGAAAAGCTAGTCTGAAAAAAAGCCATTTTAACAAAGACCTCATGAACAATAAGATACACCTTAAACATTTATACCTAATGAACATGAAAAAATGATGACATTTTCCAGAAGGAAATATTATTCCAGGAAAATAAAAAAAAAAAAATTTCCATCACCAGTGAAATCAAAACAAAATGTCAGTGTGTAACAATTTATCAAGTGGCTCAATGGTTAACTCATAATGCAACATTACTGGTTTCCTGCCTTTTTAAAAAATGACATTTTTTGGAAATGGTACATGCTTCATTCTCTTTAATTAGTCTAACTTCTATGAAATCATTAAATGTACCTGCAAAGACGTCCTCCATCTGTTGATATATAAACACATTTGTGTGAATGATTAGGACACACTGATACAAATTCATTTATAAAACCAGCTCGTCGCATCAATCTAAATGTCTTCACTAGTTTCTTGTAGTCCCTTACAACTCCTAAGATATTACCTAAACAAAATATAATTGTCACATCTATTATACAATCATACCAATACAAATAGCATTCAATAAAACTAAATGGGCTTTTATAATCTGTATTATATGATTCCAATTTACATATATGAGGAACTATTACTGTAAATCCTTTTTATCTGCTAAGTTTTGTGACACTTTATTTTCACAAACTTTAAACTTAAGTGTAAAAATTAAAGTGTGCTTTATTACTTTTTTTAGGTAAAAGCTGAATTTGTGTCCAGGTCAGAATGTAAATAAATGAAGTAATACACAAAACTGAATAGAGTATTTTCACAAAATATTGAAATACATGTACATATCTAACCAGATGTCAGTACATGTCACCAGAAAGCTTGTCTGTATGAATACATCATTTTAATGAAGTTGTTCTTAAACTTAACATTGGACACTAACATAGGACAATAGCTTTTTGGTACTTTTTTTGCTTTTTTGCTTTTTTCACATGAATAAATAACAATTTCTAGAAAAGAAAATGAAAGAAATATGTGCTTTTTTGAAAAAACAAATAAGTTATAACTGCAAGTATACTAGAAATTATTACCATTCAGAAACACTAAATATACCAATGGGCTTGTCATTTCCTCTCCACTAAGTAACTGGATATCTTCAACACCTAGATTAAATGCTAGTCTAATTATAGGGGCCTCATCATGGTCAGTAGTGATGTGAGTCATTAAAGCTAAATTCTTGACCAAACCACAGGCCTGGAAAACAATAACATTGTAATTTAATTAGCTATCCATTCGTATTTTAACGAATGTATTAATTAAGTATTGCTGATATTCATGTCCATATATCTGATTTCCAATTCCTTTGTCCATATACATAAAAAAAAAACATGTTTTGCATGCTTTTTCCGTCGATATCAATTCTTTAATACATTGATTATTATTTTTGTTTCAAAAGTATCTATAAGTATTTAGTTTTTTCTCTATTGTATTACATCTGAGTACCTGTAACTATTTACAACATCAAAATTTCTGTACTGGAAAACATACATGTATATCAAGGTGACATCATTCTTCAACTTCAATAACTCTATCACCCTGATAACTCAAAGTCACCACCAAAGTCCTGTGCACTTCGAGTTATCAAAGTTCTACTGTACTTTCTATTATTGCAACATATACAAAATGAATAAAGATTAGAATAAAAAAGCATATATTTTTAGGTCTAACTGAAGTACTAATCTGTCAATTTACCTCTCCTTCAGGTGTATCTGATGGACAAAGCATTCCCCACTGAGATGGCTGAAGTGACCGAGGTCCACTCACTTTCCTTGTCTTCTCGAACTGAAATTAAATGAATCAAGCTTAAAGAAGTTAAATAAAACTATTGCTTTAAATGATAAAAAATTATGAATAATAGACAAAAAGTAACAGAGACATTTTACTAACTTAAAGCACAAAGGACATTAATTTCAGTTTCTATATTTAGAGTTATCAAATTTAAAGAATGTTAAAAAACAAGTCTGTTAGGACAACTAATTGTATTGACCTCAATGGTGTAGGTACTGCCATTACCTACTTTACATTATATAACATTTCCTTATGATTTAGGACATGTCGATTTCTTAACATATTGGTATGCCAATCAACTTTAACTTATTTGATTTTTGTTGACATTTTATTTCCAGATTTCAACATTTCTTTTAAAAGGCAAGCTCTTGATGCAGCTAAAAAGGGTAATTTCAATGCAAACATTGAGATAAGTATCAATGGTGATAGGACTGCAATGGTATTCATGGGAAATTGAACTACGTCACTTTAGTACTCACCTGACTTGATATTCTGGTCATCATACCGAGACATGATATAAACGATAATCTGGACAAAACTTGTGTAACTCCTGCACGATCCATCTTAAACCTTTTAATGGTCCAGTTACCCTGAATAATTTAACCATTAAAAATTATAGAAGTATTAGGCAAACAAACAATGGAAACAGAAGAAAAAACTCACTGCAACAAAACACCATAGCACCAAAGGTACCAGGAAGACAAGATAACATTATACATACATGTATGTTATTTTCAATGTAAAATCATTAAAATATTTATTTTTATAATGCTAATAGTTGACTTTTTCTTACATCTTAATGCCAACTTCTAGCTTCAGGATTCAGGCATGATTTATGCAGACATTGTCGTCATGTTGGTGAAACCTAACTTTGTTAATCAACTGTCTACATAAAAAAATATGAATATAGGAAAGACTGTAACTTAATTTGTTTATAAAGAATATATCATCTAGGAAAGCAATGTTGTTCATTTTAAAATTCTAGTATTATCATCTGAACACAATGACAAAATCTTTTTTTTGGAGGTCTAGCTGTCATTTATCTGCATGATGATGTTATTTCCCCATAGAATGACTTTATATGATTGTCCCTCAATTATCCTGATATAGGTTTCACCACCACTTTCCTCTCACATCTCATAGAGAAATATCTCCCATGGTTATCCAACGAGATTTCTTTATGTTTTGGTTGGCAACAGGAGAAAAATTAATTCTTGCATATTTTTCTCCAACTATCATTAAACCTGTTATGTCAGATAACATAATTATCTTGTCCACTATAAGTACTTACTGTAGATATAGCATTTACAAGTCCATTTGTTATCTGGTCCTGTCTCATGTGTTTTACTACATCAAACTATTATGTTGTACACTATAAGTACTTACTGTAGATATAGCATTTACAAGTCCATTTGTTATCTGGTCCTGTCTCATGTGTTTTACTACATCAAACTATTATGTTGTACACTATAAGTACTTACTGTAGATATAGCATTTACAAGTCCATTTGTTATCTGGTCCTGTCTCATGTGTTTTACTACATCAAACTGGGCTGCCCTCGGCTTTGGTATTGTTATGTCAGCTATTCTCTTTAACTGAAACAAAATTAAAAGCTCTAAATGTTAAACTGCAACATAATTTTATGGTACTTGTTATGTCTGATATTATTTGTAATTAAATGAAATTGTGATATGGTCAAACTGATTTTGCCAAATAACCAAACTAACATTTGTCATAAATAATGGCTGAAAACATTCAAAAACACAAAATCACTGTAAAACTTGTAAATTAAACACTGCTTGTGGGACTTAACAAATATGAACTTCAAGATAGACACAATGACCTTAATGGACAGATTGCCTTTTAAAAGAGGTGGATACTGTAACAAGTGTTACTGCATATGTTTATCTGTTAAGACACTTCCACATTGTAGGTGTAATAGCTGTAGTTTGTCTTATCTTTGACAAAGGACCTTCATTTTATTATCAGAGAAATTCTTATAACAAACGCTCCTTCACATAGGGACAAAAGATCATTACGAAAGTTAATAAGAATCTTTATTTTTATTAAACAGAAAACTTGTGTCCTCACCTCAGAGTTAAACTTCTTAAATAAATCTTCAAACAAAAGTGAGAGAAGCTGTCCTGCCAATTCCAATCTCTTGTTACCATAGTAATCCCTATCATCAGCTTTGACCTTTCCACCTTTAGCCAAAATGACTCTCCTTACCATCAGAGCCAGATAAGCAGCCTTCACTTTGAAATTCCATGACACAACCTACAAAATTAAAAGGGAGATTAATATCCATACATGATGATAGTTCAGTCTAAACAATCAATCACTGATTGATTAAAATTAATTTCAACCTTTTGAAAAATAAAAGAAATATTTCAAGAAAGCATATTTAATTACAGCATAATACATAAAAAAAATTTAAACTAATTCTATGAATTAGTTTAATTGTAAAAATCCAAGAATGTTTCAAATTAATCATTCCATCTGTTATAATCACTTGATCACATTATTTGTAAAAATAAAACAGATGGAACAGAAAAAAATTGCTTCTACCTGATTGTCATGTTTAGTTGCTTTTGCAATATTATTTCCTCTTGTTGTAGACATTTTTACCAAAAACAATAATTTGCAAAATAGGTGGTTTTTTTTTAAATTAGTATGTAATTAAAAAGATAACTTACAGGAACATGAGCTAGAACTACAGCATGTAACACCTCCCTGGCTTCGTCTACTTTTGTACGCCTTGCTTCATTCCACATACGTCTCTGTCTGACTCTTGAACCAATATATTTCAATGCCTACAATTGTACCATGTGCATGTATATCTATGTACATACATACAGTTGAATCTAACATCTGGTTCAAAAAGTTGGAAATTGTTTATCCTTACCATTTTCTTTTGTATTACATGTCATTGAAGTATGTAGAGTAGTGTGTATTATTGTTATTTTCTGTGATTAAAATGACCGGTAATAACTATGTTTTGTACTGTTATTAGAATAAACCGGTCAAATAACTATGTTTTGTATTGTTATTAGAATAAAGTAAGTTTATTTTGTATCATAAATTGAAAATAAAATAAAGTGTCATGTTCTATCCCCGTAGCTATAAAACATCATATGACAGATCGCTGGTCAACTAGAAGTTTGAAAACATTATTGAGATTTCATGATGAATAATGAAATTAAAATTTTGTATTTTGAATTGGCACGTTTCTACCATTTCATTATCTATGATTTTTTTATATTTCAAGTTGAATACTACAATTTTAATTCAGACATTTTATTATTTGTCCTTTAAATACATTTACATGTATTACAAATTTAAAGATTCATTGTCCGTCGATAATCATGAGAACCTGAACCCCCGATCGTATCTCGAAGTTTAACGCTTGGATCCCCGATGGCTCGAATATTTGACCGAAGTTCTATGGCATATAACTATTACACTAGAACCTGACCTAATCAGTCTGTATCATTTATGTTTGGATTTTGGTTTAAACAGATCAATTAAACAGACAATATCACTAGTTTATCCTAGTAAAATAGTTAAGTTTATTATCAGTTCTGTTTACAGTATTAATAAATACTACCTGATTCTGTGAGAAAACCTGAGCTCTATGACATTCTTCTAAACAAGGTGCAATGCAAATGAGAACTTCTTCTTCACTGCCGATCATCTGAACTATTTCCTGGTCACACTCTATACCCATGGCTTTGAATGCTATTGCAACAGGAATATCCTAATTAATCAAAGATAAACATATGGAATTATATATAATGTATGTATAATTTTCAAATTTTGGATGAAACTTGAATTAAAAATAAAATACAGTTTAAACCTCTATCCATGAACCTAAGAAATATGGAATTTATAAACAGGTGGTCTCTATATACAGAGTTTTTGATTGAAGAATAAAAAAAGACCATAACACACTGGTGTAAATAAACAGGTAGTCTTTATGTAGAGGGGCAATATAACAGGCTTTACTGTAGTTTACTTTTAATTTTCAAAGTTCAATAACTTGAACTCAGTTTTTATTTTAAATGTGTGTATATCTGTCACTCTGAAGTCAGTGTCCTATGTCAGGACAGTTGCCTTTAAAGTGACAGTTATAAACATAATACAATGGGTATCCCAAATTCATTCTTTGGCCTAAACAGTTTTACTTCAATAATGGCTTTATAGAACCTAAAAATCAATGTCCATCAGTCTGTCAATCCAGACAGTTCAGATTTTAAATATGTTGTATTTCTTTGGAGAGTCAAAAAGGAAGTCCAATGACTGATGATTTACTCAAAGTTTTAATGTACAATCAACTTTCTCACCAGTTATACTTAAAATAAAAGTAAAGAATACATCAAAAATTGAAGTTACAATACCAACTATGGATTCCAAATCTAGCATGGGTGACTGCACCATAAAATGAAATATCTTAACAAAATGAAGTTTTCAAAATTAGATTGTGACATACATACATACATGCATTTGAACAATAGTATGTTGAATACCTCAACAGGGTTTGTTAAACTGATTTTGTCAATAACTCCAGATATACTGAAACATAAAAATTCAACTTCAAACTTGACCTGTATTTGATCATCTTAAAATTTAAATCTGATCTGTATTTTATTAACTCAACTTAAAATTGACCTGTATTTTTTTATCTCAATTCAAACTTGACCTGTATTTTATCAACTTAATTCAAAATTGACTTGCATTTTATCAACTTAATACAAACCTGGCCTGTTTTTTAATACTATATATTAGCATTTTAAGCACTAATGTAGCTAAAAAACTAACTATCATCACAAGACAGATGAAAAACAAGTAACAGACCTGAAAACATTATATCTAGTTAGGCCAAATTTGTTGGAATGTTATACTGTTTACCTCTGAGAATGTGTTGTGTCGCAGGTAAAATTTTTCATGCTTCATGGTCACATAAGTTTTACTTTTCCTTTCATGTGTTGAACTGTATAAAAATCAAAAAGCTAAGTAAAAATTTATACATAATTTATTTTATTTATCCACAGACTATGTAAATAATGGCAGCTTATGAATCACAGCATCTTTCATCACCCTGGATTGAGTTCCACTTTGGCAAATCCTAGTGTCTGAAAGGTTCCTCACCTGAACATGTATACGTATGTAGAGTTTGTCATTTTTAACCAAAATAAAGCTTCAATCATGTTGTTCAGAGACAAAAATGCATGCTTCTATATTCTTCTTGTTTCTTTACCATGCATAAGGCTATTATGTTTACAGCCTAACTCAATGTTCATATATTGCAAAAAATAAGCAATCTATCTAATAATCTCAGGTGCACAGATTCTTATGATTCTTAATATCATTGCATAATGCAGTTTCAGAAAAACTGGATCAAACATAATTAAAAAAAACCTTCTGACAAATTCTATATATGGCCAAATTGTACGTGTGAAAAAGTCTGGAAATGGCAATGAAATCCACAAAATTCATCCGACCAAACTGATAATTGCAGGTGCACAAGTTTTTACAATGCCTAACATAAGTGCATAGTTTCAGAAAAACTGGATCATATGTAATTGAATTAAGCTACAGACAAATTGTGTCTATGGATGCACAAACAGACAGACAAGGTATTTCCAGTAGGTGGGGGGGGGGGGGGGGGTATAATAAAGACATTTTAAACTTACCTTGTAACAGAACATTCTATTGTCCCTTTTCTACCACTACTTGTATCAACTATCATTCTATTTTTAGAAAGCTGCTCCTGAATAAGGATGACTTTCTCCACACCTTTAACGATAAAATATCCACCTGGATCCATTGGACATTCATTTAACTTGGACATTTCTGCTGCATTCTTACCCGATAAAACACAGTTAGAACTTTTTAACATTATAGGCATTCTGAAAGCATTAAACTTACATAGTGGGCATTCTGAAAGCATAAAACTTACATAATGGGCATTCTGAAAGTATAAACCAAACATAGTGGGCATTTTGAAAGTATAAACCAAACATAGTGGGCATTCTGAAAGTATAAACCTTACATAATGGGCATTTTGAAAGTATGAACCTTACATAATGGGCATTTTGAAAGTATAAACCAAACACAGTGGGAATTCTGAAAGTATAAACCAAACATAGTGGGCATTCTGAAAGCATTAAACTAACATAGTGGGCATTCTAAAAGTATGAACCTTACATAATGGGCATTTTGAAAGTATAAACCAAACATAGTGGGCATTCTGAAAGTATAAACGTTACATAATGGGCATTTTGAAAGTAAAAACTAAACATAGTGGGCATTTTGAAAGTATAAACCAAACATAAGGGGCATTCTGAAAGTATAAACCAAACATAGTGGGCATTCTGAAATCATAAAACTTACATAATGGGCATTCTGAAAGTATGAACCTAACATAGTGGGCATTCTGAAAGCATAAAACTTACAAAATGGGCATTCTGAAAGTATGGACCTTATATAATGGGCATTCTGAAAGTATAAACCAAACATAGTGGGCATTCTGAAAGCATAAAACTTACATAATGGGCATTCTGAAAGTATGAACCTAACATAGTGGGCATTCTGTAAGCATAAAACTTACATAATGGGCATTCTGAAAGCATGAACCTTATATAATGGGCATTCTGAAAGTATGAACCAAACATAGTGGGCATTCTGAAATCATAAAACTTACATAATTGGCATTCTGAAATTATGGACCTTATATAATGGGCATTCTGAAATTATGAACCTAACATAGTTGGCATTCTGAAAGCATAAAACTTACATAATGGGCATTCTGAAAGTATGAACCTTATAGAATGGGCATTCTGAAAGTAAAAACCAAACATAGTGGGCATTCTGAAAGCATAAAACTTACATAATGGGCATTCTGAAAGCATAAAACTTACATTTTGGGCATTCTGAAAGTATAAACCTTACATAGTGGGCATTCTGAAAGTATAAACCTTACATAGTGGGCATTCTGAAAGTATAAACCTTACATAGTGGGCATTCTGAAAGCATAAAACTTACATAGTGGGCATTCTGAAAGTATGAACCTAACATAGTTGGCATTCTGAAAGCATGGACCTAACATAGTGGGCATTCTGAAAGTATAAATGTTACATAGTGGGCATTCTGAAAGCATAAAACTTACATAGTGGGCATTCTGAAAGTATAAACGTTACATAGTGGGCATTCTGAAAGTATAAACGTTACATAGTGGGCATTCTGAAAGTATAAACCTTACATAGTGGGCATTCTGAAAGTATAAACGTTACATAGTGGGCATTCTGAAAGTATAACCTAACATAGTGGGCATTCTTAAAGTATAAACCTTACATAGTGGGCATTCTGAAAGTATAAACGTTACATAGTGGGCATTCTGAAAGTATGAACCTAACATAGTGGGCATTCTGAAAGTATAAACCTTACATAGTGGGCATTCTGAAAGTATAAACCTTACATAGTGGGCATTCTGAAAGTATAAACGTTACATAGTGGGCATTCTGAAAGTAAAAACGTTACATAGTGGGCATTCTGAAAGTATAAACGTTACATAGTGGGCATTCTGAAAGTATAAACCTTACATAGTGGGCATTCTGAAAGTATAAACGTTACATAGTGGGCATTCTGAAAGTATGAACCTAACATAGTGGGCATTCTGAAAGTATAAACCTTACATAGTGGGCATTCTGAAAGTATAAACCTTACATAGTGGGCATTCTGAAAGTATAAACGTTACATAAGGGGCATTCTGAAAGTATAAACGTTATATAGTGGGCATTCTGAAAGTATAAACGTTACATAGTGGGCATTCTGAAAGTATGAACCTAACATAGTGGGCATTCTGAAAGTATAAACCTAACATAGTGGGCATTCTGAAAGTATAAACCTTACATAGTGGGCATTCTGAAAGCATAAAAATTACATAGTGGGCATTCTGAAAGTATGAACCTAACATAGTTGGCATTCTGAATGTATGAACCTTACATAGTGGGCATTCTGAAAGTATGAACCTAACATAGTGGGCATTCTGAAAGTATAAACCTTACATAGTGGGCATTCTGAAAGTATAAACCTTACATAGTAGGCATTCTGAAAGTATAAACCTTACATAGTGGGCATTCTGAAAGCATAAAACTTACATAGTGGGCATTCTGAAAGCATAAAACTTACATAGTGGACATTTTGAAAATATAAACCTTACATAATGAGCATTGTGAATGTATAAACCTTATAGAAAGGGCATTCTGAAAGTATAAACCTAACATAGTGGGCATTCTGAAAGTATGAACCTAACATAGTGGGCATTTTGAAAGTATGAACCTAACATAGTGTGCATTCTGAAAGTATGAACCTTACATAATGGGCATTTTGAAAGTATGAACCTTACATAATGAACATTCTAAAATTATAAACCTTACATTATCGGCATTTTGAAAGTATAAACCTTACATAATGGGCATTCTGAAAGTATAAACCTTACATAATGGGCATTTTGAAAGTATGAACCTTAAAAATTCCTTTACAAAAATCTAATACATCCACACTTGAAAATAAAATTATGAGCTTCATTCAAGTGGTGGTTTTAGTGGTTATCTTGATATGGCTAGACTGTGGCAAATGCCACCAGATAGCTCAGTTGTAAGATTTTATAGAGGTCATAAACTAATCATTTGACTGCTGATGCTGACAGAGACAGCAGTGTTATGGCAATAGCACTTTTGCAATATGATATAGATAAGCTAAAAATGGAAGAAAGATTTCACTGAAGTTTCTAAAAATTGAACTAAACATCTCAAATAATGATAAAGCATTATATTGTCATGAGGAATTTGTGCCATTTTTCTTCCAAGACAACATTTTAGTTACAACAGTTCCAAAGAAACCATGACAAAAGTTGAAAATAATTACTTGTGCATTACATGACACAACACAGAGTAATAATATTTTCATTTTCTAAATGACTTAATGCCAAAACGTACAGTACTAGAAAAACAAAAGTGAAGTGTCATATACTAATACTCCAAGAAAAGCTTGAAACTCTACATGGAATAAAATGTCTTTGAACATCATTTCAATCCAAAATATTGGATATATATTGTATATCATTATATCCATTGCTACTACAGAATGGCAGACAAAACAAAATACAGATATTGTAATGCTTAATTTTATCTTGATTTTCAACCATTAAAATAAAGTTACCTTCCAATGGGTAAATTGTTCCTTACAATACGTTGATTTCCCCTGGTGTATTCAATGTCTACTGTTATTGGTGCTGAATATGTCATATCTCTGAGTCGACACTGTAAATAAAACATGTGTAAAATATTCTATATTTTATTATGAAGAGAAATAAAACTTTTATAAATTTCTTGTTAGAGACAGCCAAAGAGACAGGCTTTAAATAAGACCTGTACATAATGTATATTACTAAATACTAATTACAAATTATTTCAAGTCATAATGTTATTTTCTTCTAACTTTGGTGTTGATTAACACAAAATACTTAAATGAACTACCATCTACATGTATATACAAAACTTAACTACCTCATGTGGAGATATGGGTTTTGTAATGTTAGTAAACACTACCTTATGTGGAGATATGGGTTTTGTAATGTTAGTATATACTACCTCATGTGGAGATAAGGGTTTTGTAATGTTAGTATACACTACCTTATGTGGAGATATGGGTGTTGTAATGTTAGTATATACTACCTCATGTGGAGATAAGGGTTTTGTAATGTTAGTATACACTACCTCATGTGGAGCAGGGCTCAGGAAAACTTTGACTGAGGTGTCGGACATTTTTTCAAAGCAACTGCACCACCGATGCCGATGCAGTGATAAGCAAAAAAAAAAAAAAAAAAAAAAAAAAAAAAAAAAAAAAAAAAAAAAAAAAAAAACATATTACTGACTGTGTATTTTAATATTTTAAGAAGATTTTTAATATCAATATAGTAGATTTTAAAAAGGGTTTAACTACCACGTTATTTAAATATATATTGTTGTGTGGTGATTTTGAACTGTCGGCGTTGACGACACATGGTTTGACGGCCATCTTTGTTTATTGACAATCGTGCATTTCCGTTTTCCAGAAGTTACACGAACTTTACTGAACCTCATTTTGAGACCTCTTTGATTTTTATTTAGACTTTTTAAAAATTATTTGTTTATAATGCGCGTTGTATTATTAATATTATTAACATCCCGTGTGGAACCTCTTTGAAATTGTCCGACGACCATGACCTTCATTTAACAGGTGTTTATGGCTTCCATCTGTCAAGCGATGTGATTACTTAATAAACAACCTATCAACAAAAGTAATGATGATTCAGACGATGTAACAAAAGGAACAGATTGAGACCATGGATTTTAACTGATTAATAAACAAAAGCCTAATTATTCTGTAGTGTTTAATGAAAATGATTGACAGGTGATAGCAAAGAATACTCGAGTAGAATAATGACCAATAAGTGTCCGATTAACTGAATTCTATTTTAAACTAAAAATGTCCGACAAGCTACATTTCACATCGGACAAAAATATTTTTTGTCGGACATGTCCAACAAATATGACCGTTTCTGGACCCCTGATGTGGAGATATGGGTTTTGTAACGTTAGTATACACTACCTCATGTGGAGATAGGGGTTTTGTAATGTTTATATATACTACCTCATGTACAGACATGGGTGTTGTAATGTTAGTATATACTACCTATGTGGAGATATGGGTGTTGTAATGTTAGTATATACTACCTCATGTGGAGATATGGGTTTTGTAATGTTAGTATATACTACCTCATGTACACATATGGGTTTTGTAATGTTAGTATACACTACCTCATGTGGAAAAATGGGTTTTGTAACGTTAGTATATACTACCTCATGTGAAGATATGGGTTTTGTAATGTTAGTATATACTACCTCATGTGGAGATATGGGTTTTGTAATGTTAGTGTATACTACCTCATGTACAGATATAGGTTTTGTAATGTTAGTATACACTACCTCATGTGGAGATATGGGTTTTGTAATGTTAAATCCCTCTTCTACATCCGGCATTCCAACATAAATGTTTAAATATCTGAAACATTGAAAGATTGGATCTAAAAATTACTTCTGATTTCTAAAACAAGAGGTCATCTGTCCCTGTAGTATTAACATGGGAGTTATAATCAGTAAACAATCAGGTATCTAATTCCACTGCAAACTAGATAACTTAAATGGGTTTACTTCAGCTTCACTGTTTACCTAATTGTCATTCTGTTCTACATGTAAACAGCAAAATGAAGACAAGGGGACTCTAGGTATATTATCATATATTTTGTATACTGAATATTTTTTATAGTTTCCATTTTTAAATATATGCATTTGTTACAAGCATATATGCACAGTGCTTAAATCACCATGAAGTTTTTAAATTGAATTGCAATAATTAGGTTTACAACAAAGCAAATTTCTGCAATTTCACCTATAGCTGGTGACATCTCGATATAAGTGAAATATTCTTGACTGGACATAAAACCCCAATAAATCAGATGACATGTCAAAGTCAGGTCAAAGTTTTGTAATCAATTAAAATTCAGACATATACAATCATACCATTTCTTGTAATTTTATCTACTGTCAAGCCTAAAAGCATGAACAGCAAATCTTTAAATAAGACCCCAGGTCTTATGAACATGGACTTTATAGTCAGGTGGTCTTTATATTGATAGTCTTTGATTCATCTCTACTGTTTATTATCACTTACTTCATATAAAAGTTAGGATCAGCATCACTGGTAATTTTCTCATTTGCCTTCAGGATTTTCTTTATCTATAACACCAATGTAATAAGTACGAGTTACGGTATTAAATATACTAAGTACGGTAAAAAGGATTAACACCACCATCACCACCACCACCACCATCATCATCATCATCATCATCATCATCATCATCATCTTTATTATAATAAAGTCAAATTTATCAGGTGAAAATTAGTTAAACAACAAAAAGTTCAAATTCAAAATCTAACTTTTGACCTTAAAACTTTAACTAACAGTCTCTTTAACTAAAATTATCCGCAACTGATAGTTGATTTATTCTTTCAAAAATCCTTAATTATAACAACTCATGTGAAAATAGCTAAAAATTAAACATTAAGTTGACCATAACAGGCAAATTTACATACATAAACAGATTAAAATGATCTGCCTTGCATGTTCTAGATTTATAGAGATCTGTTATTCATAAACCAAATATGTAAATAAAAATGTTTACAGTAAATGTATTCCCAATGGGAATCACTTGTGCACCATGTGACACCTGCTAATAATTATACATTGCTTAATTTTTCATTGGCTATAGAAACCATTCCTGTCTGCAAAAAATTAGAATAATATTTAGTTTTATGAGACACTATATCCATTAATAGATTCTAAAAACCACTGATATGATCATTATGCAAAATTGTTGTCACACTAATAACTGATATCATAACTAAACTTCATTTGACTTGAAAATACACACCTCTACATTGATGAAGTAGTTAAAGGAATCTATATGTTGTTTAACTAATCCTTTCACTTTAAGGAATGCTGGCAAAAGTTTCCATTTTTCCTATTTAAAGATAAAACAAAATAAATCAAAGACTTAAAACATATAGTATAAAACTATTATATAAAGATCACCACAGATAATGACTATATAGACAGGTCTATTTAATATAGAGGGATGACAAGATGTGGTCTTATAGACAGGTTTATGTAATGTAGAAGGATGACAAGATGTGGTCTTATAGACATTTCAACTTAATGTTGAGGGGTGAATAGATTTGGTCTTATAAACAGGTCAACTTAATGTAGAGCCATGACCAGATGTGGTCTTATAGACAGGTCAATTTAATTTAGGTGGTTTACAAGATATGGTCTTACGGACAGATCATGTTAATGTTGAGAGGTGACAAGATGTGGTCTTATAGACAGATCAACTTAATGTAAAAGGATGACCAGATGTGATGTAATAGACAGGTCAACTTAATGTAAAGGATGACAAGATGTGGTCTTATAGACATTTCAACTTAATGTAGGTGGGTTACAAGATGTGGTCTTACGGACAGATCATGTTAATGTTGAGAGGTGACAAGATGTGGTCTTATAGACAGATCAACTTAATGTAAAAGGATGACCAGATGTGATGTTATAGACAGGTCAACTTAATGTAAAGGAATGACCAGATGTGATGCTATAGACATGTCAACTTAATGTAGAGGAAGGACGAGATGTGGTCTTATACTTTATAGACAGGTCAACTTAATGTAGAGGAATAATCAGATGTGGTTTTATAGACAGTTCAACTTAATGTAAAGGGATGACCAGATGTGATGTTATAGACATGTCAACTTAATGTAGAGGAATGACCAGATGTGATGTTATAGACATGTCAACTTAATGTAAAGGAATGACCAGATGTGATGTTATAGACATGTCAACTTAATGTAAAGGAATGACCAGATGTGATGTTATAGACATGTCAACTTAATGTAAAGGAATGACCAGATGTGATGTTATAGACATGTCAACTTAATGTAAAGGAATGACCAGATGTGATGTTATAGACAGGTCAACTTAATGTAAAGGGATGACCAGATGTGATGTTATAGACATGTCAACTTAATGTAAAGGAATGACCAGATGTGATGTTATAGACATGTCAACTTAATGTAAAGGGATGACCAGATGTGATGTTATAGACAGGTCAACTTAATGTAAAGGAATGACCAGATGTGATGTTATAGACATGTCAACTTAATGTAAAGGAATGACCAGATGTGATGTTATAGACAGGTCAACTTAATGTAAAGGGATGACCAGATGTGATGTTATAGACATGTCAACTTAATGTAAAGGAATGACCAGATGTGATGTTATAGACATGTCAACTTAATGTAAAGGGATGACCAGATGTGATGTTATAGACAGGTCAACTTAATGTAAAGGAATGACCAGATGTGATGTTATAGACATGTCAACTTAATGTAAAGGGATGACCAGATGTGATGTTATAGACATGTCAACTTAATGTAAAGGAATGACCAGATGTGATGTTATAGACATGTCAACTTAATGTAAAGGAATGACCAGATGTGATGCTATAGACATGTCAACTTAATGTAAAGGAATGACCAGATGTGATGCTATAGACATGTCAACTTAATGTAAAGGAATGACCAGATGTGATGTTATAGACAGGTCAACTTAATGTAAAGGGATGACCAGATGTGATGTTATAGACATGTCAACTTAATGTAAAGGAATGACCAGATGTGATGTTATAGACATGTCAACTTAATGTAAAGGAATGACCAGATGTGATGCTATAGACATGTCAACTTAATGTAGAGGAAGGACGAGATGTGGTCTTATACTTTATAGACAGGTCAACTTTATGTAGAGGAATAATCAGATGTGGTTTTATAGACAGTTCAACTTAATGTAAAGGGATGACCAGATGTGATGTTATAGACATGTCAACTTAATGTAAAGGAATGACCAGATGTGATGTTATAGACATGTCAACTTAATGTAAAGGGATGACCAGATGTGATGTTATAGACATGTCAACTTAATGTAAAGGGATGACCAGATGTGATGTTATAGACATGTCAACTTAATGTAAAGGAATGACCAGATGTGATGTTATAGACATGTCAACTTAATGTAAAGGAATGACCAGATGTGATGTTATAGACATGTCAACTTAATGTAAAGGGATGACCAGATGTGATGTTATAGACATGTCAACTTAATGTAAAGGGATGACCAGATGTGATGTTATAGACATGTCAACTTAATGTAAAGGGATGACCAGATGTGATGTTATAGACATGTCAACTTAATGTAAAGGGATGACCAGATGTGATGTTATAGACATGTCAACTTAATGTAAAGGGATGACCAGATGTGATGTTATAGACATGTCAACTTAATGTAAAGGGATGACCAGATGTGATGTTATAGACATGTCAACTTAATGTAGAGGAAGGACAAGATGTGGTCTTATAGACAGATCAACTCAATGTAGAGGGATGAACAGATGTGGTCTTATAGACAGGTCAACTTAATAATAAGGGGTGACAAGATGTGGCCTTATAGACAAGTCAACTTAATGAAGAGGGATGACAATATGTGGTCTTATAGACAGGTCAACTTAATGTAGAGGGATAATCAACTAAATGTAGAGGGGTGACAAGATGTAGTCTTATAGACAGGTCTATTTAATGTAGAAGGGTGACAAAATGTGGTCTTATAGACAGGTTTATGTAATGTAGAGGGATGGCAAGATGTGGTCCTATAGACAGGTCTATCTAATGTAGAGGGATGGCAAGATGTGGTCTTATAGACAGGACCATTTAATGTAGAGGGATCACAAGATGTGGTCTTATAGACAGATCTATTTAATGTAGAGGGATGACAAGATGTGGTCTTATAGACAGGTCTATTTAATGTAGAGGGATGACAAGATGTGGTCTTATAGACAGGACCATTTAATGTAGAGGGATCACAAGATGTGGTCTTATAGACAGATCTATTTAATGTAGAGGGATCACAAGATGTGGTCTTATAGACAGGACCATTTAATGTAGAGGGATCACAAGATGTGGTCTTATAGACAGATCTATTTAATGTAGAGGGATGACAAGATGTGGTCTTATAGACAGATCTATTTAATGTAGAGGGATGACAAGATGTGGTCTTATAGACAGGTTTATGTAATGTAGAGGGATGACAAGATGTAGTCTTATAGACAGGTCTATCTAATGTAGAAGGGTGACAAAATGTGGTCTAATAGACAGGTTTATGTATTGTAGAGGGATGACAAGATGTGGTCCTATAGACAGGTCTATGTAATGTAGAGGGATGGCAAGATTTGGTCTTATAGACAGGTCAACTTAATGTAGAGGGATGGCAAGATTTGGTCTTATAGACAGGTCAACTTAATGTAGAGGGATGACAAGATGTGGTCTTATAGACAGGTTTATGTAATGTAGAGGGATGACAAGATGTAGTCTTATAGACAGGTCTATTTAATGTAGAAGGGTGACAAAATGTGGTCTAATAGACAGGTTTATGTAATGTAGAGGGATGAGAAGATGTGGTCCTATAGACAGGTCTATCTAATGTAGAGGGATGGCAAGATTTGGTCTTATAGACAGGTCAACTTAATGTTGTGGGGTGACAAGATGTGGTCTTATAGACAGATCAAATTAATGTTGAGGGGTGACCAGATGTAGTCTTACAGACATGTCAACTTAATGTAGTCTTATAAACAGGTCAACTTAATTTAGAGAAATGACCAGATGTAAAATTATAAACAGGTCATCTTAATGTAGAGGGATGACAAGATTTGGTTTTACAGACAGGTCAGTTTAATGTAAAGGGTAATTGTGATTCTTATGGTAAAATATGTTCAAGGGTAAATGAGGCTTGATTTTGTAAACAACTGTTTATTTGCACAAATATATGTTTTCCTTTTTTTTTTTTTTTGTTTAAAAAATGTATAAAAAAATTCACCATTTTTATTTATATTATTGACTGGCAATGATTTTAAATAACTTTCTGCAATGAAAATATGTAAATATGTAATAATTCTTCGTTAACAATTCTCCAACTAGATCTATCATGTTTTTTTAAAGATTCCCTTTTCTAATCACATCTCTCTCTCTCTCTCTCTCTCTCTCTCTCTCTCTCTCTCTCTCTCTCTCTCTCTCTCATTAATTATCAGATTTACAGATACTGAGCTTCAGTCTTTTTCTTGAATCAACATTTTCGTTTTCTCTCCCCCCCCTCTATCTCCAATATAATTATTATTTACATAAATATTTTAGAGTAATAATATGTTGTTAGAATAATTTATTGAATAAATAAATAATCAATGTCACTGTTATTTATCTGAATCACAGCAGATAAAAAAATATTGCAAAAATATTTACCTCGACGGTTTTTATCGGAGCGGAAAGTTTTTCTTTATCCAAACTCATCATGTCTTCAAAGGTTCCCATTTCGTTTTGATTCCTATTATAGAAAACTTTTTAAACTCTATGAAACTCTTCTAATACTGTCTACAAACGTTCTGAACGCACTAGTGATTAACCGCATCGCTTCAAATGGGAGCTGACATATTGGATTTCTTAGACTTTTCTTAGTTACCCCCTCAGATGTATAGTTGCGCACCATTTTAAACACTATCTTTGTTACATTTCGTTGACAAAAAATTTAAATAATTCCAGTAATTCTTCAAATTTACAAAAGATTTATTTTTTCAATTTTTTACTAAGGTTAAAATGGCACTTGTTAGTTATTCCAACAATAAACATGTTAGAATAGTACCGTTTTAATTCTGGATAATGTGTGTATGGTTCTTACCCTCCAAAGATTCTAGTAAGTCACCAAATCCCGTTAAGGTTAAAAAAATTGGAATATTTATCAAGATATCAACATTTCAGGCATAGACATATATATTAGAATATTGTAGGTTTCTAAAGAGTGTCTGTAACTATTTTTTTTTTAGTTCCGACATATTTCAATCGCTACACTTAAACAGGGACGAATATAGCTAGTGTTATAGGTCCCTGACTTAAATAATGATATCTTTACTTAGTACGATTACTAAAACATTTTTTTTAAAAAGTCGCTCTGTATGCGTACTAGTCACAAACTACGATAACTAAAACATCTTAAAATAAAGTTGCTCTCACGGTATGCGTACTAGTCACAAACTACGATAACTAAAACATTTTAAAATAAAGTCGCTCTGTATGCGTACTAGTCACAAACTACGATAACTAAAACATCTTAAAATAAAGTCGCTCTGTATGCGTACTAGTCACAAACTACGATAACTAAAACATCTTAATATAAAGTCGCTCTGTATGCGTACTAGTCACAAACTACGATAACTAAAACATCTTAAAATAAAGTCGCTCTGTATGCGTACTAGTCACAAACTACGATAACTATGACATCTTAACAAAAAGTCGCTCTGTATGCGTACTAGTCACAAACTACGATAACTAATACATTTTAAAATAAAGTCGCTCTGTATGCGTACTAGTCACAAACTACGATAACTCAAACATCTTAAAATAAAGTCGCTCTGTATGCGTACTAGTCACAAACTACGATAACTAAAACATCTTAATATAAAGTCGCTCTGTATGCGTACTAGTCACAAACTACGATAACTAAAACATCTTTACAAAAAGTCGCTCTGTATGCGTACTAGTCACAAACTACGATAACTAAAACATCTTAAAATAAAGTCGCTCTATATGCGTACTAGTCACAAACTACGATAACTAAAACCAAAAAAGACAACATTGATCAATACTTTTGAATCTGAGTAAATTGAAAATACAATTTTAGAAGTCTTCTAGGCCTGATAAAGTATCGCGTCAATTTTTTGGGGAAAAAAGAAAACATGTCACGGGATTATCACATTTAAATACTTGTTATAAAATTCCAATGAATTATAGATTTTTGTATGTTTACTTTTTAGTCATTTATAACCGTTATCAAACATTTAAAAATGATTATACTGGTGACATCATTGATTATCGTCTCAAGACCCTTAAAAAGTTTTATGGCCGTCATCACAATATTGTTGATAAGTATTAAAGTAGCTATACTGAATATATTTAATGACCCATAGTTCTGTGTTCCTTTCATTCTCAAGTCAGCAGATGTAGCTAGCTAGACCTTATCCTTCCGTAGCACCTTGCCTCACTTCACTGATGGAAGTTCACTAACCAGTTATCAAAGTTTTTACTTGACTTTCAGGATTGTGATTTGAACATGAATTGTATGTTTATGTTTGATTATCATCTGGTTCAGATTATTTATTTATCGATTTATTTATTTATTTATTTATTTATTTATTATTCTGGTATTGGTTGTGTTCAGTTTATTTGTATTTTTTAGAATCTTTGCTGTATGGCTAACATCAGAGAGTTGCGTAAAGTTAAAATTTGTAGATTTGGTGATAATTGTGTTACCAAAGATTTTCCGAAGGCTCGAAAACGCGCTCGTTCACAGCAGTAGATTATACAAAGTTTAACTGGTCTCTGCCTTTTTAAATCGTTGAAAATAGCTTTTCTTTTTACGCGTTCCTACGATAATTGGCGCACTTCTATGTTTATTTTACATGTATACTGTTTGTGTTATATAATTGGAAAATATTAAAAAATGTATCGAAATAGTGATAAAGTATTGCAAAAAATGTATCGAAATAGTGATAGAGTATTGCAAAAAAATGTATCGAAATAGTGATAAAGTATTGCAAAAAATGTATCGAAATAGTGATAGAGTATTGAAAAAAAATGTATCGAAATAGTGATAGAGTAATCGAATAATGATAGAGTATTGCAAAATATGTATCGAAATAATGATAGAGTATTGCAAAATATGTTGATTTCTCCAATCTCGAAGAAATAAAATCAATTAAACCTCTAACATCGTAACGATAAAAAAACTCTAGCATGATTCACTTTGTGTTTTCCTGCGCTTATATAATTATAATGTGAAATGTTGTCATTAACAGCATATAGTCAATAAATAAATAAATAAATAAATAAATAAATAAATAAATAAATAAATAAATAACATTCCCACGACAACTATGAAGGCGTTTTCAAACAGACTGGATTGTGAATCAATAGAGCGCTAATATTATAATCATTATTTGGTAATTCTGATGAACTAACTTTTTTATCAACAGAGTTTGTTTAATAAAGTAAGTCATCAAGTATTTTAGCGGGAGACTGTTTGCGACAATGACGCATAATATCATGGAGTTTTAAAATTTTAAAATAAAACTTGACAGTCTGACTATTTACCGTTCAGACATGTTTACAACAACAGACGGCTGGGAAGGGCAAACCAAAGGAAATTACACTCACAACTACTTATAAAATACCAATAATTAGACAATTAGCGAGGTCGGAAAAGGAAGTTATTGCATTTTCTTAATGGAGTCGGATGTTTCACTTGTAAACTGCATGTAAGATTTCGATACCAGTTCAAACGTTCACACGAAATTAAAAGTATTGGGTTTATGTAAAGCGAGACGAGTGAATAATAATAATAATAATAATAATAATAATAATAATATTAATAATGTCATATGCAAAATTTTGAATTTTTTTTTTTTTACAAAAATTTGCATATTGCTATAACGATAATACTGAAAATTTCAATAATGTATTGCTACCGTGATTGGTATCAAAAGATGACATTCTCTTAATTGTAGAAGTTCATAAAAAGTACAAGGATATTTTTAATTAAAAATAGTAAATGGTTAAATCAGTACATAGGTATTTGGACCACAACACCAATACTGTGTTGTCGTTAGTACCGTCAGTCAAAATCAAGCCACTTGTGCTAACCACTTGTCTACGGTACTTTATTAAACTTTTTTCAATTACATGTAATAAGTTATCCAATAAAATCTTATGAAGTAACAACTACCTTTGAATATTTGTTCTAAAAAAATATTTTGGACATAACAATACCCGAAGTACACTGAATTACTTGTATTTCACGCTCAAACATCCTGTGCTTAAACTACTTGCGTATGTCGGAACGTTACGTTGCTTACAACGAAATACGTACTGATTAAGAAGATTGTACATGTAGTTACTTTTCTGGTCAATCAAACATTTTTCATACCCTTATTTAAATATTTTTGAAACCTTTTGATTAAGTTAATATCAGAAGCTCATTATATATGTATCTATGGACTTCTGCTGATGTTTAATGATATGTTAAATTCGTGTGTTAATCCCAAAAGTATTTCTAATATCTGACAAGACACAAACTTTAATGATAGAATCATCCTATCTTGTATATAATCACTACAACCATATACAACTGGTCAAAATTATAAACAATATAACATATAACAGATGCCGGAAAATCCACGCCCGATCGGTCGGTCGGCCGGCCGATCAGAGTCAGTACTTTAATCATTTGATATCAGTTACCTACTACCAATAATTATTTACAATCTGTTATTAACACTTATAACTTGTTTTAATTCTGTAAGCAGGAAGTTATAGGGCCATGTAAACCCGACGTCCGTTTTAGTTGTGACTGCAATAAACTCAACATTAAGGCTGGCCAGCTAGCAATAATAAGCCGCACCATAAGAAGTGTCTTGTTTTATTTTACTTAAATTCATTTCCCTATCTATTTATCAAACTTATTAACATATATAGAGTCGTATATAAAGTCCTGTCGTTTACATATGCCAGTATTTTTGCTTCATAAGTAAGTTGTTAAATTAACATTTTGAAAAAGTTTTTTTTTTCTCTTCTTGACTATACCAGGGATGTGAACAAATATTGTATTCAGAATTACGGATATTATATGTGATGAAAGTGTAAAATGACAATGTTTTTTATAGGAGTTAAAAAGAATTCATTAATGATATTGTTTATGGTAAGTGTTTCATCATAACTTTTAAATTATTGTTTATAAACCTTATGAGAATAATTTTTTCATAGAGAAATAATACACAATATTCCAAAAAACCCTCTCTCTCTCTCTCTCTCTCTCTCTCTCTCTCTCTCTCTCTCTCTCTCTCTCTCTCTCTCTCACATACACACACACACACACACACACACACACACACACACACACACACACACACACACTTATTACAACTTATCTCGTGAATCCAATGTACGCCGATCTTATGAAACCATAGAACATCTAACATATAATCTTAAACCAATAAATCTTTAAATCTAACCCCCGCCCCACCCCCCCCCGCCTTTAAAAGTACATTGTATATGAACTAATCATGACAGTAATATAATCAGTATATCTATCGAGTTATATAAAATTAATTTATTGTGTTAACATTAACTTGATCTGCATGTCTCATATGCCTCGTTTTTTACTACGATTTCTTGTTGAATTATTCAATGTCTCGTTTTTTACTACGATTTCTGGTTGAATTATTCAATGTCTCGTTTTTTACTACGATTTCTTGTTGAATTATTCAATGCCATGTTTTTTACTACGATTTCTTGTTGAATTATTCAATGCCATATTTTTTACTATGATTTCTTGTTGAATTATTCAATGTCATGTTTTTTACTAAGATTTCTTGTTGAATTATTCAATGTCTCGTTTTTTACTACGATAACTGGTTGAATTATTCAATGTCTCGTTTTTTACTACGATTTCTTGTTGAATTATTCAATGTCTCGTTTTTTACTACGATAACTGGTTGAATTATTCAATGTCTTTTTATTTACTACGATTTCTGGTTGAATTATTCAATGTCTCGTTTTTTACTACGATTTCTTGTTGAATTATTCAATGTTTCGTTTTTTACTACGATTTCTTGTTGAATTATTCAATGTCTCGTTTTTTACTACGATTTTTTGTTGAATTATTCAATGTCTCGTTTTTTACTACGATTTCTGGTTGAATTATTCAATGTCTCGTTTTTTACTACGATTTCTGGTTGAATTATTCAATGTTTCCTTTTTTTACTACGATTTCTGGTTGAATTATTCAATGTTTCGTTTTTTACTACGATAACTGGTTGAATTATTCAATGTCTCGTTTTTTACTACGATTTCTTATTGAATTATTCAATGCCACGTTTTTACTACGATTTCTTGTTGAATTATTCAATGCCACGTTTTTACTACGATTTCTTGTTGAATTATTCAATGACTCGTTTTTTACTACGATTTTTTGTTGAATTATTCAATGCCACGTTTTTTTACTACGATTTCTTGTTGAATTATTTAATGACTCGTTTTTTTACTACAATTTCTTGTTGAATTATTTAATGTCTCGTTTTTTACTACGATTTCTTGTTGAATTATTCAATGCCACGTTTTACTACGATAACTTGTTGAATTGTCGTAAAAACAGACTTACACAGATCACCGCTTGGGTTCGATCTCAGTAAAAAATCAATTGCCATGTGCTAATTTTGAAATTCCGTGTAAATTGAGAAATTTCAAAATTAGCAATTGACAAAAGCATGACAGCAGATCGTTTACTAAGATAGGGGAGTGTTTTCCGGGTACAGCAGATCGTTTACTAAAGATAGGGGAGTGTTTTTTCGGGTACTGCAGATCGTTTACTAAGATAGGGGAGTGTTTTTTCGGGTACTTCCGTTTTCTCTACTATTCCAGATTTAATCACGTCGATACAGAGGAAATATTGACTGGTGCGTGTTAACTCCATTGCAAACATCGAAGTTTCCTGTCAGGAGACAACACTCTTTGGGAAAGCCACAAGACTAAGCTATTTCTGTACTTTTCATATGAAGTTTAAGATTTTTCCGTGTCGAATGTAATAACGGAGGACTTCCTAGTTCAGAGTCCAATACATATCATCATAACATACTTGACCACTCTTTAATTTAACTGGCAACTTCCCCTTTCATAAAATTGATACAGGCTGAGTATTTCTAAAAATGACAGCATGCATTTAACTTTACTATCTACTTAAATTTAAGCTATATGCAGAAACAGTATATTGTTACTCTTTCCCGTGGTTGCATCATATAAATCTGTTCATTAACTATAGCCTTCATAAGTGAAGTACATTTATACTGTACAAATGCGAGAGATACAATATAAACAGCGTTTTTAGATTCCTTTTATTTATTTATTTATTATTTTTGAATTTCATGGACTACAAATAAATGTCGTGTTTCTCATTGTTTCAAATTTATGATGTAAAATAAATGGTATATAGATCTAAAGGACAAAACGTTATTGGGTATGTTATGTTGTTATGTCCAGTCATCGTCAAAAGTCGATTGGAGTTCAGACTTTAATGCTTTTTAATTTTTAGGTGACTATGTTAAGTCTCGTTCTGAAAGTAGCGACATTCCAAACTTTCCCCAAACTGTCAATCTCTAGATATTGAGTGAAATATTTGATCTTGACAGGGACGTTAAAACACAACGATTCCAATCTAGCCCCGGGTACTGATAACTTGTAAAGAAACTCGAGTACAATTTATCAAGTCGATGGTTATTTTATCATATTTCCTTACGAACCACTTTGAATAAGACGTATGGTTTTACATACAACAATGATTATTTTCTGTGATTATACCTGTGTTACACGTGATATAATGTGTCATTTCCTTATTTTACTTCAGAAAAACGTATTAACATGACAGTTTACTATAAAAATACAGTTTAATACATCTATATTTACATACATGTAGATAAAAAAAGCAAAGTAATTACCGCTAGACATAATAGCAGGAACATGAGAACTAAATACCGAAAATAAACAAACAACACAACAAAACCACAGGGATTATAAAACAAAACCCTGACTGTGGACGGATACTGGATGTGTCTTGGCAAGTATGGTGTAATGGTATTATGGCCCTGACTGTGGACGGATACTGGATGTGTCGGTGTTATGGTATTATTGCCCTGACTGTGGACGGATACTGGATGTGTCTTGGCAAGTATGGTGTTATGGTATTATGGCCCTGACTGTTGACGGACACTGGATATGTATTGACAATTATGGTATTATGGCCCTGACTGTGGACGGATACTGGATATGTATTGACAATTATGGTATTATGGCCCTGACTGTGGACGGATACTGGATATGTATTGACAAGTAGGGTATTATGGCCCTGACTGTGGACGGATACTGGATGTGTCTTGGCAAGTATGGTGTTATGGTATTATTGCCCTTACTGGATGTGTCTTGGCAAGTATGGTATTATGATATTATTGCCCAGACTGTGGACGGTTACTTGATATGTATTGACAAGTATGGTATTATGGCCCTGACTGTGGATGGACATTGGATTGTCTTGACAAGTATGGTGTTTTGGTATTATGGTTCAGACTGTGGACGGACTCTAGATTGTATTGACAGGTATGGTGTCATGGTATTATGGCCCTGACTGTGGACGGACACTAGATATGTATTGACAGGTATGGTATTAATGTATTATGGCCCTGACTGTGGACGGACACTAGATATGTATTGACAAGTATGGTATTATGGCTTAAGTACCTTTACAGGACATAAATCACCAAAACCAAAACTTTGAAACGATTTGCAATGGCACTCCAAACTCATTATAATCCATTCATGTAGGCCGAGATTGCTCTGCCGTCGAATAAATTTTAATATTTTATAGATATTGTCGAAACCGACAATATCGAAATATTAAAATTTATTCGACGGCAGAGCAATCTCGGCCTACCATTCATAGAGATTGATTCATAATATTATTCAAAACTTACCTCTAGTGATTATACACACCAGAAGTTATAAAAGATGATGAACGTATGTACGTTAATAATATGTCCAGAATGAAGAGTGATTTTTAAATAGGCTTTGTTGTTATATTAGTATTATGCCGCTCTCTGGGCATACACTATATTAAGGTTCTCTTGACCTTACTTGCAATTGATATTATTATTTTCTATCACTTAAACTTAATTAACTGCTAAATACAAAATCAGATGCATACCAGTTTCAACAATTTATTCTGATCTAAAAGCTGGGTGTTGTCGGTTTAAGCGTCCGACTCCAACTGCCTAACAGTTGGTTGATAAAACAGTTTTAATGCAAACAGTAAAAATTATTTGATAATCACATTATACACAAAACAGAAAGGAAATAGGTAAAACAACATTAACTTAATTTGAGACAGAAATGTCAATTACTAAAATTCCACACTGTCCACTAATGGTTGGCTTATTATAATCCGTCCGACTCAAGGTGTCGCAGTCACTTAAAAATTAGTGTCCTTAAATCAGATTAATAACTTAAAACAACATTTTGATTTTGTTGTCCAAACGAGAAATTCACATCAAGAATAACTTGTCTTTTAAGATTTTGAATTTCAATTACAATACTAAAAATTATGTATTAATGTTTTAATTTATATTTGAATATTAAATAATGAAAAAGTATGCTATAGATTTTCGTTTTAATGACCCATGTTGCTGTATATAAAAAAAAAAACAACAACAACATACGTCACTCATCTAGGCAGCAAGTTTGCAAGCCTTGATTCAACGTACGGTTTAGTGTAAATTGGAGATGAATAATGTTAAATGACACCTGTGTGATGTTAAGCTGATAAATATATGACCTTTATACTTTGATAATTATTTTATATTTTATTTTATGTTTTATTTTTTTTAGATCGTATGTTTGAGCTTCCAAATTAAATCTGGATCAACATATGGAACAACATCAGAAAATAGTAAGTAGTAAATTAGCTCAGGAATAATCATCTATACAGTCCATTGTGGACAGGTGTATTGATAATGATTTAAAGTTTACACTACACATTGACAATTTGGATCCATATACATGTACTACCATTTTGATATTTTAGGACTAATGCTTTTGCAGAAATGTTGAATGTCTGTGATATTAATAACAGGGGCACAGCTTACTATAAGGCAACAGATGCAACTGGCTCGTTTAAAATCAGATCGAATTTTTAATTATTTTTTTCAGAAAAAGAAGAAATAGAAAAGGATAAAAAATTATTAACAATGACCAAATATAAATTATTTTTTGTCCTGTGTAAATACATAGTATAAATTATGCATTACAACAACATTAAACCAGAATAATGTTTACATTAATTATTTTATCTAATCATAAAATTAAAAAAAAAACTTGTTTGTAAATGCCAAGAAAGTCTAAAATTTGTCTTTACCAACATGTAGAGGATAGATTGAATTAGGTTAATGTGGTTTTAGCTCTAGTAAAGATTCTATCGGTATATTTTGAGGTAGTTGGATCTGGATTGGTGAAGAACACAAAGGGCTTGAGTAAAAACCTAAATATTATCAGTACCTTGTAACTATAGTGTTATTTTTGTAACCATATAACCTATCCAGAAAATTAAGCCTGTTTTGAAATAAGAAATATTTTAACCATGTAACTGTTTGTAACCTGTCTGTAGTCATGGTTACACATGCTGATACTGTGCTTTTTGCACATGATTGGCCTATAAATGATAATGGATAAATAAAAAAGGGAAATTTCTTTGGTCAGTATAAGCAGGTAAACCTGATATAGAGATAGCCTGTAAAAGAAATTTGACCAGTTCATACTGGTAATAACCTGACAAACTAACCTCCCCTCCATTAAGTTTTCTTTTTTAATGAGTTTTCTAAATATATTTGATCAGTCATAGATAACATTTGTATCATTTTCAATATTCTGTTTATTTAATTTAAAAGGAAATAACTTTATTGTTAATTTTCAGTTTTAAACAGAATACTACTTAAAAGATAAGAACTTCCTTATTGTTAGCTAGCTTTCTTAATTGACCTCATCCTGTCATTTTTAAGTCTTTTCTGTCAACTTTAAAATTTTGATAGAAGATTCAAATAGATAAAATCTCTCTGTTTATGTAATATAATTTTCTTCAACTTTGGACAGAAAAGTCTTATGAGATAAGCCATGGTCAATTTAAGAGAAGTTACAAAGTACATGTATGAGATTATGTCACTATGTTTTGATTATGACACCAAGGGAACAGATTGGCTTATATAGCATAGTTCCAGATATTTTGATCAGTGAAAATGGGGGACCAAAAATTTGTAATTTACATGCTTAGGGAGGAATTAAATTTACATGACAACATTTTAAATTTCCTCAGGAATAAAAAAAGAAGATGTGTATTAAAAAAAAGGTGAAGTGTAAATATAAAGAGTAGACATTACATTACATTGTAAATATAAAATGTAGTCATTACATTACATTGTAAATATAAAATGTAGTCATTACATTACATTGTAAATATAAAATGTAGTCATTACATTACATTGTAACATTAGTTATTCAGTTTGCTTTGTATGACAGTGGCAGTTAAAGCACTATGAATGCCCTTTTTGTCAGCTAAATGAGAATATACATATGGCTATATAAACTAGTTCAAGATGAAAGGGTGCAAAATTTTTAAAAATCTTCAAAACCATTCATAAGAGAAAAAATCTGTTATAATTGTCTTTGTTTTTACATATATATAGATTTTCTTTCCTGAAAAATAGGCCCAAAAATGGGTGATGCATCTTTGTGTTTACATGTAATTTTAAAAATTCCATAAAATGGTTGTAAAATGTTATAGCTTCTCTAAGATGATAACGCTATAGGGATTTTAGTTTTGTCATTTTCATCAAATGACCTTCAAATTCAAAATAGGGTCAAGGTCATAGGTAATTAATGTCATTTCCTTTTTACCTTTTTGCTTTTACTACCATTTTAGCTATTTTTGGTCATACTTCAATGTAGAATTTTTATGTTTGATATTTTGAAGCATAATTTTTTTTACATGGAGTCGAATTTCAAAGTCTGGGTCATGACCTCACTGGCGAAACTAGTCGATCAAAATAAAACCTCCACTTGCAGTTCCTTGTTTGTTGAGTTCTTTCACATTATTTATTATTTATTTATAATCTTGACTATTTGTTTAGATTTTTTTATGGGTTTTAAAGTCTTGATTTATTCCTGAAGTAACTTTCAAACGTCAAGGTCATGTCCTAGTTTTTTACCTTTATCAGTCATTTCTTAGTTTGTATCTTTGCTTTTAAAACTAAATTTGGCATTTATGAATGCATTTTGAAGAAAATTTTTATCATTTTTGTTGAGCCTGGCATCGGCATTAGGCCAGACTTAGTTGTTACTTTTTTGGTGTCGACAGTGGTGGCAGTGTGTCAAAATGTGAAAGTTTATGTTAAAGTCCATATCTCTCACTAATACTGTTGTTTCAATGAAATTTGCAACACAGTTTCATCATGCAGTTTAATTATCATTACATGAGTATGCAAGATGATGTTTCAAACTCTCTTTGGGGTAAAAACTTGCAATTTTTATAGAAAAAGGGAATTTTGAGAAAATGCTCCTACAGACCCATTTTTCAATTTATTTTTTTTTTTGAAATTTTGAATTTAGCATGTACAATGATAGAATATACATGTATATTATGGGTATTTCCAAAAAGTTGTCATTTGTTTGTTTGTTTTTATAAAAAGGACACATTTTGAGAAAATTTTGTAAGTACATCTAAATCTTGATGAATTACATTTCAAATGTTATTCAATTAGTTTCTAGATTATATACAATGCCTGTTGACCATTTATTTCAATTTTGGGATAAATCTTAGATTTTAAATGAAAAAATACAAATTTTGAGAAAATGTATTGTGTTCTTAACCAATATTATTTTGGAATTCAAATAAAGCTATATTGGTTTCTGTGTTATTTACCTTGAATAAGAGTTTATTTTTTTAGTTTTAGGGCAGATCCAAGATTTTGGATAAAAAATTGAGAATTTTTTTTTAACTCAAACAAACATGAATACTTTTTTCTATAAGATGTAATTTAAGTTTTCATGTTAATTTACAATAAAAATTCTAGTTCATATATCCACTGCTATGTGAAAAGAAAGATATTTGTTTGAAAAATACAATTTTATTTATGAAATGCATATTGTACTAAACCAACATTATTTTTAACACCAAAAATAATATTACAGTTAGTCTGAATCTTAAAAATGTATTTTCTAATCAATCAAAAAATTAACCAGGCGAGACATTTAATTCCATGGAATTTTTGTTGTATTGATTTTAATTTCATGACCCTCAGTGATGTTAAACTGTTTGGCATTGAAGAACTACATAATGCATATTTTGTATTATGTTTTTCCACTGAATAATTTTTTTAATGAAATATATTTTGCCATAAAATTTTATTATTTTATGAAATTGGACTTATGCAACCTACAAAATCGAATATAGTTTAATTTTGGAACTAAGGCATTTAAACTAGATACTAGTTATCAGGTGAGGGTATAAGAACCATTAGATCACTTGTTATTTGTTATTGCACATGATCAGGGCCTGGGTGGCTACATTGTCTAATGCATATTTTTACAGATTATAGTGCCTTTCTCTGCCTAGGTTTGACCTAGGCAGATGTCAGTTTGCCTGTCTAAGGTTGGTGGTTTTCTCTGCCTAGGTTTGAACCAGGCAGATGTCAGTTTGCCTGTCTAAGGTTGGTGGTTTTCTCTGGACACTCCAGTTTTCTCCATCATTTTAGAACTGACTGCTTCATTATACATGTAAGTGAAAGAACATTTATTGGGGTGAAAACACCATTACTCACTCAACTCAATGCACTTATACACCTGATCAAAATTGAAGTACAGATTTAAAATTTAGGCCAATCTGCAAGTACAATTAATGGAACTTTTCAGTTGGACTTGTAACTTTTCAGTCAGACATTTTACTTTTCAGTTAGACTAGTAATTTTTAAGTCATACCTGTAGTATTTTGTCACTGATCACAGACCTGTGCAATTTAAATTTTTCAAATTTTAACCACATTGAGATAATCACTTACTGGTGGTCATTGTTTGTAAAACAGTTTTTAAATTCATGCATTCATGTTTGGTGTCTGTGTGGTGATGTCATAACTTAGGTCATGTTGTTATAATGACAGTGCATTTTTATGCTCATTATTTGTCAACCATATTGTCAATGTTTCTGTTTATACATGTACAGCATTATGCATAATGCCAAAATAGTAAATATATATTTATATAAAAAGTAATTTTCTTGTATTCTATAATGCTATCATATGTAAAGCATTGGAATGGCATAGATTGAATATTAAGTGTTTTAATTTTTTTGAAGGGTTTGAAATAAAAAACCTTTTAAAAAATACTTTATATGTTTCATGTAGGTGGAAAATCTGTAGAAGATGTTACTAATCTTTCACAAACAGAAGGAAGTGGAGAAATCACTACAGATTATGGAGAAAGTAACAAAACCGAAGATGGCAACAGCAGTAAGACTGTTACTGGGACTGAAACCTCCAATGGTATCACAACAGAAACTAAACCTCACAACACAGCAGTTGAAGATGGTGAAAGCAATAGGCCGAAAGTTGGAGAAATGATAACTAATGATGCTTCTTATAATGTCACAACAGAGACAACACAGCATAGTGGATTTGCTACAGGTGGTATTACAGTAGAAACTACATCTCACAACACAGCAGCTGAAGATGGTGAAAGCAATAGGTCAAAAGCTGGAGAAATGATAACTAATGATGCTTCTTATGATGTCACAACAGAGACAACACAGCATAGTGGATATGCTACAGGTGGTATTACAGTAGAAACTACATCTCACAACACAGCAGCTGAAGATGGTAAAAGATATACTTCCAAAGCTGAGATTTTGATAGCCAATGATGCTTCTAATGATGTCACAACAGAGACAGCACACCATAGTGGATATGTAACAGATAGATTTGCTGGAGTTACTAAAAGTTCAGCATTTAACCAAGACAGTTTTACTATAAGTACAGAGTCATCTGCAGTATCAAGCCACTTATCTGATGGCACCAGTGAGTAATTATAAGTACAATGTGTTATATGAAATGTTTCATATACAACTCATTAGTTTACGTTCACAAAACCACAAGGCCTTATTTTCAAATTAGTGATCCCTTAAAACCAACAGTTTTGCTATTTGCAGATAATTATGTCCAGATGAAGCATTCATTTGGCAAAATCCAAGGTTTCAGACTATGTTTGACATTGTACTTTCCCTCTTTTTTATAACATTAACAAAAGGATAAGTCAATTTGTCACAAATTTTGGTAAGTGTGCTGTGCTTGTTCACCTAAGTTGTGATCAGAAAACAGCATCCTCATCTGATGTGCCAAACAGACCTGAGTTATTTACCAATAAGGGACAGTTGTGAACCCCTGGCCTGGTCTGAGGTGTTGAGCCAACTGCAATGAGTAAAAGGCCTAACAATGTCACCTTTCTTTTACCGTCCACCGTAGCATCTTAAAATTTAAACTGATTTATTGTAAAAAAAAAATGCATATTTAAATTAAATTAATTAAATTTTATTTTATTTTTTATAGTTTCTGAAAAACCAAGAGATGTCAAATTCCTTAACCAGAGTGAGACAAGTCTTATTGTATCATGGTTGTGGAGTTATGATAACATCAAGGCAGATAATTATGTCATCACAGTATTTCACGCTGATTTACCTGTGACAAAATTTACCGGTACTCTGAACACAACAGACAGTCCAGGGCAGCAGTATTTTTATACAGTACAGAACTTATCAGCAGGAATGTGTTATAATATCAGTGTTACAGCTCTGATAAATAGTACTACTGGTTCACCACAGTATTCTGATCAATATGGCTGTACACGTATGTAGAAATATGTGTAATGAAGAAAGAATGTCTTGAAGTATTTGATAAACCAGAACCTTAGCTAATAATATAATTCAAATTGCTTCAGATCTCTGGTTTAATTGAAGATGTTCATCTAGTTGGTTACTTTGAAATTTTGCACATTCTTGTAATTTATTTTTTGAAAAGGGAGATGTAACGTCTGGTATTTTTCTCTAAACTGTTTTTAAATTCTTTTCTCATTGCTGTCATTTTAATTATTCATAAATTGTGTTATTGGTGAAGGTAAAAAAGGTCAAATTTTTAAGGATACAGCATCATCTTGACAGTGTATTAAAAACTTTTTCATTTTTTTTTTATTATGGACCTTTCCAGAGTGAACGGTTCTTCTAAAGTATTGTCTTGTAGTGTCCAAGTTGATAAACAGGGACACTCTTTCTGTCCAAACAACACTACATGTATATGCAAACCATTCAGACTGAAAGATCTGTAATTTTTTTTACACAATTTAGTCAGTTCAAGTGATCACTTTAATTTTAATCTATTTTCCCACTCAGGCAGTTTTTAGTGTGAGATTGTTTGTAAGTTCTTTGACAAAAGTCAGAGGTTTTTACAGGTAATCTGGGTTTCCTCTAACATCCTTGAATTGACTGCCTCAGCATAAGAAAAAAAAAACCTAACTAGGGCACAAATTATCATTACTCCACTTCAATCATCTGAATTATTTGAATATTTATTTGTTTTATTATTTTATTTATATTTCTAACACACAGTACATATTTATTTGTTCATTTATTAACACACAGTACCAGAAATGCCTTTCAGTGTAAATGCTACTGCCCTCACTAACACAAGTATTGAAGTGATGTGGATATGGGAAGAAAATGCTGGCAGTGTAGATAGTTTTGTTGTCACCGTCACCTCAGCCAATGGGACAACTTATGTAAATGATGTCAATTTCACCAGTGATGGTTTGACTAGTTATATAGTTGATGGTCTACATTATGGGACTTGTTATAATGTCAGTGTTAAAGCTGTATTTAGAACACTGAGTGGTCAAGTCAAACACATACTTGATCCAATATGCACATGTAAGTACCGGTACTTAAATTTTAGATATTTGTCAGATTGGATTTCATTCTTGTTCTACTGTTATGTGATAATAAACCATAATTTTTTGTGGACATTTGATGGATTAAAATGATTTTATGTTTTCTAGTAAAATGTTGGTTTCCTATAGATATTGTGGTGGGATTTTTTCCAACAAGACCAGTAAAAATGATAGTTGCACACTTTTGAAACAATTTGAAAAGAGTTTATAATCTTAGAGCAAATAAACTTTACAAAACTTTAAAAAAACTGTGTGTGTGTGTGTGTGTGTGTGTGTGTGTGTGTGTGTGTGTGATGGAACATTGGGCAAATAATAAAGCTCTTTCAGTAGTAATTAATGGTTGTGCCCTCCAATTATATTATAGTACCAGCCTCACCCAAACAGGTGTTTATATCTGAGGACACAGTAAGAACTGATGGCTTCAATATTCAGTGGACATGGAACAGTCAAGGTGAAGTGGATAATTTTGTTATCATTATACAAGATAGGTGAACATGAACAGGTTGTTGGTAATACATCAGAAAATTATACTGTCACCAAGCTAGCTTCAGGGAAGTGTTTTAATGTATCAGTTGCAGCAGTATTTAATAAAAGAAAAAGCTTATTTCAGCACACCTCAACATGTACATGTAAGTTATCATTTACTTAAAATTGTATGACAAAGGCAACATTTAAATACATTTATGATAAGTAAAATTTTAGTTTAAATTTAGTGAAGATCATAGTTAACATGAAACAACCATGTGAGAAAAAAGAAACAAGTAAATCAGAATTTATTATTAAGCACCATATTGCCTTGCTTATAACCTACATTTTTACACCAAAAATTAAAATTAAAGAAAATGTGGGTTTCTGAAAAAATTGAACTTGACTATCTCTCTTAACTGTAGAAAAAATATATTTATATTGGTGTATGAATATATATGTCATTTTTAGTGAGCATTTCATTTTTACATTATTCACTAGGTAATGCCCCTTTATATTTGTGCAGACCACTATTAAAAATATTAACATTGCAGTCTACAGAAATAATGTTTTTACCAAAAAATTCAAAATATCATATTCCTTTTCAAAAAGAATACATTTATTTATACAAATATTCTTATCATCAAACATTAAATAATACATGTAGGTCAACTCAAATGGTGCCAAAATCTTTACAAATTTTATGTCAACACATAGTTTTTATTATATTTTTCTATTAAAAATAATGCAAATGTAGAGTTTCTGAACTTCAGTTCTTTATTTCTGTTAATAGAGAAAAAGCTCCATTCATAGCCAGTATTTATACAGTCATATTTTGGAGTTCTAAAAGGTTTGACAATTATGGGAGATTTGTATAGATCTACGTAAAAGAAATTAACTTTTGGAATGTAAATACTGGAGCATTAAGGAAAGTTGCAAAGTTGTCAAGGAGCATTATATTGGGATTTTACTGTAAATATTCTCATATATTTTGATATAAGAAAATATAAGCCTTTTTTTTTTGCACAACTATACAAGTAATGTGCATGCAACTCTGACAGTTATCAGTGGAATTTTTAAATTATTTATTTTAAATTTATAGTACCAGCTGTGCCTGTAAACCTCGCAGTTTTGTCACAAAATACATCAAGTTTGACAATATCCTGGGTCCAGCCTGGTGGTTTTGACAATTTTACTCTAACCTTTGTTGATACAACCACTTTGATTGAAGTTAATCACACAACAACATTAACACAGTATAGTGTAGGACAACTTCCTCCAGGCCGTTGTTTTAATGTGAATATAGTGACAGTGTTTAAAGGAAGGAGTGGAAATCCTGGACAACTTGCCAACAAAACTTGCACAGGTAATATTATAGTCCAACTCTCTCAGAACTTGACATAACAAAATGTACTGACTTATAAAGACCTTGGTGGCTGAGTGGTATAAGCATAGGGACTATTGATCATAGCAGCAACTACACTGTCTGAGTTTGGATTCCTCTCAGGTGGATCCTTGTGTGAGAAAGTTTGTGAGATTTCTTGGTTATTTATTTATTTATTTATTTATTTATTTATTTATTTATTTATTTATTTATTTTTTGGGGTGGGGGGGTGGGGAGGGGTTGCTCTGCTTTCCTTCTCTATCCTTGAACTGACCTTTTTGATAAAAGTGAAAAAAAACATGACTTGTGCACCATTACCCCACTTCATATTTCATAATTATTTCTCTAGAAAAGTTTGCAATATTGTCTGAAGTGCCTCTACGAAATATATAGATATGCAGTAAAATTGTTGTCTGATTGTAATTTTCTTAAATATCAAGAGTTCCCTCTAGATATGGAAAAATACTGTAAATGATGCTAACACTTAGTGTTTTGTAAGTTTCAGTGATAAAAATTCTTGTTAAAATAAAATTAAAAAACTTCCTGTGTAAAAAAAGATTAATGCCTGCTTCTTCTTTGTTGTTTTTAATCTAGTTCCGTTGTCGCCTTTAAATTTGAGTGTGACAGGAGTTACCAGTACAAATTTGACAATTTCATGGAATTGGAAGCATGACAGAGGGGATGTTGATCAGTTTGTTGTCATTGCCTCACCAGTGGTCAGTAGTAATATTGACCATGTTACAGTAGCTATCTCTGCTAATTCAAGACATCTGAATTATAGTTCTATATTGACCAGCTTGACCCCTGGCCTGTGTTACAATTTATGTGTGTCTGCAGTGTTAAATGAGCAAAAAGGGGAGTCCATTGAACTTGCCTCCTGTCAATATACAAGTAAGTTTAAATAAACCCTCTAATAATAAAATTTGTAATGTTTTGTCCCAAAGCAAATTAAATTAGTAACTTGATACATGTACAGTGCCAAATATTAAAAATTATTGTTTTATGTAATACTCAGTAAGCTGCTTGTAGCATTCTGTGGTTGACTTCATGATCATAACTTTTAATATTGATGCAGTATTAAAAGAACCAGTAATAATTGAAGTTTAAGCATTAACTTTCAACTCAAACTCACTTAATTTCTCATAAAACTACAAACGTTTTCATAATTTATGATGGTCTCCATTTTATTACCACAGGTTGGGGATGTAAATTTTGTATTTTTTAGAACCAGCAGTTCCTGAACTGTCATTTTTCACCTACTTTGAAAGAACATTAGAAATATCACTAAAACCTTTAGATGGATTTGTAGACAGTTATATGACAAACATCAGTTGTAACACTCAGAATCCTGCTGATATAACAGTATCTAATAACACTAGTATTATCGTGTCTGATGTACTACCAGGATCTGTTTGTATTATGTATATAACAGCCATTAGAGCCCAGATGTACAGCCAAACAGCTTTAATACACATCAGAACTAATGAAACAGGTGAGAAAGATAAAAAAAAGTCAGATGTCTCTTTTCTGATCATATTTAATTTGTCTCTCAGAACTTGAATTTGGTCAAGTCAAACATTGGTTTTAGAAGTTAATAAAGCAAGTAAGAGGACAACTGCAGATGTTTAAGTGGAAATATTTATTTCTTTTATAAATAAATAAATATTTATTTATAAAAGAAATAAATATGTCCACTGCGGTAGCTCAGTTGGTAGAGTGCTCGCTCCGTAAGTGGAAGGTCGTGGGTTCGAACCCCGGCCGGGTCCGACCCAAGACTTGAAAGTGGGTAGTGACTGTTCTTTCGCCAAGCACTCGGCATTATGACATGAAAGTGTGACGGTTCTTTCGGATGGGAACTTAAAATAAACAAGGTCCTGTGTCATGGCAGGCATGGCATGATAAAGAACCCTGCTGTATAATGCCATCAGCGCAACGCACAGGCAAAATTTCTGCACTTTGGCCTATAGCTGGCGACATCTTGATATAAGTGAAATATTCTTGACTGGGACGTTAAACACCATTACTCACTCACTCACCCCCTTATTTCTTTTATTTATAACATTATTATCAAAATTAAAAATTTACGTTATTTTGGAGAAAAATTTGTAAAAATATTTTATTATATCACTTTATGACCGCTAGTCATGTTCTTTCACTTATATTAAGATGACAAGTCCTGATATGGTAGAGGAAATCAGAGTATCAAGAGAAAACCAACAACTTTCTGCAAGCAAATTGAGAATTAATTGTCACTAAGACCTGCCAAGTGGGTTTCAGACCTAGAAAGTGAGAGACAACGTGATCTGTAAACCAGTGCTTTGGACTACTTTATGATCGAGATGCCTCCTCTATCTGTAGATATTTTTCTGTTATTCTGTCTGCTTTTTCAAAGTTTCTTGCATGACACTTTGGTACCTAGTAAGGTTAACTTAATCAGCCTTAATTGATTAATATTTGGACATCTCTGGACTTTAAAGCGGTATTCATCAAACTGTAATTGTAACTTTATGTAGTTTTTTTGCAGGCAATAGGGAAAACTTTAATTTCTGTTCAACACACAAATGACAATATCAGCTGATAATGGCCTGTCATTAATTACACAGCAGAACACATTGAAAATAGAGATGTTGGCACAACTTGTTAATGTTACATTTAATAATCCTTTTAAAATCCCTTTGTACATTTAATTACATTACAGTATAGATGAGAATTATCCCTCTCTTGTTTTACTCAGTAATGAAATGATAAAATCTGTGTTAATTATCTTACCGTTCAATATCTCATAATGATGACACTAGTGTATTATTTCTGTCAGATATGGAATCACTTACATATAATATAATGTAGTATCATCACAAAAACTGGTGATTAAACATTGTGTCATTACAAAACTAATGATAGGATATTGTCTCATTACATAACTAATGATAGAATATTGTCTCATTACAAACTAATGATGGAACATTGTCTCATTACAACATCTGATGCTTGAACATTGTCACATTACAAAACTATTGATGGAACATTGTCTCATTACAAAACTAATGATGGAGCATTGTCTCATTACAACATCTGATGCTGGAACATTGTCTCATTACAAAACTAATGATGGAACATTGTCTCATTACAAAACTAATGATGGAACATTGTCTCATTACAAAACTAATGATGGAACATTGTCTCATTACAAAACTAATGATGGAACATTGTTTCATTACAAAAATAATGATGGAACATTGTTTCATTACAAAACTAATGATGGAACATTGTCTCATTACAAAACTAATGATGGAATATTGTCTCATTACAAACTAATGATGGAACTTTGTCTCATTACAAAATTATGATGGAACATTGTTTCATTACAAAATTATGATGGAACATTGTCTCATTACAAAACTTAATGATGGAATATTGTCTCATTACAAAACTATTGATGGAACATTGTCTCATTACAACATCTGATGCTTGAACATTGTCACATTACAAAACTAATGATGGAACATTGTCTCATTACAAAACTAATGATGGAGCATTGTCTCATTACAACATCTGATGCTGGAACATTGTCACATTACTAAACTAATGATGGAACATTGTCTCATTACAAAACTAATGATGGAGCATTGTCTCATTACAACATCTGATGCTGGAACATTGTCACATTACAAAACTAATGATGGAACATTGTCTCATTACAAAACTAATGATGGAACATTGTGTTATTACAACATCTGATGCTGGAACATTGTGTCATTACAACATCTGATGCTGGAACATTGTGTCATAACAACATCTGAGGCTGGAACATTGTCACATTACAAAACTTATGCTGGAACATTATCTCAAAACTAATAATGGATCATTGTGTTATTACAACATTTGATGCTTGAACATTGTGTCATTAAAACATCTGATGCTGGAACATTGTCTCATTACAACATCTGATGATGGAACATTGTGTCGTATCAACATCTGATGCTGGAACATTGTCTCGTTACAACAATGATGGAACATAGTGTTATTACAACATCTGATGCTGGAACATTGTGTCATCAAAACATCTGATGCTGGAACAATGTGTCATTACAACATCTGATGATGGAATAATTTCTCATTATAGCATCTGATGCTGGAACATTGTCTCATCAAAACATCTGATGATGGAACAATGATCAAAACTAGTGGAAGTGATTGTACATTTGTACATAGCTGGTATTGTATGGTGCCCATGTTCCCATTGAAATGTATTTTTAATGCCACTTTCTGGTTTGTTTTTATATAATTTACACATGTATAATTTATTTTCAGTGCCTGGACCTGTCAGTAGTTTAAGATCAGTTAAAATAAGGAAAACATTTGTAGAGATTAGCTGGGGTTATCCAGAACAACCTAATGGAAACATCACTAAATATCACATACAGATATCCTCTACTAGTGAAGGCATTGAAAAAGACACAGTTCCTTCCTCTAACTTAACATACTTATTTACAAATCTGTCTCCAGGTTAATATAAATCTTTAAGTATTTAAATCAAAATGGATGCAGAATAAAAAGGGTTTCAGAATACTCTGTAATTGTTAAACTGAGTGTGTTAATTATAACAAGAATGGATATTTCAAGTTATTCTCCAATTTTTGTATACCCAGGTCATTGAATGACCAACAATGACACTGCAAGACTTATCATATTAAAATAAAATATTATCATTGTGTCATGTTACTTCTTGAGTTGATACAAAAAAAATAAATAAATAAATAAATAATGCAGAAATTTTGATACTTACAATACATGTATATTAACAGTTTTGAAAGTATTCAAAAATATACCTTAGAAAAAGGCTGAATTTTACTTATTGGTCTAAGGCTTTAAAACTTTAACAGTAATCAAAATCAGTGTGATATTTTACCAACAATTATTTTTACAGGAAGAGGATACAAAATTGAAGTTCAAGCTGAGAATGGGGCTGGTGTAGGAGCATCATCAGCAATTAAAGTTTTTACTCGAGAGAAGGGTAATGTTCATAAAATACAACATTATTATTTATATGTATTTATTGACATACATAGTGTCCATTTAGGGTATATGCCACCTGTATCAAAACTCAAGAAAATACTTTATTTATTTCTTTATTTTTTTTTAAGCATTTAGGGGAAATTAATTTACTTTTTGTTGAAGGTATTTGTAATGAAATCACTTAGAAAGTTATCAACAGAATTTATTCAGCAAAGTTTAAAATTAATGAAGTTTTGAAGTTTTACAGAATTTGTCTGCTTTACATGTATAAAACATTTTAAACAGAACACTGTTTTAAATCCTTTTTTATGTGACAAGCTTAAGCTTGTGTTTTCTGGTTACAATAACATTGAGCATGATTCTATGTTAAATGATGTCACACAACAATTTGTCAACAATCTTTTCCATTATTTTGAAAAAAAGTTAACTAAGTGGCAATTGAAAAACAATGATTTTTTTCCCTCTAATTTTTGCCTAGAAGTAAAAGTTTATTGAAAATCTGATTCCATTTTGAACATTAATGAAATTATATTGACCAGCATACCATGAGAAACCTCAAAACATTTGTGTGAAGCAACTTTATTTCCATTTAATAATTATGAAAGCTGGTGTTTTTTTCTGTCTGGAAACATTTAATGTAAATGATTGCCATATCATTCAGCATGAACAGGGTGATACAGATTAAATGGTATGCTGGAGAGTCCCTCTCAATTATTGTATCTTCATTTAAGTCCTGATACATTAATATTATAGGTAAATTTCTATTTCAGATGACTCCATTTTTGGTAGGCTATATAAGATGTAAAATTATTAATATTCCAATAGCTGACCTTATAACCTATACTATTTTTGTCTATATAATTGACCTAAATTAAATATACATACATATTACATTTATCCATACCCCTTTTTAAGAAATTGTAGATGTTAGATAAATTTTAGAATATACATTGTACAAGTAGCATAAAAAGTAAGAGTTACCTCCCCTTACACCCTAAAACAGCTTCCATCTGCTGTTTTTTCAGTGTATCTAATAGAAATGTAATGTAGTGTGAATTTAAAAGATTTTCTCTACATTTTAGAACTTTATAGCATTTTTGCATTTTTCTACAATTTCAGACAGTTGAGTGTATAAAGTATATATTTGATCTAGTTAGATAGTTTAATTACATTTACCAGTTCTCCACAATAAGTACGGTAGATCCTATAAGTAGATTCAGTTTGTTTTCATTTTCTCTTCAGTATCTGATTAGCATTTTTTTCTCATAATAGATTCCCCTTATTGTCATAAGAAAAATTTATTTGTAAATACTATACACAAATTTATACATGCTTCATTTACATAACATATTTAAGTCATGAGTTGGACAAGATGAACATCTCCAATCAAACTGACTTTGTAAGACCTGGATATTTGATTAACATAACCTTTTGTTCTGATTCATCAAACATTTTCAGAATAATTACTGGTAGTTTTACTTAATTACATATTTAATTAATATTGTACCTTTAAGTGATATGAATCACTTTCATTAGTTTGCTTATTTTTATCAGCAATTTCAGACAACTGACAGATTTTTTTTTTTAACTTTGTTGTTTACAAGGAATGAAATGTAAATAGTTGAGTAATTGTGTTTGACTTTTCCTATTTGATTTTTACAGATTTTGAGGAGTTTGAATATCTTGTTTTTGTTCACTGTTTGATTTCTAAATGAAATTTATTTTCTGATATTTAAATATATTTCTTATACTAAATAGGATCTATTTATTGTCTTTTTCAGTACCAGGACCAGTTGACAATTTATCACTGTTGGAAGTAACCTCTGATAATTTTACAATACAGTGGAAATTGCCGGTAGAACCTAATGGTAACATTAGCCATTTCATAACATTTGTAAACTCAGAAACATTTGAGACAAACTATGATGATGATAGAATTACTTACAACTTCACATATAATGGATTAATACCAGGTATAGAACATTTTTTTGTAGTTCCTAATTTATTGACCTCTAATCTATGATACTCAAGGTTGTAACAAGTATGCCCCATTTGTCTCTGTCTTTGGCAATCTTTTCATTTCTAGTCATGTTACTTTTAGCTGTTTCATTTCTGTTTTTACCACTGTACGCTGTAATAAGTACCCTCCAATTCTTTCTGTATTAAACTTAGCTGTTTCAATTCTGTTTCCATTCTTCACCAAATTTCCTGTTATTATCTATTATATTATATTATATTATATTATATTATATTATATTATATTATATTATATTATATTATATTATATTATATTATATTATATTATATATTATATTATATTATATTATATTATATTATATTATATTATATTATATTATATTATATTATATTATATATATTATATTATATTATATTATATTATATTATATTATATTATATTATATTATATTATATTATATTATATTATATTATATTATATTATATTATATTATATTATATATATATTATATTATTATATTATATTATATTATATTATATTATTATATTATATTATATTATATTATATTATATTATATTATATTATATCATATTATATGCTGATTAATATGAAAACATGAAAAACTGTTAAATTGTTATAATTGTCAACTCAGGAGTATGTATAAATGATTTACAAGAATGATATATCCTAGTTGTTTATAGAAAGTATGAAAAAAGGGCTACGTTATAGAGAAATACATTTATAGAAAGTCTGACAAAAGTGCTATGTTATCCAGATATAGAATTCTACTTTGAAAGTTTCTAGTCAACAATTAAATCAGATGTATCAAATTGTTTTTTTTAATATCATGGATAACTCAGTGATTAATTTTGTACCAAATGCTTTTTGTTTGGGTATTAGTAATATTCAAAAACTAAAACTCCAGGATGATTGGAAGTAAAATTTTAAGAAAGAGTCCAATGTTGTTTAAGTGATTAACATTTCAAAATTTTCCTTTTAAAAATATGCATTTATTTTGGCAGCAACTATAATTCTTACTTGGTTTAACTTTTAGGTACTTGTTATGAGATAACAGTTGTAGCTGTCAATAATGCTGGGGAAGGTGATAAAGCAAGACTTCATTTCTACACAAATGAAACAGGTAATATAACTTATTGTAGGAACCACCCTTTAATACCAGTAGTTCTAAATGTAGAAAGGAGTTTTGGTTGCTTGTACGAGTAAAAAAAGTTAATCAGTTTATATGCAGAAGATAAATGATTTATTTGGATGTTCTGATTTTCTTCATCAATCCAGATTAGAGCTTCTCGATATGAGGAAAATGATCTTGAATGCCATTAAATTTGATCAATTTTATCTTAATGTAAAAACTGATATCTGAACTGAACCCTGACTAAAACAATAAATCTGTATAGTTTGAACTCTGATTAAGTAATCAAACAAATTCTATTTTAACAGGAAACAGATATAAAGCAAAATCCTCTCTAAACTGAATTTTTTTTTTTAAGTTGTAATAAACAACAAATGTGATTCATCAAAACAAAATCCTGAGTTGAAAGGTGTTCTGTTTAGACAGGTTCTTTTTGTATCTATGTCATAGATACAAAATGTATTGAAATGTACGAAATGTATGTAACCAAATGCCTTTTGCCAGGTGTGCTGCTATGTCTGTTTGTTATGTTGTATTGTATATGTTTTGTACGTGATGTTATGTAAATGTGATTTGTAACTCATGACGTGAGTTGTATGTATTTTCAGTGTCTTGACATATCACGTGACTGGTCAGACTGGTGGAATACTAAAAATAATACTATAAACTATTCACTAAACCTTCGTTTTGGTGCTAAATATTTCTATAAATCATTCTGGCTCTGCGTTTCCTTTCTCTAAAATTGTAAAAATGAATCTAGTATAACTCAAAGTTATACGATCTACTCTGGTATGTAGTATAATATTTTTATATTTAAATTATATTTTCTAAATTGTATTTATCGAAGCGGTTGGATTTATTTGAAATTATTGTAATATAATACCATTAGAATTTATTCTAAAGAAAATATTATTACTTTGTATATTTGTAGGCAGATAAGAATAAACTGTATCTTTAAATTCAACCACGACCACAATAAATATGTGAATATTTTAAGGAGCTGTTATTGTTATTATTTCTAACAGATATCCGGTTTCATGTATATATGAAAATATTCAGAAAATGCAAACATTTCTAGTATAATACAAGAATTTTTAGTTGTACCAGTTGGTGAGAAAAGAAAATTTGGTTGAACCAGTTAATGAAAAACGAAAACTTTTGACCAAAAATTGAAATTTTCTTAATATTGTCTCTGAAATACTCAAGCATGATATATTGTTCATCTAGGATATTTTTACCCATTAAAATAGAGAAACATTAAAGGATATGGATTCTCAAATTTCCAAAATTTCATTAGATCAATCATTTCTTTTTAGTTTGTTTTACACATTTAACCTTTAATCTGTGAATTTTTTTCCATTGCAAAATGTTGATTTGTAGTTTCAAATTGTTTTGATGTAAAAAACAAGTTCTGTTAACTGATAACTTAGAAACTTGGAACTCTACAATGGTTATGAGAAAACAGACCTAAAATCATAGGTGCCTTATTCCATTTGAAACTAATCGATGAAAAGAATCATTCACTGGGAATATTTTCCCTTGTTGAATAAATTCCATGTTTCACCATCACTGTTGCCATAAACTGACATAACATACTACCTATTTTTGTTATTTTTAGCACCTGGAAGAGTAGTTGAGACTGTCATATCAAATGTTACCTCTCGGAGCACCATCATTAAATGGAGGAGACCAGTGAAACCTAATGGATTGATAGTAAAGTACACTGTGTTGATAAGAAGAGAATCCCAGTATGATTGTGAACAGCTAATAACTGTGAAGTGTATTGACTGTAAAGTGACCTGTGCTGTAGATCAAGTATGTGTACCTTTGTCCAGCTTTGGCTTTGTAGCTTCTAAAATGTCTTTACTGTATATAACTTTATTTTTTGTTTAAGTTAATTATAGTAGAAGGCCTTGGTGTCTCTTAAAGCACAAGCTTACCATTCACAATATCTTTCAATGTCTAGCTACATGTATATTCAGTTCACATTCAATTCTTAGATTGATTAGAAGTTTGCAGTTGATTTTTCGATATTATTACCAAAACCATGTATACATAATATTAAAGAGCTATGCTGTTATAATTTCTTAGTAATCAGGTGCTTCATATTTAATGGCTTAGTGTATATTGAATACTATTAGAAACATTACATAATATATATATATATATATATATATATATATATATATATATATATATATATATATATATATATATATATATATATATATATATATACAATCATGGATTTTAAAACTTTGTTTCTACAATTTCAGAATAACTTTAGATTATCAACTAGCAATAGACAGTTGAATCCATGTTCATATGGAAAAGTAATATCTACAAACATGAATTTTACACAAGATAATAGTTCTGTATTTAGTGTACATTTGAGGGATTTAGTTCCTGCATCATATTATAATGTGTCCATATATGGTCATACAAGTGCTGGTATTGGTCCTGGAGCTCATCTAGAATTTACAACTCTAGAGGACAGTAAGTAACAAGTTATAGAATCAATAACTGTGGTATTAATTGACAGATGTCCTTTATTAAAAAGGAAGTCTATACTTATGAACTTATGAACTCTGTGTTGATGGAAGACATAGTGAAGTAGTTGTGTATTGAAGCTTTACAACCAAGACAAGATTATTCTACTTATATCAACAACAAAACTGATAATTTTCTCACACTATGAACTGATTGAATGGAATTCAAACTTAGGTAGTGAGAGGCTCTAATCCATGAGCAGCCATTAAGACCCCAAAAAGAAAATAAAAAAACAAGCTGTCATACTATGTTTCCATAAATTTAAAATTACTAGTAGTCAAATTTCAAAAATTTGTGAAAATATAGTCTTTATTAAAGTGTTTTCTCACAAATTTGCTAAAATATGTTACTTTTGGAAAGAATTTCTCAGAAATTAGTAGCCAATGGCGATTTTGGCTACCAAGAATGGAAACATAGATCATATATTTTATATTAAATAAGTATTTTGACATGTTTACAAACAAAAATCTTTGTTCAAAGTCTTAAAATCAAGTCAAGAGTTTTTTGTAAAATCTTAAATCAGTTATTTATATTTAACTACAAAAACTTCCACTCTGGTAGAAATCAGATAATTTGAAATTTTTATTATGTTTAAGTAGAACTAATATTTATTGGCATACTTCAGTATAAGATTTATGCACTTATTATTGTTATTTATTTTTCTGCAGAGCCATCAACTGCAGTACGAAACATAACTGTTTTAAATAGTACCTCCTCCACGATTACTTTGTCATTTCTTCCACCTGAAAAACCCAATGGACAGATTGTGTTTTACAAGATAAAGTATTTCTACAGACAACACCTGTGCCAGTCAGAGATTGACACAGCTAAAATTGTTTCCAGTTTAGTCTATGCTAACAACACTTCTAACCCTGTAAAGGTAGACATTTTAAATCTGTTCAGTTTCTGGGAGTACAGTTTTAGTGTTGTACCATCTACCAAAGCTGGACAGGGGGCAGTCTGGAGTGACAATATAACTTTCATGACTGACCAGAGCTGTAAGTTTATAACTAATCATAGATACAGTTAATATTTAATTATATTTTTCCTCTCTTACTCAGTCATCTCTAATACGCGGATTGTTCACCATTTCTGTTAATAATTCCAAAGTTTGAATGAAAAAATTTAGGCAGTCACATAAGAGGTTTTACCGTTCAGTAAACTAATTGCTCGCTACTAAGTATGTATTAAGTAGAATGTTAATACCTTGAATATCATTGGTCAAGTATTGCGGTTACTTTGATGGAACCATTATTTAGTTATGTTGTGTTTTCTTTGGCATTACTATGTGGTCAAATGAAAAAAAAGGGAACTGTTATCCTCTGTAAGTTATTAAATTTTATTATCACAGTAAGGAAATATTATTGTTACCTTTACACGTCTTATGTCATCTTTTTATATGAATTTTGTATATTATCTTGTATAATTATTTCAGATCCTGATAAAATTGACATGTCCCATGTAACATTTGAAAACATGACATAAATTTAATACTGGATTATTATTTTGTATAACTAATTTAGATTCTTGTAAAATTGACATATTCTGTGTTATCCTTTTGACATAAAACAATATAAAACTAATATATCTTGTATTATTATTCCAGATCCCGGTGAAGTTGACGTATCCAGTGTAAAATTAACTGACATTACTCCTTATAAAATAAATATCATGTGGAGTAAACCTTGCTATCCTAATGGAATTATAATTAAATACTTAATAAAAACAAGTAAAGGTTCTGACAGTGAAGAAAGTGTTATTAAAACAGTGGATAATACAACTACATATGTGAAGAATGGTTTACTTCCTGACTCTTTGTATCAATTTGAAATTGCTGCAGAAACTTCCATCGGACATGGAAATTTTACTACATATAAACAAGTCAGAACGTATACAGATGGTAAATTTAGTTTTCATGGCCTTATCTTTTGTTTTTTTAGCAGCTGCAATCTTTTCACAAAAAAATAAATAAATAAATAAAATTTTAAAAAAAATAATAATAAACCAATAAATAAATCATAAATTAATAAAATAATAATGCTAATTGCAACCAATCTATAATTTTGTTTACCGGTAGATACAACCCCCCTCCCCCTCTTTATGTGGCAATGGTTATTTCCAGTGAAATTTTGGCTCTAGAGGTCACATGTGTGTATTTTGTTTAATTTAGTTACATTTAGAATAAAACCATCTTTAAAAAGTGCCTTGTTCAAAGTATTATCACACATTTTTATTGTTATTTATTTTAGATTGGAAAATTTTTGTGATGATTTTTTTTTTTTTTATATTCTGCATGACAGACCCAAGACATAAAAATTATTTTTAAGTGAAAATTTGTCTGCAATTAAAATGTGACACAAAAATTTCCCTTCTGATCTGAAAGGTGTGATGAAGAAACAGTTATCAGATAACTGTATCATACAAATCATGTGTAATACAGATAAACAATCGAATGTTTATATATATCTTGTCATGTAGTTTATCAGTTAGTTAAAATGTAAGTTTGATAAGGAATACTGTGTATAAAAGGACATGCATAAATAAAGATGTTCTACATGGAGAAAATAAGCTGAAGCAACAATTTTTTGATCTGTGCTATGTTACAGGCCCAGCAAGTGTACATGTGTCATGGACTACTCATTTTTCACAGTTATTGTTTTTTGATTTATGTTTTTAAGTTCCTTAGACAACAAGGTTTATCCATTCCAATGTTCTATTACCTACTAATGTATACATGTCACGGGCAACACTAGCCTTATCATTTAAACAAGACCAACTCATTTTACAGTTATGGCTTATTTGATGTTTATTTTCAGTTCCTTACAAGCCAAGAAATATTTATGCCAATGCTACAGGATCTACCAGTGTATATGTGTCATGGATGACACCAGCTTTAAGAACAGGGCCAACTAATTATACAGTTATGATGAAAGACAATGTTACTTCTTCAATAATAAAAAGATGTCATACACAAGGTCTGCATAAATAGGGAATACTTGCTGGTTTCTGTCAAACATATTTTGAAAAAAATTCTCTAAATTAATCAAAACATTATGTTAGATAGTTTTTTTTATAATCTGTTAATGATCCAGTTTCTAAATATAGCCATCACACAGTCACACTGTGATCTTAGAACCAGTTAAATCCCACATTAAGGTTGCACTAAGTGATAGACTGATTGTAGTGAGTACATGTATTACACTGGTGTCTGTTTTATACTAACACCCAATCAAGATGAGTGTAGGTGCTGGCTCAGTAAGACCACAAGTGGGTGTCTTTTTTATACTAACACCCACTAAGGATGAGTGTAGGTGTTGGCTCAGTTAAGACCACAAGTGAAGAAGTTTCTGATGTAAGGGTGTGATGCTAGGTTTTCTAGTTGACATGTAATATGTGGTATATGTCATCTTTATGTTTCAGGATTTACAAATACATCATGTTCTGTCTATAATTTAGAAGAATACTGGGGATATACAGTAGAAGTTATAGCACATACAGTTAACGGTTCTAACTTCTCAGCCTTGGAGTACATTGTAAGGACATTACAAGCAGGTATTATTTCCATATCATTAATTTTTTCTTTTCAATAAACAGAGTTTTTAAGGGATAATTTCCTTGGTAAATACAACAGTTGAAATTATAACTCTCACAACTAATGGGTCCAAATCCTCAGTCTTAGTTTATAGTACAGATATTACAAGTAGATATTACTGCCATATCATTCAATAATTTCTACTTTACTAGGGCATGAAATTTAAAGTAGTCTGATTGTCACACTTAATATGACTCTTGCTTGTAAAAACTTTGTTGATAAACTTGATGGTACAAGTTCATTTTTTGTGAGATTTTTGGAGAATTTAATCTATTTTGATCATTTCCAGATGTTTGCCATTACTTGTTCTTTAAATTGTCAAAATGCAACAAAAAACTTTGTAATCCACTCTAACATGAAGTAATCATTGGTTCTCGGCAGTACATTATCTATCAGTACATTTCTAATGTTTAACCATTGTAATATATATACAATGATGACCAATAGCACTTACTGTCAAAAGTAAACATTTTTGTTGCAAATCCAAATCTTAATTGGTCCAAAAAAAGAGATAATTAGTAAATTAAAATTAGCAAATATGACAGTGATGTATACTTCACAAACTACATAAATTAGGTTTCTTACTAAAGCTCTTGGGTTGTAAATAAAACGATATAGAGTTACAGAAGGATTTATATTAAGGAACAAATAATCACCTTCAATGTATTCATTTGTTTTAATGTAGAACAATAATTGAAATGTAATTTTGATGTGGGGTAAAAGAAAATTGAATAGGATCTTCAAATTCAATATCAAAACCTAGTTTTCACTAAATTTGCAGTCACTTTGGCTTCTTTTATTCATTATTGTTGCTGTGTAAGAGGAAATATTTATGTCAATTTTTTGCGGTTTTAGTTCAAAAATAACTGCTATAGATTCAGTTTCAGTGTCTGGTGAAGTAAACTTTACATTTACTTTATTGATCATAAGCAATGGCAAAAAATCTTAAATCTTTTTCTTCTTGAAAAGTATTTATGTTGAATCTTATATTAATAATTTAAGTTTTAAATAATTAAAGCATCCAAGAAATTTGTTGCCAGAATTGAGATGGGTAAAATCTACATAATCTATTACAATGTCTATATGACTATCTATTTACAGCACCAGGACCTGTGAGAGATTTCAAAGTTATTCTTCCATCAGATGTTACCAAACCCAGAACTGTTAATATAACCTGGAGAACTCCAGCTGATAGAGATAGGAATGGAATGATTACTAAATATTATTTGTCATATCACACACAGAAAGATCAGGTATGGAATTTGTATAATTTTAAATAATTTAAAAACATCATTATGTTTCTGTTTTAGCTTGCTTGCACATAAATGCAGAGAGCTCATGCCATAACCCCGGTGTGGGCTTGAGCCTGAGTGCCAGTCTCAGTGTGAGCGTCAGTGTCCAATGTTAAAGTTTTTTAATATTGAAGTTTTTCATGTTATGACTTATGAATTATCACATACTTGGTGCAGATGATATTTTAAGCCATAAAGGATGTGTTATAAAGTTGCAGAGGCTGGAGGCCAAAGGTCAAGGTCAAACAGTCACATTTTTAAAGTTTTATGTTAAAGTTTTTTAATGTTGAAGTTTTTCATGTTATGCATAATGAATTATCACATACTGGGTACAGTTGATATTTTTAAGCTATAATGGATATGTAATAAAGTTGCAGAAGCTGATGATCAAAGGTCAAGGTCAAACAATCACAATGTTAAAGTTTAATGTAAAAGTTTTTAATGATGATGATAAACAGTGGTGATTATGATGATGGTGATAATACACAGTGATGATAATGATTAAATAGAATGGTGAAGATGAGAAACAATAGTGATGATGATGATGATAAACAGTGATGATGATGATGATGATGATAAAATATGATGATGATGATAATGATGAAATGTGATAATGGTGATGATGATAATGATTGTGATAATAAGCAGTGACGACGATGATGATGATGATGATGATGATGATGATGATGATGAAATAGCATTGATGATGATAATAATTATTGGTGATGATGAAAAAGAGTGATGAAATAGGATGTGATGATGATGATAATAAAGTGGTAATGATGATGGTAAACTGGTTATGATGATGATGATGATGGTGGTAGTGGTGGTGATGATGATGATGATGATGATGAATGGCTTTTTTAAACAAGTTAGTTGATAATTCTTAATAAATTGAAACATACACATAAAATCAAATAAAAACTACCATGACTATTTGTATGATGGGGTGCAAGTGAGCATTGTTTTCTGACAACTCTTGTTTAATTAAATTGTGAACTAAATTAATTAATTCTGTGCTATACAATAAATTGCAATTTCATATTTATATATGGAGGAATTTATTTCAAATTTGACTTATTTTTGGTATCTGTTAAGCCTCTTAGTATGTTTAGTAGGTTTTTCTGTAACTTTTTTCATTGGTTCATGATTAGAAGAATATACAAATTAATTGCTAATTTTAGTTAATTCTTTCAAAATTTTCTTCTCTTAAATTTACCACTTAGCCAGAACAACCTTAAATTGGTATGGAACATCCCTGGATAGAATACATGGATGTTTTTACAGTGGCTAGATCAGCCATCCAAGATATGGCCACCACTGCTTTATATAGAAAGTTTAGGTTTTCACATGCTTTTTATTTAGTCCTAATTGTTATGAAAACAACCAGATGCATGTAACAAGCCCTTTTAGGTCTTTTGTTTACTTTCTTAACATATTGTGTCTAAATATTTTTCAACAATAATGTATAAAATTTTAATGTAAATTGTAAATTTATCCCAATATAATGTAATTCCGTGTAATTTTTTTAAAATAGATTCTTGTTTGATTAAAAAAATTAGAAATGTTCATATTCCTCTCAAAGCATGTAATATTGTTGTCAGAAAACTTATAAATATTAAAATGTCAAGTAAACCACACAAGTAAATGAAATGTATTGTTATAACTTCCAACTGAAAGGTGGTGCTTGACAATGCTCATGTTTTCTGCATGACCGTTTAAGGTCCATTGTCATTCCTGTGGGATCTTTGTCATCAATAATAAATGTGTATTAATCAATTAATAAGATTTATAGTTTGAATGATGTATTGTACACACCAGTTGAATAGTTTATTGATGATTGGAAACATTCAGTGATAAATTCAGTAAATGAGTCTGAATAAAATATTCTACTAATCAACACTTGTACTGATTCTTGATATGATTAAGAAATAATTAATATAATAAATAATAAATAAAGGTTCATAATGTGAATTATACTATAGTACAACATAGTATTTATTTTCCTAACAATGAGAAAAGTAGAATACAGCAATGCTTTACAAATCTAAAAATTTAAATATGTTGAATAAATTGTAACAAATTTTATTGTTGTAATACATGTAAATCCTAATTTCACATACAAGTTTACGTAGAATATTATTTAACATTCAGATAATATATCAATACATCAAGATTAATTTGAATTAATTTATTTATATCAGGGAAGATAAATATTTGGATGCTAATAAAAAAAACTATATATATACATATGTAAGAAACATGAATGATTTGAACATATTATTTCTAATTTCTGTAATAATAGCTTACTTGCTTCACAAAGTTTAAAAAAGATTTTAATAGTTAGGAATTTCCTAATCAGTAATACTACATGTATATGTGTATATAAGTATATACATTAACTTGTTTAGAAGAAAAATCCTGGAAATTCATAAATAAGAGAGAGAGAGAGAGAGAGAGAGAGAGAGAGAGAGAGAGAGAAGAAAATACAGGTATATATTTATACAATTTATCATGTACATAAAATTTGTAAGTTTATCTAAGTTTAGAATTAAACAGTTACTGTTTATTTTTAATGATTTATAAAGAAATTAGAAATTGACAATCTGAGTGTAAAATTGATGAGTGCACAGAAAGTATCTTAACTGAAACTTGAAGTTTAAGTGAAATGAATAAATCAGCAAATTTGCATATTTGATGTGCTAGAAAAAAAAAACTATATACACTTGTGTCTGAATTTATATTATTTATACTCTATAAATCACCTTTTGTGTTGTTGGGCTCTTTTATGGCAGAAAGGCCAGTAAGTTAAATATTTTGTGTGAAATCCTTGGATTATGATATTAATGTTTGCCCAACAGTTTTGCATCACAAAATGAGCATAATTTTGTTGTCAAATCTTTGTACATTGTTCTTAACTTGCCTGTAGTACATGTAACAGGAAATTCCATTTGCATAATGATCACATCCCACAATCTTAGTTTATTCACATATAAACTTATGAATCACAATAAGGTCATTGCAACATGAAAAAAATGGTTTCTGAAACAAATTCATAAAAAAGTTTTGTCTCATTTAAATGTTTACTAACAGTATGTATAACATATTAGTTAAGACATTCATGCAGATAAATGCAAAGAAAAAGAATTTATCAAGAAATTTTGCAAACTCCTTCCATGTTGTGTTATTGCTTTCTTCATTTTCCTCCTCATATTTTCCATTTTTATCCCTTGAGGGATGATTGGGATTTTCTTTTTTGTTGTCATCCTTGAAATTCTTTACTTGATTTTTCTTCCTGCACCCACAAATATTCTTCAGCCATAACAAACATCTAGAATCCATTTCTTTGTCACCTCCATTATGGACACATTGTAAAATCAGGACATTAAGGAATAATGATCAGAGCACTGTATGCTAGCTGTAAGATCAAGAAGATGCTCAGTAAGCAGACTTCATCTGAAGTTTTTGGTAGCTCAGTCACTGATAATGATTGTAAAAACAGAGAATGTAAGAAAAACTGACATACTATACCCAATCTTCTCACCACTGTCTGCCGGTAACATGAAGCAGAAGATATTTAGAAAACTGAGGACTATTATTGGTAGTATTATATTCAGGATATAGAAATCACCCTTTCTCTTAAGTTCTATGGTCCATATAATTGATGTCATTTTCATTCCACCCATGACAGTTTCAGTCACAATATTTTGCGAAACGGTAAGAATGTCCCATTCTCCATTCCCATTGTAATGGTCAAGCTTTACATTGTCATGTCCAGCTTTCAACATTTCCATATCGTCCTGATATAGCCATTTTACCATTTTTATCCTGCACTTTTGAATATCAAATGGATATCTTTTTGTGTCAACAGGACACATAGTACTGAAAGTTTTACTTGGCCACCAACTTACTAATCCAAAGGAAAAAAGTGTTGCTGATTGTAAATTGCCACCATATAGAAATTTCTCATCACCAACAGCATTGATCACATACAAGTCTGGTAGCCATATTTTGTCAACAGAGACAAGGGTCATTGATAAGCCTCCATATTCAGATTCATTCCATGCTAATAGATCATTAGTCCATTTAACATCAAAGTAACAATTAAATTTCAAAATTTGTTCCTTCTCATCCAAATAGTAAATATTTAGCAGATAAAACTTAACTGCTACATCAATTGGTTCAGATGTGGCATTTTTAGGCCTCACAAATCGCTGGTATTTTGTAAATTTATCTTGATGTAAATTTATTTCATCTGTTATACTATAACAATACACAGTTCTTGTTATGAGTTCTGCTACTAAAACAAAATAATTAACTTTCATTGTTATTTCTGTATTACTGTAACAATTCCAACTACAGATCTCAGCTGTTTTGTAGATTCTAGTCTCTGTGAATTTTAAGTCAATTTTGTCAATCTTAGATTTTAATCGTATTCTCAAATGCTTTGTCAAACCAGTGACTTCTAAAATCTTTAAAATTTTCATCCATCTCCGATGACTACCTGGAAATATTTGCTCATCCCATTATCAGTCTTGACTTTTATATGTGTGTGTTGATAGGTATTAATGAATGAGGCTGAGTAAAATTATTATTGGGTTTACTTTGATATTATTGATTTACAGTTCAGCGGTATTATTCAGCTTAAAAGATTTTTGCACAAATATTAAAATAATTGCAATTCTTTAGAGTAATTGGTAGGTCTAATATATTGAATTCCTCAATATAACAATGGCTTTTGATTAATACTTGTTTACTTATGATTTTAACTATAGATAAGGACATTCATGTCCATCATTGATTTTCCTTTCTCACCCAGGTAACTGTAGAAATAATTGTGAGAGTCAAGGGTTTTTAAATTAACATATAGACAATTATGTAAATAAAATTTTTTTTTTTCCTCACTCTTACAACATTTAATTATTTTAAATATAATTTTTATAGAAGTTGAATAATTAGCTCATAATTGTTTTTAGATAATACTACATAGTTTGTTGATTTTTAAAGAAATAAATTTAATTGGCTCATTTATTTATTGTTACAAGTTTTTTCAGAGACAAATTTAAACTAGTTTTAAAATATATTTTTTTTCTAATTTCTCAGTCGGTTTTGCTTGTTGTTTGGTCAGTTATTTGTATAATTATAAGCTACGGTATTTGTGATGTGAGTGTTTTTTGTTTATCTAAAGTATGATTCTGTGTGTTTAAGTGCGTTTAAGTGTGTGCTTGTGTTTCTGATCTGCTTAATACTGGTTTTAACATATGAAGGATGATAAAGTCCTAGTCTACTTGATCTTAATGTCAAAGTTCATTTTAAATTTTTTGTATACTGTCTTCAAAGATTGACAGGTTAATTTTGATAAAACTCACTTTACAAAAGATTATTGTTGGATTTACATTTATATTTCATCATACAGCAATCTTATATTACAATTATAGGCTGTCATTATAGGTATTGGTTTTAACTTCACATAAAACTGGTACTGGATCAATATAAGTAACAAAAACATGTTGTAACTTGTCATATAATTTGGTGTAGTTAGTCTGACTACAATGGTTTCCAATCAGCACAATATTCCACATGAATGACCTTACATAAAGATAAAATAACTGCAGACTTGCCAATCTAAACATCATTTCATTAACATGGACATTAGGTATATTGATGATGGGAGATTGGGATGAAATATTTCAATGGCTTAATTAAATATTTGATGTTTAAATAAGCAGAAATTAAAAATCATTTCCACACCATAATATATATATATATATATATATATATTGTTTAGCTGGAGGTTTTGATTTTCTGTTAAAATGACAATGATTTCATTATTGATTTTAGTACCACATTTTTTATTAACTTTGTTTACACTTTAATATTATGGATATTTTCTTTCCTGTTAACCGTAAATAACAGAATTCTCTAGTGTGTGGGGCACATGTTTAACAATTATTATTATTAGGTTGGAGCATGCACACTACTGTACGGAAACTCAGATGAATCAAAAGGAAAACCTGACATAAATTGCATTAATTGTCAGTCATTAATATCCAAAAGTATTCTCATAATGTTATTTGTCGCTTACAGAGTCACAAATAACAAATTTAATGAAATTTTGTGTTTAATTATCATATTTAACCATTTGTTAGTTGTGTTTAAGTGACCCATTTTTTTTTTATGACATAACCATGTTCTAATATTAGATCCCACATGTCTTCATCTCGCTGGGAAATTACTGTTATTTCTATATTTTTCCGAGCTTTTATCGTTGAACCAAATGTAACATTGCTTATTAGAAACATCAGTAAGTAAATCAGCAAAATTTATATTTTTTCAGGAAAACTTAATGCAGCATAAAGTCAAGTTCCATTATGATCTGAACATTTCTTGATTAGACCATTTTCAAGTTTCATGAAAGGTTACCTTTTCCGCTTTGCATTTTATAATTATGACTTTAAACATGTAAAAAAAAAAAGTTCATCTGAACAAGCATTCATTGACAACTTGACTGTGACATCATAAATGATAAGCCTTTATTAGACTATTATCTATTTTAGAAGTAGTTTGTTGTCTTGTCTGTGACTTTAGTAAAAACATCCATTTGTCCTTTCAAACAGAATGGGTTTTTGGTAAATCCAATACTAATGCTATATAAGTTTAACAAACTCACCAAGATCACTCACAGATTTGTTGTTTGTTTTGTCATTATGAAATTTAAGTTTATTATATTTTATTTATTTTTTGTTACTCTAGGTGATAGAGATTCCAATTTCAGCTGATTCTACATTCTACAATAACCTTCATCTACGTCCACAGTGTAATTACACATTTGAGGTATGCTGTGCCTGCAATAAAAATAATGTTAATGCAATGAAAGAGGGTGTAAAATTATATACCTGTGTAATGTGTAAGAAATAAAGATCAAACAAAATCAGTTGTCTAGAAATGAATTATTGGTCTAATGCATAGTTGAATATTATTTAATATCCCAATAAGTGGCATATAAAAAGGAACATTTTTAGTTCATCATGAGGTCCTTTAACAATCTGAAACACAGTATTTAAACTCTGTTATGTCTTGTCATCAGGCCAATTAGTATTTATACTTGATTCAATGGAATAAAGTAACTTAGAGTACAAGATTTCTCTTTGGATTTCATTTCAAGGTTGACCTTTAGGTTTTTTTTTCAGTTTTCGTTAATAAATTGCCAATGTGTACATACCACACAGCTTGGCTAGGCTTGAACAATGGAACTTATCATCATGTATCTTTATCTATAACACATGTCTTCATATGGCGTTAGACCATAGAATGGCATATCAGATTCTTGTAATTTACCTGAAATGTGCAAGGCAAGATATTACTGTGTTTGTAAAAGCATATTTGAGAAACATAAAACTTTATTCAGATTTATAAGAGTTTCAATAAGAAATTTAAAAATTCAGCCACAAGCCCTGATATGGACTGTAGTAGATATTGCTAGTTACAAGCCCTGATATGGACTGTAGTAGATGTTGCTATAAACATTAAACAAAGTTTGAGTGTTTTTAACTGTAACAATTTTCAGGTGATACTTTTGATTGGTAGATCAGATTCTATTGTTTTATTTAATAAACTGTTTTAATTATTAAACAGGTGTTTGCTGTAACTGTGGGTAATGGTTCCAGAAAAACTGTACAGATATATATTCCACCCGGAGGTAATTGTCTTATTCACTCCAGTTAACATCAACAGATTCTCCACCCGCTCCGCCCTCACAATTTACACCATTTGATCAAAGCTTGAACATTGTTTGTTCAGGTTATTTCTTAATGACCCAAAATAAAAATCAATATGTAAGTTACCAAATACTTGTACATGTAACTACTTTAATTTATTCAAAGTATTTGAAAAAATGGTATAGTAATGAGATATTTCTGTACATTCTTGTCAATCCATTTAAAGTGCAAAATTAAAACTTTTTCACTTTTAAAGTTTTATCTCAAGTTATTTGCTCTTATGATTGTAATTTATGTGCTGATATTTAGTAGTTTACTAAAAACCTAAATAACCTTAGTATTAGAAATTTCAAATTTCAACAAAGCTTACAAAGAAGATTTAATCTCAAAACTTTATCTTTCCTTTGATTATAATATTACATATGACTACATATTTTGTCATGATTTCGTCTTGGACATTACTTTTTGTCAGTGTTCTAAATAATTGTGACTAATTCCATGCTGAAGTTGTTTGTAAAATCTTGGCCATGTCTGACTTCATGCTGTTTTCCATAAAACCATAAACAAATTGAATAGTCGAGGTTTTTAAAAGTAAATCAGTCCACTTGATATCATACCAGTGATTATAATAATTAACAGTTATATTTGTTATGTACCTGTATATAAAGGACACCTGTCCATAAAAGACAATTCAGTTTGTAGTTTTAGAGGAACTAGGAATTTTTATATCTTGATAATCATTTTACATTAGGGTTAGTATCCATCTAAAGTCCTGAGGCTTTATGATTAATTCAATAATTGTCTTATCTACATGTATATATGTTCATCTGTTCTTGTTTTTTCTCTTGTATGTTCCTTGTTACTTTGTATTTTGTCAAGAAGACATTTTATACATTTATTTATTTTGTCTTAATAGCCCCACAGCGACCAGATGAGGGTAATGAGCCTTTAATCAAGCATGACAATTTGGCTATAGTTAGTGATAAAACAAAACAGATTAGCATTCAGTTACCTGTAACTTTCTTGTGTGATAAAAATAATGGTGTACCTGTTAAGTGGGGAGTAGTGGTAGTGTCTGAACTTAAACTCATTAAAGGTAAGAAATATAAACAATTACTATTCTCAACCTGTTCATTAGTCATACATCTTCCTATTTCATGCATTATATTGTTTTAATATGTTTCCACAAGCTTACAGTGGATGTGTTTCCTGATTAGCAAATTAAGGTTAAACATAGTTGTTTCTTTTCCATATAAATTGTATATGGAGATGTCTGTAGCTGTATGTGATATTATGGAAATGTTAAATTTTCAGTATGGCGATGTTAGTGAGCAATGCCTGTAATACCAACTTCAAGATTTATCTTGGTTATATTTATATAATACATGTATATACATATAATTTTAGGTAAATCCCGTTTTTCTTTAAATTCTGATTTAGCTCAGCCATTTTGAGGTGATGGATTGTTTTTGATAGTAAGGGTGTTCAGATCTTGTAAATACTCTTGATGACAGTCACGATAAAGAGAATGTAAATCCATCTCAAACAAAAACATGAATTAACATACATATAGAACAAAAAGGAAATCCACATATATTTATTTAGATCTTTTGAACTTTATCCTAGATGAGCCATTCTGGGGAAGCAGGTTATTGTTTGATAGAGAACGGAGAATGTCATACAAATCCTGGAATCAAGTCAAAAATGATCAGTTATATGATGCTTACATAGCCAAAGACTTCAATGTCCAGCCAGAATGTCCACAGAATTACAACCTCCTGAATTCCCTTGTTAAAGGTAAGTATTAGAGAGGCTAGAAATTTCATGATGTTAATAAAGACCACCCACAGGACATAAGAAATACGGACTTTACAGACAGGTGGTCTTTATAGTGGGATTATTTTTGGTTGAGATATAAAGCAGAAATCTAAAAACTTTGGATGTAATAAACTGGTATATTGAGAGAGAGAGAGAGAGAGAATATCAGGTTGTACATTTGTACCCTGCCATTCTAAAATAACTATGCATTAGAATTTTGATTTAAAACATTTAGTTTAGTTTATATTGAGATGCTAAAATATAAATATTTTCACAAATTGCTCAATCACATACACATTAATGATTAGTATTCACATTTATTTCTTATGTTTTAAAAAAAATATTAGAATGTATTGTCTAAAGATGTTGTACCTAGTGTCATATGAAGACATTTTTGTATTTCAGGTCGAAGAAGGAGAGGTGTGAAGCCTTCCACATTTATAGTTGGTGGAGATGGTGACTGTAATGGCAACAGTGATAAATATTGTAATGGCTATCTTAGACCAGGACAAAAATATCAGTAAGACATTTTAATTTATCATTCGTGATACTCCTAAGTGATAAATGGAATTAAAAAGTGAACATCATTCAGAAATTAAATCATTATATATGGCTAAATATACTGCCAAATTGTCCTTGGCCTTAAAGTCAACGATTGTTGATTCAAACTTTTATTTGGACTCAATATTTCTGATATTATTTTAACCTATTCTCCACATTAAAATTGTTAATAATTTGACACTAAAATCAGGACTCAGATAACTCAAAAACAAGTGTCTGTGACTCAGATAACTCAAAAACAAATGTCTGTGACTCAGATAACTCAAAAACAAGTGTCTGTGACTCAGATAACTCAATAACAAATGTCTGTGACTCAGATAACTAAAAAACAAATGTCTGTGACTCGGATAACTAAAAAACAAGTGTCTGTGACTCAGATAACTCAAAAACAAGTGTTTGTAACTCAGATAACTCAAAAACAAGTGTCTGTGACTCAGATAACTCAAAAACAAATGTCTGTGACTCAGATAACTAAAAAACAAGTGTCTGTGACCCAGATAACTCAAAAACAAGTGTCTGTGACTCAGATAACTAAAAAACAAGTGTCTGTGACTCAGATAACTCAAAAACAAGTGTCTGTAACTCAGATAACTCAAAAACAAATGTCTGTGACTCAGATAACTCAAAAACAAATGTCTGTGACTCAGATAACTAAAAAACAAGTGTCTGTGACTCAGATAACTCAAAAACAAATGTCTGTGACTCAGATAACTCAAAAACAAGTGTCTGTGATTCAGATAACTCAATAACAAATGTCTGTGACTCAGATAACTAAAAAACAAATGTCTGTGACTCGGATAACTAAAAAACAAGTGTCTGTGACTCAGATAACTCAAAAACAAGTGTTTGAAACTCAGATAACTCAAAAACAAGTGTCTGTGACTCAGATAACTCAAAAACAAATGTCTGTGACTCAGATAACTAAAAAACAAGTGTCTGTGACCCAGATAACTCAAAACGTGTCTGTGACTCAGATAACTAAAAAACAGTGTCTGTGACTCAGATAACTCAAAAACAAGTGTCTGTAACTCAGATAACTCAAAACAAGTGTCTGTGACTCAGATAACTCAAAAACAATGTCTGTGACTCAGATAACTCAAAAACAAATGTCTGTGACTCAGATAACTAAAAAACAAGTGTCTGTGACTCAGATAACTCAAAAAACAAGTGTCTGTAACTCAGATAACTCAAAAACAAGTGTCTGTGACTCAGATAACTCAAAAACAAGTGTCTGTAACTCAGATAACTAAAAAACAAGTGTCTGTGACTCAGATAACTCAAAAACAAGTGTCTGTGACTCAGATAACTCAAAAACAAGTGTCTGTTACTCAGATAACTCAAAAACAAATGTTTGTGACTCAGATAACTCAAAAACAAGTGTCTGTGACTCAGATAACTCAAAAACAAATGTCTGTGACTCAGATAACTCAAAAACAAGTGTCTGTGACTCAGATAACTGAAAAACAAGTGTCTGTGACTCAGATAACTCAAAAACAAGTGTCTGTAACTCAGATAACTCAAAAACAAGTGTCTGTGACTCAGATAACTCAAAAACAAGTGTCTGTGACTCAAATAACTCAAAAACAAGTGTCTGTGACTCAGTACTCACCGAAGAGTTAAAAATCAAGCAATTTTATGTCAACATTTATGTCATATTATTTGTGCCACAGACAATTTTATGTCAACATTTATGTCATATTATTTGTGCCACAGACAATTGTATGTCAACATTTATGTCATATTATTTGTGCCACAGACAATTTTATGTCAACATTTATGTCATATTATTTGTGCCACAGACAATTTTATGTCAACATTTATGTCATATTATTTGTGCCACAGACAATTGTATGTCAACATTTATGTCATATTATTTGTGCCACAGACAATTTTATGTCAACATTTATGTCATATTATTTGTGCCACAGACAATTGTATGTCAACATTTATGTCATATTATTTGGGCCACAGACAATTTTAGGAGTTTTTAATTTAGTCTTAATAGCAAAATAATGCATTACATAGCAACTTGTAAGAACAATTCTGAAAAGCATTAATATTTTGATTCTTTATAGAGTGAAACTGTATGTATGCACAGAAGGAGGATGCACTGAAACCAAGTACTCAGATCCTATAGTAACAGTGGCAGGTACACACACACACACACACACACACACACACACACACACACACACACACACACACACACTTTGGCATGTTTATTATTAATAATTTGATTTTCTGATTTTCTATGTGTAAATTAAATGTACTATTGTATGATGGGGTAATATTTATAGTTCAAGCTTGCAAAAATTACTTTAAAATTGATATTCTTTAGTTACATCTGTTAAAAACATAAAAAACCAAATTATTTATTTATTTATGTTGATGTTTTATGTTTTTTCTTTAGAAGCACCTGAGGAATCCAGTGTTATGATGATCATTATTGGTATACTGGCAGCCATTGTTATGTTTACAGTAACAATGGTAGTAACATACTTTGCTTGGAGAAAGAAAATCTTGTAAGTATATAATCACTAAAAACCAAACAAAGTTGGTCTTAATTATAGAAATAGCAAAACCTGCACAGTGACAGTGATAGCTAGATTGGATTAGACTTTGATTTTTACTTCAAGTTTGGATGTACTTGTATTTGTTTTTGAATATACATGTACTTGTATTTGGATGTACTTGTATTTGGATATACCCGAATTTGGAAGTACTTGTATTTAGATGAACATGTACCTGTATTTGGATGTTCATATACTTGTGTTTGATGTACTTGTATTTTGATTTACTAGTATTTGGATGTTCATATACTTGTGTTTGATGTACTTGTATTTGGATGTACATGTATTTGTGTTTGAGTGTACTTGTATTTGGATGTACATGTATTTGTGTTTTGCTGTACTTGTATTTGGATGTACTTGTATTTGGATGTACATGTACTTGTATTTGGATGCACATGTACTTGTATTTCGATGTACATGTACTTTAATTTGGATGTACTTGTATTTTGATGTACATGTACTTGTATTTCAATGTACATGTAGTACAACCCATTCGAGATCTTCTAGTTTCGTAGAAACTAGTTATAAGATATTTCACTCATATAAAGGCATCCAGTATTAAGATGTTGAAGAAAACAGAAAACCATGGACCTGAAACAAGCAAATTGAACAATCTTTCTGACAGGATGTGCCAGAGTTGGATTTAAAGCTAGGCAGTTTGAGATGTTTTCATGCATTAGCCATTCTTTAGTCTAGTGAGCTAATGAGGCCAGTGCTTGAAAAAGAAGACTTAGAAAACACATTCATTTAGATAGTTTTGGCAGTGTCTGAAATAAGGTATTTGTAGTAACAATTGCCAATGTTATGTTTCTTAACATGCAAGTTTAAAAATTTCTCATTTATAGTTACTTTTTGAAAAGAAAAAAAATAGATATACTAAATGAAATGTGAATTTATATATACAAACTGTGATTAAGTCTACTTTTGCATTCATTAAAGTTATAAATTACTGAGTTAAATTGATGTAAGATTGCTATTTTACCTAAATTAAGTAAAACAAAAATGTAAATTCTGTGTTGATTTGTCTTGAAATCATTTGTACTGTAGAACCTCATTATAATGCCTCACTAAAAAAATGCCAACTTGCTTATGGCCAAAATATTTTGAAATCCCTAAATCTAATTATTATATGGTTTTTTTTTTTGTTTTGTTTTTTTTTAAATAAAATTTTCCTTAATTTATCATCAAATTCTTTCATCATAACAAAAACAAAAGCAATGAAAAATTGAGTTACTAGCATATATAAAATTTAAGATTGAGGGTATTTAATATATATTTCAGTTGTTTTAAACAACACAAGGCTGATGAAGCAGGAAAAGAGAATCCTGGTTATAGTCCAGATATAGAGATGACAGATATACCTTATAGGTAAAGTTATACCTGGGGTGGGCTGGGATGAGATGGGGATGGTAATCCTGGTTATAGTCTAGATATAGAGATGACAGATATATCTTATAGGTAAAGTTATCCCTGGGATGAGCTGGGGTTGAAATGGGGTGGAGATCCTGGTTATAGTCCAGATATAGAGATTACAGATATACCTTATAGGTAAAGTTATCCCTGGGGTGGGCTGGGGTTGAGTTGGGTTGAGAATCCTGGTTATAGTCCAGATATAGAGATGACAGAGGTAGGCTGGGGTTGAGTTGGTGTGAGAATCCGGGTTATAGTCCAGATATAGAGATGACAGATAAACCTTATTACTAAAGTTATACCTGGGGTGGGCTGGGGTTGATTTTGGTTGAGAATCCTGGTTATAGTCCAGATATAGAGATGACAGATATACCTTATAGATAAAGTTATCCCTGGGGTGGGCTGGGATTGGGTGGGGTTGGTAATCCTGGTTAAATTCCTGATATAGAGATGGCAGATATACCTTATAGTTATCCCTGGGGTGGGCTGGGATTGGATGGGGGGGGGGGTAATCCTAGTTAAAGCCCTGATATAGAGATGACAGATATACCTTATAGGTAATGTTATCCCAGTAAGATCCCCAGAGTCTTGGTTCAATAGTTATTTTCTGCAGTTATATCTAAATCTCTCAAACTGTACACTTTGCTTGTATTTTCACATTGTTGTTGATAATTATTTCTCATGTCTTTGCCAGGAAGAGTGCCCTGGTTTATCATATAATCAAAGAAATCCAAGGGGTAAGATTGTGGAGAAAGGGGTGTAGAAAACTAGTTGTAGTCATAATTATAAAAATGATGGATTTATATGTATTTGTTTGTCATATAAGTAAAATTTATTTTTGGTCAAAATAATTTTATTTAGAGTATCAGCATTTAATTCTAAATTTGGTAAAAATATTTTTGTTTTGATGGTCAAATGTTAAATGTTTAAGTTTCAAGTTATTAACACACTATGTAATAATTGGTTTTTGCTTATCATCTGATAGTTCTTGTAATAAATTTGCAATTCTGGACAATGAATACCTCATGTTGGATCCTAATTTCTGAAGTTAATATGATTTATATTTATAGATTAGTGAAGTTGGCTAATTTCCCTGAATATGTAGAAGATTTACAAAAAGACAGTAACCTGAGATTTTCAGAACAGTATAAGGTGTGTTAACTTTTAATATTGTTGTTTTATTAATATTTTATTCTACTTCAACATTACCAGAATAAAACGGATATTGACCAAAACAGAATTTAGCTAACATAAATACATCCATGTAACTCCAAACCATTAGTGGGGGAATGATTAAATGTATAATGAGGTAAAATTTCATTACAGTATAAGGTACAGAAATGAATAATGAAGTAAAAAGTTTTGATTTTTTTTACATAAAAACCTGCTTTATAAATCATGATCTCAGACATTAACAAAATTGAAATAAAAAACTATTAGCACATTGATGTAAAAAATAGTACATATTTTTTTATTGTAATTTTTCAGTGTTGTGTAATTATGTAATTTATTTATGTAACAGGCTATAAGAAGGTTGAGTCCCAGTCACACAACAAATGCTGCAGAAGGACAATGTGCTAGAATAAAGAACAGATATACTAATATTCTACCATGTATGTGTAATTATCATCCTACCATTTAACTGTTTAGGTCATAAATTTCAAACATACATATGAATACATCTGAAACATCAACTGTGTGGCTGGTCCATTGTTTAGAGATACATAAGTATGTTAGAACTATCTGAGGATTAAAACTTAGAAAAATTAGATATAACTGTTGAACCATTTAGCAATGTCATTTATAGTACTATAACTTTAATTATGGTGGAGTTATACACTAGTATACAGGATTAAAATTGTTTTGCATGGAACTGGAATCTATGACAATTTAAATAACATTTCTTAATGTTGAAAGTTTAATTAAATTTTTGTGAAAATTCAAGCATCCATGGTCCTTATTGAAACATGCACTAATATTTCAAAAGGTTTAAACTGTAATTCAATACTGTTAAGAGTGGTAGTTAATTTGCAAATGTTGAAAATGAAGGGAAAATGGGTTGTTTTTATGTTTTATTTTTGTTTTAAATTTTCAGTTGATCATTCAAGAGTAAAACTTTTACCACTGGATGATGAAGAGGGTTCTGATTATATAAATGCCAACTACATGCCAGTAAGTATCACCCATAAACTTATACCCCAATCTTACCCCAGTATTACTACCAATCCAACCCCAGTATCACCCATAAACATATACCCCAATCTTACCCCAGTATTACTACTTACTCCAACCCCAGTATCACCCATAAATTTATACCCCAATCTGACCCCAGTATTACTACTTACTCCAACCCCAGTATCACCCATAAACTTATACCCCAATCTGACCCCAGTATTACTACCAATCCAACCCCAGTATCACCCATAAACATATACCCCAATCTTACCCCAGTATTACGACCTACTCCAACCCCAGTATCACCCATAAACATATACCCCAATCTTACCCCAGTATTACGACCTACTCCAACCCCAGTATCACCCATAAACATATACCCCAATCTTACCCCAGTAATACTTTATACTCCAACTTCAGTAAACATATACCTGACTTCATCCCCAGTAAGTACCACCCACAAACATATATTCTACTCCAACACGAGTAGTTTCACCCCCTCCACCTCCAAGAACTTGTGTATCCCAACCCAGTAAGCAATTTCTATAAAATATACTTCATATTTTCTGTTAAAACCCCAGTAAATACCACCACAAAGTAAATATCCCTTCTCCGACCCAGGAAGTACTTCACAAGTACAACACGAGTAGTTTCACCCCCTCCACCTCCAAGAACTTGTGTATCCCAACCCAGTAAGCAATTTCTATAAAATATACTTCATATTTTCTGTTAAAACCCCAGTAAATACCACCACAAAGTAAATATCCCTTCTCCGACCCAGGAAGTACTTCACAAGTACAACACGAGTAGTTTCACCCCCTCCACCTCCAAGAACTTGTGTATCCCAACCCAGTAAGCAATTTCTATAAAATATACTTCATATTTTCTGTTAAAACCCCAGTAAATACCACCACAAAGTAAATATCCCTTCTCCGACCCAGGAAGTACTTCTGTGAAACATATACCCTACTCTAAGCCTGGTCAGTAATACCCACAAAGATATACGTTACTCCAACCCCAGTACTTAGTCTACAAACATTACATCTCTAACCCTTTTAGGTACTCCTCCAAACAGAAACCATTCTCCAGGTAGTAAGTACTTCACCCAGATATATATATTCAGTTTTATACACCCACGGGCAACTCCAACTGCAGTAAATGCTTCTACCAAAATATATAGTATATCCCAACCCCAAAAACATTACCCCCAAATAGATTCTCTTTTTTCAACCACAGTAATACTTCCCTTATATATACATTTGTACCTTAATTCAACTCAAAAAGTAATACCCTAAAACATACTTGGTACCCTACTTTAACCCAAGTTTGTACTTCTTCAGTAGATATAACCTACTGCAACACCAGGAACCCTGAGTACAATGTAAATCTTGGTAGAGAAAGGTCTTTTAATCCGTCTTTTATACCTCTTTGTCATTGAGGTATAAAAATAAACAAGAGGATGAAAAGTTAAGTACCCAGTGAGAATTATATAAAGGTCCTTCAGCAGTATATGTATAAACATATAACTTTCACTGTTGGTTTTAAGTGAAGAAAAAAGCTAATTACACTATGTTTGTTTTCAGGGTTATCACTCAAAGAGAGAATACATAGCAGCACAGGGACCATTACAATGCACTAAGGATGATTTCTGGAGAATGACATGGGAACAAAATGTCAGTGTGATAGTCATGTTAACACAGTGTGTAGAACGTGGAAGGGTATGTCAATACAGGTTTTCATTGTAATGGTACAATCACAGAAACGGTTTATCATGGTAGTTAATATTCAGTATCAATGCAGTAAAAGAATTGAACTGCAAATATCAAAATTATAACAGTGAAAAATTATTAATTTGAGTTTTTGATGGTATTTGAGAAAATGTTTTCATGTTTTTTGTCATTGAAGTTCTACTCTATGTTAGCTTTAATCTATAACATTGATTCTATTCTATGATTATTTTTGTTTTGTTTTGCAGCGCAAATGTGAGAGTTATTGGCCAGAAACACCACATGAACCTGTTTATTTTGGAGATATAATTGTGGAGACAGACTCAGAATCGACACTGCCTGATTATGTTATAAGGATAATGACAATGAAATTAGTAAGATACTTTTTTTTCTTTAGGGATGTGTGTGTGTGTGTGTGTGTGTGTTTGTGTGTGTGTGGATCAATTTAATGTATTCACACAATGATATTACCTGTACCATATTATCCCAAATTATTTGTTACCTGTTAGATAAAATTATGAAACCTCAGACATTTAAGATTAGATTTAAACTCAACTGAATGTTAAAAAAACTATGTCCTTCTAGAAATTTATCAATTCAAGAAATTGATTATTTAGAAAAAAAAGATCATACATGTAGTTTCACAACCATAGTATTATTTAAAATTTTTTAGTATTAAACTGAAACCTGTCTTAATCAACCACCTTTAGGACTTGTTAGATAAGTCATGTATTTGGTTTACAAAGGTTGGTTTTACAAACTGTATTTTGGTACATCCTAAATAAGTTTACTTTGGATTTGTTTTTTACATGTATAATTGGAATAATCAGTTTTAATTCTCACACAAATCTCAAAACTTATAGCATCATTATATTGTTGGTTGTCTTAACCTGAGACAAAAAATGATCATTTAATGTTTGTCTGTATATGTTAGGGACAGAAGAAGAGGAAAATAAAACAGATTCATTTTCTAAAGTGGCCGGATTTTGGTTGTCCAGAAACTACCTGGTTATTGTTAGATTTTGTAATGGCTGTCAGATTGTATAAGCCACATGACATGCAAGGGCCAATCATAGTTCATTGTAGGTATGTAAAGTAAATCTTTTTTTTTAAGTCCAAAAAAAAGGGTGATGTATTCATTGTGTTTATTTGTGTTTATATATCCATTTATCATACTTTTGTTATCTCACTGTTGTTTCAACCTTTCTTATATAAATTATATCAAATTATTGATTTCATTAAGTGAATACTGTGGTTTTCAGTTATCATTTAACATTTTGATAATGTTTGGATAGTGATGCTTACAGGTAAAATGCAGATCAAGTTTAATTTTTCAACAGTTTTGTCATTTTATTGCAGAAAACTATTAGTTAAATTAAATAAACTCTAGTATGGTTGTGTATAGTTTTAAGCAATGGTGTTGTTGTAAACAACTCAATTTTTTTTTTTAATTTGGTGAAGTAAGAAGTACATATCTTAAAGAAAAAATATTACCACTGAGAGATATTTTAAGATGATTTTTTTCACCTTTTTACTTCAATATAAAAATATATATAAACTATAATAGTTTGAACAAATTATATTGTATTCACTAGTGCTTTCATGCATTTCATCTTGCAATCTTCAGGTGAATGATGCTTTATGGCTTCACTGTTAAAACACTAGACATAATTGTATTTTCTGTTGTTTCCACATATAATCCACAAAACATTGACATGACTGATGTAATTAAAACAACTAAACCTATACCATTGGAAAATAACAGAAAAAAGTCATGGAAAATAACAATATTTATAGAAAACTTATATTATATATATTTTTAGTGCTGGTGTTGGTCGTACAGGAACATTTATAGCACTTGATCATCTTCTATATAGAATTAAAGAACATGATGAAATAGATATCTTCAATATTGTATTAGAAATGCGAAACTATAGACCATCAATGGTACAGACTGAGGTAAGTTAAAACATGTCTCTGACACTACAGACCATCTATGGTACAGACCGAGGTAAGTTAAAACATGCTTGTGACACTACAGACCATCAATGGTACAGACCGAGGTAAGTTAAAACATGTCTGTGACACTACAGACCATCAATGGTACAGACCAAGGTAAGTTAAAACACGTCTGTGACACTACAGACCATCAACGGTACAGACCGAGGTAAGTTAAAACATGTCTGTGACACTACAGACCATCTATGATACAGACTGAGGTAAGTTAAAACATGTCTGTGACACTACAGACCATCAATGGTACAGACCGAGGTAAGTTAAAACATGTCTGTGACACTACAGACCATCAATGGTACAGACCAAGGTAAGTTAAAACACGTCTGTGACACTACAGACCGTCAATGGTACAGACCGAGGTAAGTTAAAACATGTCTGTGACACTACAGACCATCTATGGTACAGACCGAGGTAAGTTAAAACATGTCTGTGACACTACAGACCATCTATGATACAGACTGAGGTAAGTTAAAACATGTCTGTGGCACTACAGACAATCAATGGTACAGACCGAGGTAAGTTAAAACATGTCTGACACTACAGACCATCAATATTACAGACCAAGGTAAGTTAAAACACGTCTGTGACACTACAGACCATCAATGGTACAGACCGAGGTAAGTTTAAACATGTCTGTGACACTACAGACCATCTATGATACTGACAAAGGTAAGTTAAAACATGTCTGTGACACTACAGACAATCAATGGTACAGACCGAGGTAAGTTAAAACATGTCTGTGACACTACAGACCATCTATGATACAGACTGAGGTAAGTAAAAACATGTCTGTGACACTACAGACAATCAATGGTACAGACCGAGGTAAGTTAAAACATGTCTGTGACACTACAGAAATTCAATGGTACAGACCGAGGTAAGTTTAAACACGTCTGTGACACTACAGACCATCAATTGTACAGACCGAGGTTAGTTAAAACATGTCTGTGACACTACAGACTATCAATGGTACAGACCAAGGTAAGTTCAAACATGTCTGTGACACTACAGACCATCAATGGTACATACTGAGGTAAGTTAAAACAAGTCTGAGACAACAGACCATCTATGGTACAGACCAAGGTAAGTTAAAACATGTCTGTGACACTACAGACCAATAATGGTACATACAGAGGTAAGTTTAAACAAGTCTGAGACAACAGACCATCTATGGTACAGACCAAGGTAAGTTAAAACATGTCTGTGACACTACAGACCATCTATGGTACAGACCACGGTAAGTTAAAACACGTCTGTGACACTACAGACCATCTATGGTACAGACCAAGGTAAGTTAAAACATGTCTGTGACACTACAGACCATCTATGGTACAGACCAAGGTAAATTAAAACACGTCTGTGACACTACAGACCATCTATGGTACAGACCAAGGTAAGTTAAAACACGTCTGTGACACTACAGACCATCTATGGTACAGACCAAGGTAAGTTAAAACACGTCTGTGACACTACAGACCATCTATGGTACAGACCAAGGTAAGTTAAAACACGTCTGGGACACTACAGACCATCTATGGTACAGACCAAGGTAAGTTCAAACATGTCTTGAGAGTCAGACCAGTTATTATACAGATTGACGTAAGTTAAAACAAGTCTTTTAGTACAATACTTTTATGGTACAGACTGTAAGTCTTTCTTGAGCCTTATTTGTGTAATGTATTATTTTCATACGTGGTACACAATTTAGAAAAAGGCATTTGAGTTGTGAAAAATCTGTGGGAGCTTCATGATTGATTCAACTGTAACATAATGATTGTTTTATTGATTTGCATGAATGAAGTTAAAAGTGATCAAGCAGATTTATCATTTTTATACGCCCGTCAAAGACGGGGCGTATTATGGGATCACCCTTGGCGGGCGTCCGGGAGGGCGGATGGGCGGGCAGGCGTACTGGCGGTGGGTTTGTCCGGCCCATAACTCTGACATCTAAGGTCAGAATGACTTGAAACTTGGTATGCTTACTTACCACGATGATGCAAAGTGCAGTGCTCAGGAACCGTAACTCTAGCTTCCTTAATTTTTGAGTTATTCCCCTTTGAATGCTGTTAGCATGTTTGTCCGGATCATAACTTTGACATCTATGGTCAGAATGACTTGAAACTTGGTATGCTTACTTACCACAATGATGCCAAGTGCAGTGCACAGGAACCGTAACTCTAGCTTCCTTAATTTTTGAGTTATTCCCCTTTGTGTGCTGCCAGAGTACGCGGCAGGTTTGTCTGGCCCATAACTCTGACATCTATGGTCAGAATGACTTGAAACTTGGTATGCTTACTTACCACGATGATCCGAAGTGCAGTGCTCAGGAACCGTAACTCTAGCTTCCTTAATTTATTCTACCAGGGAGCAGATACACATAGAGTTGTAGGCTGAAGAACTTGCTGTCTTTCAAACAACCCAACTCAATTTTGTGATGAAGGTTACGAGAACATGATGGTAAAATTATATAAATGGTGTGGCTGGTGGTAAGTCTATTTTGTTACTGAAAATAATACCAAAATCTCAATAATTACTATTGTTTTTTATTGTACTTGTTGACTTGTGCACTGCATTTTGTATCATTGTGATGAATAATTGAATTGACTTATTGATTATGAACACCTCATATGAACTGTATAAGTCCCTTTACAGTTCATAATAAACAAAATATCCACATAAATGACTTGCAGATTTGACGGGCGTATCATGCTCTGCCATGCGGAACTCTTGTTTATTTATTAATTTTCAACAAAATTGATCTAAGGTTTTATAATTTCAGGACCAGTATATATTTATACATGACTGTATATCAGACTATCTGTGTGCCTCTGATGAGGATGAGGATTTACAAAGAGAACAAGTAGAAGAATACTTAGCAGAGGGTAAACTTTTGGTTTAGAATAGCAGGAATTACTTTTAAGATTTTTGGATGTTTCTGTAAATGCTATCATATGGTCATTTCTTATCTGTCCAACTGTTAGAAGTTACATGATCTTCTACTTAAAACAGCTAGGTGTAGTCACAACATGTTGCTTAAATCTCTTTGGATTAGATAACAAGATTCTCTATGATACTGCATTTAGCTAGCAAGTGTCAATATTATAGATAATCTTGGTTAGAGTAATCACCTTTAATAATTAATTTGGTAAAGAACTGATCATATGCTTCTCAAATACACATTTCCATATTTGTCATTTAGTATGACCCTAGAAAACTAACACTTGTTCACTCCTGTATATAAAGAGTAGTTTTTAAGGTTAAAGGGGAAAGAGAGAACTAGGGGTGAGAGAAAAGACAAGAAATGTAAACTCTATGTAAGCAGCCATAGAAAAGCTGCATTGGATGTCCAATGCATGCTGCTTATAATGTACAAGGTATGCCATGGATGTCCAAGACAAGAAAAGCAATAAAAGCCATGTCAACATTATAATAACATGTTGTCATTGTGTTACACTTGTCTTAAAAGTAATTTCTTAATTAGATCACTTTCATTTATACATGCAGGGAACAATCTTTGAAAAGCCTTAAAATAAGGTCTTTAAGTCTGAACTGTCATGAATTTAAACGTTAAATGATAAATTCTAAAGAATTTTAACATGCAGTCTGATAAGAATACTGAATAATAACATTTACACACTTTTCCATTGGGGATAGTTTTAATTTCTCCATACTGCATGCAGAAATAGAGATAAATATAAAATAAAATAGAAAGATTAGTTTCTAAATAATAAGTTAAGCAGAACATACAAACCCTCTGGCATCATATATTGGGTAATGTTCAGAATCAAAGATGTCATCATTTACTGACCCTATAATCCCAATTCTTTCTTGTACAGGTTAAAAGTATATAATGGCTGAATACTCATAATATCCATAGCCACTTGCACAGGTTTCATTAGGCAAAATTTGTAAACAGGTTTAACCAGGATACTGGTACCTTTATATCAATATTAATGATATGTTACTTAGATCTTTAACAGATTTTTAGCTCACCTGAGTACAAAGTGCGTCGTGCATCGTGCCTCGTCTGCCATGCGTCAACTTTTGATTGTTAACATTCCTGAGGCAACAATTTGAGTGCAAACTTCATCAAACATTGTCAGAATGATCCTCTTGACAAAAGCTAGCTCAAGTTCGTATATGGGCCATATTGGGTCAATAAGTAGGTCACTAGGTAAAATTGCAAGAAAACCTTGTTAACACTCCTGAGGCCCTAATTTTAGTCCAACCTTCATCAAACTTGCTCAGAATGATCCTCTTGACAAAAGCCAGCTCAAGTTTAAATATGGGCCATGTTGGGTCAATAAGTAGGTCACCAGGTCATTAATAGAAAAACATTGTTAACACTCCTGAGGCCCCAATTTTAGTCCAGTCGTCATCAAACTTGCTCAGAATGATCCTCTTGACAAAAGCTAGCTCCAGTTTGTATATGGGCCATGTTGGGTCAATAATTAGGTCACTAGGTCAAGTAATAGAAAAACCATGTTTACACTCCTGAGGCCTCAATTTGAGTGCAATCTTCATCAAACATTGTCAGAATAATGCTCTTGACAAAAGGTAGCTCATATTCGTATATGGGCCATGTTGGGTCAATAAATAGATCACTAGGTAAAATTGTAAGAAAAACCTTGTTAACACTCAGGAGGCCCCAATTTTAGTCCAATCTTCATCAAACATTGTCAGAATAATGCTCTTGACAAAAGCTAGCTCAAGTTCAAATATGGGCCATGTTGGGCCAATAAGTAGATCACTAGGTCAAATTATAAAGAAACCTTGTCAACACTCCTGAGGCCCCAACTTTAGTCAAATACATGTATTCATCAAACTTAGTCAGCATGATCCTCTTGACAAAAGCTAGCTCAAGTTTGTATAAGGGCCATGTTGGGTCAATAATTAGGTCACTAGATCAAATTATATAGAAACCTTGTTAACACTCCTGAGGCCCCAATTTTGGTCCAATCTTCATCAAACTTGACAAAAGCTAGCTCAAGTTCGTATACTTGCCATGTTGGGTCAGTAAGTAGTTCACTAGGTCAAATTATATAAAAACCTTGTTAACACATATGAGGGGTCAATGTTAGACTAATTGTCATTAAACTTGCTCAGAATGATCCCCTGGATGAAAGCTAGCTCAAGTTTGTATATGGTTCATGTTGGGTCAATAAGTAGGTCACTAGCTCGAAAAATAGGAAAAATCTCTTTTAAGAAAAATAGCTCCAGTTTGCCAAAATCAAGCTGAGTGTACATCAGTTTCAGGTGAGCGTTCAGGGCCTTCATGGCCTTCATGGCCCTCTTGTTTTAGTCTTCTTTGTGATCATTTAAAACAAGTTGCATTTTAGGTTGTGGTTTTCAGACTGGGATTGAGTTCTTTTCTTTTATGCATCAAATCATTTAAATGATTTGGCATGCAAATCATTTGATACTTGCTGAGCATGTTGCATGATTAGTCATGCTTTTTATTCATATTTTTATATTTCGTTTAATTTCAGCGCTATATGAAAATGTACCTCGGAGATAATACATCCTGTCTTTGTTCTTCTGTATAAATTTATAATAGAACAACCTGTGACTGAACATTTACAATGAAGACAACATAGTTCTGATTCCAGAAACAGAATTTTGATGTGATTATGTCAAAAAACTTTATTCTTGGATACATTATAAAGTGTCAATTGACGAAACATTCCATAGAGCAGAGGTGGTGCATGCATATTTGTTAATTGTTTAATTTATTTATTTTTTTTTTTTTTTTTTTTTTTTTTTTTTTTTTTTTTTGTGAAATAATCATGTTTATTATTATTTCATATTTTATTGTATTGTATTAGTATAAATTCCTAAAAAAATATAAATTCATCATTTAAATAGATTTTAAGTATTTAATGATTAATTTTATGGTTAAGGTATTTGATATACTGAATAATATCTATAAGATGTGCCTTAGAATGGTCTATTTATTATTTTTCCCTAAATTAAAAAATCTTGCAGTTAATTTTAGTTCTTAGGATTAACATCTTAACAATAAAATAAAGTTGACATCAGCCAAAGTAATAAAAAAAACCCTAAATTTTCTATTTTTGTATTTAAAATGAGCCAAAACTAAGCCAAATATTGTGCAATAGAGAGGAATAAAATATAAATTGTGTGCCAAAAAAAGTGAACTTGTAAAGGGAGATAATATACATTGTGTACGAAAAAATAGTTAACTGTAAAGGGAGATAATAAACATTGTGTGTTAAATATGGTGAAATGCAGTGGTAAAGAATATACTTTTGGTGCCAAAAATTGTGAACTGCGAAGGAAGTTTATACATATTGTGTGCCAAATATAGTGACTTGTAAAGAAATATAATATGCATTTCTGCCTTAAACTACAGAGAGATGATGTACATTATATACATTTGCTCTTTTAGTACAAAAGAATTAACACAATTTCCTATGAGAAAACATGAAGTGTTTAAGAACACTTAGAGAGATAATTAATACATGCCCATTTATTTTCTCTATCATGTTTTTGTCAATTCACAATATGACATTGATCATAATCCTCATACATACATTCCATTTTATTAGAGTGTGTTGTTTATATATTTGTTAAGAAAGCTAATTGAACTATTGATAGTTTTAGATATACGTATTGTTAATTATATTTTATATGTACATTCCTAGTTAAATTTTTATCTCATTTTACATTGATTGCTTCATTGAATATTAATAAATATTTTTTTTATTTCTTTGAGATGTGTTTTGTTTTGATTTTATAAGAGACTTCTTTAATATCTTCATAACACTTGTGTCATTTGTAAGATTTAACGTATCATTGAAATCTAATACAGGGACTAAACTTAGCAGGGATTCAAATAAAAGTCTGTTCTGATCCGGAAGCTTCATAAGGCTTGATTTTAGACACAAAGAGACTGAGAATATGATGAGCTTAATATAGGGGATTTTGATGATGTCTATTCATTTAGCATGTATAGACAAGAAATCCAAAATGAATTGACATACCTTGCAGCCTTCCTGGCCCTTTAACTCATTTTTAATGGTCTAATCATTGGAATATCAAAGAATACAATAAACTATATTAAGTTCATACTGGTGTGAAGCTAGCCCGCGCAATTCTAGCCTGCAATTTATTTAAAATCCGCCAACACGCAATTCTAATTTTTGCACAGAAAAAAATATTTCATACCCTTTATCATTAAGATAAACAATATTGCATCAATACACAGTCCAGAAGAAGAAAATACCTTTTATAAAAACAACCTGGTTAATAAGACCACAAGACTAATTTTTCAACAAAAAAAGGAAAATTACCCCTCCGGCGTAATACGCTTTTTCCAATCTAGGCCTTTCTGTCACAGATTTATCTATCCAACTAGATAATTTGGTGAAAATTTCAAGAACCCTAGAGTGGTAAAACAGTTCTAACAAGAGCTCAAAAGGCAGATACCCCCTCACAAAAATGAAATTTTGAACAAAAGTTAGGGTGAACTTGCGTATCTGGCGTCAGACGCTTTTCCCCATCTTGGCCTTTCTGTCACAGATTCATCTATCCAACTAAAAGATTTTGAGAAAATTTCAAAAACTCTAGAGGGGTAGAACAGTTCTAACAAGAGCTCAGAAGGCAGATACCCTCTTCCAAAAATGAAATTTTGAACAAAGGTTAAAGTTGATCTAGCGTATCTGGCGTCAGACGCTTTTCCCCATCTAGGCCTTTCTGTCACAGATTCAGCTTTCCAACCACAAGATTTGGTGAAAATTTTAAGAACCCTAGAGGGATAGAACAGTTCTAACAAGAGCTGAGAAGGCAGATACCTCTTCCAGAAAATTGAAATTTTGAACAAAGGTTAAGGTTGAACTAGCGTACAATGTATCTGACGTCAGACGCTTTCTCCCATCTAGGCCCTTCTTCATAGAATTTGCTATTCAACCACAAGATTTGATAAAAAATTTCAAGAACCATAGAGGGGTAGAACAGTTCTAACAACAGCTCAGGAGGCAGATACCTGAATGAAGTCGGAACCTTTCTTGAAATTTCATTCACTGCATTGGTCATGTTTGTATTTATTAATTTAGATTGATTTAGTAATAATTATTTTGAGTTATTCGAAAAAGGCTTTTTTAAACTTTAAATATTTTGTATGTCAATTTTTTTTTTATAAAAACCCAAGGCGACTAGATTTATTTGATAATTATTTAAAGATCAATTACATCTTACTAAATAATAGATATTACTTTGCAATTTTGCCAAGGTGAGAGGTTCTGAGTTTCGCTAAACAATTTAGCTTAATTGATTAACTATCGCATCATATTACGGCGTAAGGACTTGCACCATGTACTTCCTATACCAGAACCACTTGTATTTTTAGCATGGTTGACACATTTCCAAAATTTCTGAAAATTAATCCAAGAAGACCCTAGTTTTCTTTGATAAAAACGGGAATATTTGTGGATACAGAATGGATATACATGTATCATTTAATGTTGTTCAGGGTTAGTTGACCATCTTTTTCTACAAAAATGGTCTTTTTAGTGTATTTTAAAATTTTCTGTATTGTTGCCAAAATGTTTAATGCATTGAGAAAATTTAAATTGGGTATATAAATTTGCATAATACTAGATTATGAGCTAAACTGGCCAATTTTGGTTTACATTTCCACGACTGAGTCTGTAACCATAAGAAAAAAGAAAACAACATAGCATTAACTATAATGACTTATTTCAACTTGTTTTATGTTGCTAAAATCAGTGCGATTAGAATGAAGTCATTTGTAATAATTTTCAGTGTTTAAGTTTAAAGGTCGGGTTAAGTACAAAACAGGTAAAATTGTCTAATTTATGTTTTCGGGCCTTAATTTGAGTTGTTTTGAACAGTTTCTTCTGTAATTTATTGTATTTTTCTGAATTATCTGTGGAAATGCAATCGTTGTATATGTTTAAACATTAAAAGTCCATGGAAACTGTGCCAACATAAACAAACTTATCAGTTTTCCTGTCTATATCAAACTTTCAGTTTGTGCTCCTTTTGATATTTTGTGCCATCATTAGAAGAAAACCATTACAAAAATCTTTAATTTATGCAACTACGATTTATCGATTCTATTAGAACAACTTTTTATGCATATTGATAAGTAGTGAACTAGGAACTAGGAACTCCTCGAGATATCATCATTTAGCCTAGGGAAATCAAAAACGTTAAAGTTAGACGACTCAAAAAGCAATCACGATAGCCTACTTTGCTAAATAAACGGATAATCCAATGACCTTATCCCTGTGCTTCTTTAAAAGTGGAGATAATATACACGTCTTTTCAAAAATATTGTAGTCTTTAAGTTTCCTGCAGAATGTGTGACCTTGACCTTTGAACCACTATCGTGACTGCTAAATTAATGCTACAAAAATGTTAAAGTAATTCAGATTATTTACCAATTTATACAAATTTAGTAAGAATCTGTGACCTTCACTTTTGACCAATGACATTAATATACATATTTAAAAGTATCCACAATTTATGGATCCTGCTCTCGTTACACTGAACATATTTTACCTTAAAACATAGAAGAGCGAGTAACCGAAAACATCCGAATTAAAGAGGATGTGATTTAAAATCTATAAAACTATTGAATGGCGCGAGGAAAAAATATAATCGGAGGTATACAATTAACCATAGTAATATCATCTGGGCCTTCAAAAGGGTATATCGTAATTTTAAGCTCTGCAGACAAGTACTCAATCCTTCCATTCACATAACCCTGATAATGTGTCAAAAGTAAATACTCTCACCTCAGATTTAAGTCTATGTCTGACCTGGCCGGGAATTGAACCAACATCAGATCCTCCACCCCGCCTCCAAGAAGATCCGCCTCTAAACGACCTAGACATTATTTAGTTGGAGTTGGGTTTGTGGTCTTAGGTGCCAGCTTGCGAATCACAATGCCTTGCATCTATAAAGTTAATTCCCCTGCCATTTGTTTAGTTTTTCTAACTGCTGTATGTCCATTTTTTCTATGAGTACTCCAGTTTCCTTTACCATTTCCCAATATGATTACCTTCATACAGTGAATTATCTGCACCAGGATGCTAAATACCATCAACATAGCATAGCATAGCATAGCATGAATGCAAACCAGTTAAATGTTAGCTTGCAAGGTTCTTAATCTTTTCGCAGTGACAGCTGTAGTGAGAAAATGTGTCATTTGCATAATGATTGCTGTACCATGTTAATATTTATCTCAAAGTCAATGCTTAGAATAAAAAAAACAAGTTCCTGTATCAACACAAAAGATTAAGAAAAACATTACATAATTTTTCATACATGTTTTGATAATTTCCACAATGAATGAACAATCAGTAATCAAAGTTTAATGAGAAATAAATTTTGTATATTTTAATCACATCATGCAACATTTTCCTACAAAAAAGGCTTCTTGGTTCATTAAGACAATGAAAAATTGCATCTTCCATTACTGCGAGTCAGAATTTATAACTATTTCTTAAAACTTTTCAGCACTTATGCACTTGTTTTGTATACTAGAATATTCATATGGTATTTTTCTTCATATTCGTAACACAAAATGCTTGTATCATCATATGTTTAAATGACCCCATCTTTTCCTTCTTAAAAGTTTCTTTCCTGTTGTACAGTGAATTTTAAAACTCTTATTTTTGAGTGAATTTTTAAGGCTCCTTTTTTGGGGTTAGTTTTCAACAGTCGAAATCATCACTTTTTTTTTATCTTGGTCCTTTTTTCTTATTTTGATCATACTTCAATGTAGTTTTTACTTTAAATGTTTTCAAGCATTATTTATATGCATAGAACAGGGTCATAAGTAAGGGTCATGACTTTTTTTTAAGACATTATTTCTTACTAAATAAGATCTTTTTGCTACACTGTTCCAATTATATACATTTTTTGTTTAATGCAACTAACTAAATGCCATAAAGTGATTTCAGTACTTTCAATACTTTGATTAGCTCATGGTAGCAAACCTCATTTGTGATAAAATAGTGCATAAAAAACTCAGGGACCTTTACTAGACCCTGCTCAATTAAATCTTTTAATAGATGCCACTGTGCAATTTTACCAAGGTGAGAGCTTCTGAGGTTTGCAAAAGAGTTAGTCTGAGTTGGTTGACACAAGGACTTATTACTGAAATATGGGTGCATGAAACTAAATATTATGACCAAATTTGGGCAATTTTGACTGTCATTTCATGACTGGGTATCTGCCTTCTGAGCTCTTGTTAGAACTGTTTTACCCCTCTAGGGTTCTTAAATTATTCATCAAATCTTGTGGTTGGAAAGCTGAATCTGTGACAGAAAGGCCTAGATGGGAAAAAGCTTCTGAAACCAGACACGCTAGTTCAACCTTAACCTTTATTCAAAATTTCATTTTTCGGGAGGGGGTATCTGCGTTCTCAGCTCTTGTTAGAACTGTTCTACCCCTCTAGGGTTCTTGAAATTTTCACCAAATCTTGTAGTTTGATAGCTGAATCTGGGACAGAAAGGCCGAGATGGGAAAAAGCGTATTACGCACCAGGCGTAATTTTCCGTTTTTTTGTTGAAAAATTAGTCTTGTGGTTTTAATATACAAGTGGTCTTTTTAAAAAGGTATTTTCTGCTTTTGGACTTTGTATTGAATAATATTGTTTATTTCAATAATAATGGGAACTAAATATTGTCTTCTCTGGAAAAAAAAAAGAATTGCGGGCTGGCGGTTTTTGATAGGAATTGGGGCTAGCTTCACACCAGTAAAGTTCAGCCATGTCTGGGGTTTACCTTATTGTCTCGGTACATTAGACATGGAGGCATTGTTGCTAGTTGGTGTAGAATTGGACTAATCAATTTACTCATTCTTTTATTTAGAAGAAAAAAAATCCAACTCCAGTTTGTCCTTTGTCAAGGTTTACAATCATTTCAATACCGTATGCTGCATTGTGTCGACTTTGCATCAACAAGAAATACTTTGTACACTGCATCAACGATGAGATTTTTTTTTTAGCCATGTGACTGGACACATAATTTAAATTAATTCAGGAAATAACCTATATAATAAAATTCAATTGTTGTATGGCACAAATTTTAAGTGTTTCATATAGATCTTGACTGGTATTATTTGATTTTTATCAGTTTGCCACAGTTTTGATGACACGTGAGCTTGAAGCTTCTTGTAATACCGTCTTGATGAAATGAATTTAATATCTCTATGTGTTAATCGACTGAACTTCATACCTGTATGTATCGACTGTGTGTACTTTATATCTGTATGTGTATCGACTGTGTGTTAAATCTCTATGTGAGAGTCGACTGTACTTTATACCTGTATGTGTATCGACTGTGTGTAAAATCTCTATGTGTGAATCGACCGTACTTTATACCTGTATGTGTATCGACTGTGTGTAAAATCTCTATGTGTGAGTCGACTGTACTTTATACCTGTATGTGTATCGACTGTGTGTAAAATCTCTATGTGTGAATCGACCGTACTTTATACCTGTATGTGTATCGACTGTGTGTACTTTATATCTGTATGTGTATCGACTGTGTGTTAAATCTCTATGTGTGAATCGACCGTACTTTATACATGTATTATGTATCGACTGTGTGTTAAATCTCTATGTGTGAGTCGACCGTACTTTATACCTGTATGTGTATCGAATGTGTGTAAAATCTCTATGTGTGAATCGACTGTACTTTATACCTGTATGTGTATCGACTGTGTGTACTTTATATCTGTATGTGTATCGACTGTGTGTTAAATCTCTATGTGTGAATCGACCGTACTTTATACCTGTATGTGTATAGACTGTGTGTACTTTATATCTGTATGTGTATCGACTGTGTGTAAAATCTCTATGTGTGAATCGACTGTACTTTATATCTGTATGTGTATCGACTGTGTGTACTTTATACCTGTATGTGTATCGACTGTGTGTTAAATCTCTATGTGTGAATCGACCGTACTTTATACCTGTATGTGTATCGACTGTGTGTACTTTATACCTGTATGTGTGTCGACTGTGTGTTAAATCTCTATGTCTGAATCGACCGTACTTTATACCTGTATGTGTATCGACTGTGTGTGTACATAATACCTGTATGTGTATCGACTGTGTGTAAAATCTCTATGTGTGAATCGACCGTACTTTATACATGTATGTGTATCGACTGTGTGTACTTTATATCTGTATGTGTATCGACTGTGTGTTAAATCTCTATGTGTGGATCGACTGTACTTTATACCTGTATGTGTATCGACTGTGTGTAAAATCTCTATGTGTGAATCGACCGTACTTTATACCTGTATGTGTATTGACTGTGTGTAAAATCTCTATGTGTGAATCGACTGTACTTTATACCTGTATGTGTATCGACTGTGTGTACTTTATATCTGTATGTGTATCGACTTTGTGTAAAATCTCTATGTGTAAGTCGACTGTACTTTATACATGTATTATGTATCGACTGTGTGTTAAATCTCTAAGTATGCATCGACTGTATTTAATATCTGTACGTTTGTAAAACTGTGCGTCAATTTTGTACTTGTGAAACAACTATATTTGAAATCTGGCGCGTGTATCCACTGTACTTAAGATCTGTGTAAATTGATTGTACCTAATATCTGTATATGTGAATTAACTGTACTTAATATCTTAACGTGTTAATCAACTGTACGTTCGTGTGTGTAACTGTACCTGAAATCTGCACTAGTATCTACTGTGCTTGATATATGTGCTTGTGAATCGATACAAAAGAGTTTTATAATCTTCAACCCTGATATACTAGTAATTTATCTTACAAAATAAATGCATAACATAGCTTTTTAATGTATTGTTGATAAAATAATTAACTATATCGAGGGTTCTTACAAAAATCAAGTAAGACAAACATCATTGATAATAAAACTGCCTTCTTTAGACGCTATCTAATGTTACGGCTAAAAGGTACCAAATGATGCAGTAAGGTACTTGTTAGGAGCTCATACCAATTACATATCCGAAAAAATCAACTTTGTGTTATTTTCACGAATGAATTTTAAAAAAAACTCGTAACTTATTTATAAAGAACATTACTTAATGTTTAATCCTGAAAAAGCTGTGCCAAAAATGAAATCAGTAACTTTCAAGACAACTAAAAAATTGCTTTTATTTATCAAATTCAACAACAGGTAATAATTCATGTGCACATAGATAACAGATCAAATCTTTATCGAAAATATTTGATTGTAATGACCCATTTATTGACAAATGTAGATAAATCATGGAGATAACAGTTTTTAGCCAATACAGGAAGTCAACATTGGTCCCGGTCGAGAACTGAATTAATGATAAAACTAAGCATGTTTTTACAGAAATGACATTTACCAGTACAAGGAAGTTAGAATGTCACATGATTGATTATAATATTTGTAATCATAATAGGGAAATTATTTACGCCCTTTGTATGATTTCTTTTGGAACATTTTGCTCTATTTGTATTAGTTAGGATAACAATGAAGCGTGTCAATTCCATTATATTTGTCTTGGTAAGTATCATTGAATAGATGTTTTACCTTAAGACCCTTACAAAAAATGTAAATACTGTCGAATCTTTTACCCCCCTTTTAAAAGCCACCTGTCTTCAATTCCTCTAGAACCGTTTTATGATAACATAAGCCTATGTATGTAGAAGTTAATAGTCCACTTTTTCGGAAAAGGTCTATTTTTCATTTTTAATTGTTTGAACTTTTGAACAACTAGCTAGCTGTTAGAGGCACTCTGATAACACTTTAACCACGCTTCTTGATATTTATTTCACTGTTCGTCTAAGTCGGGAGTTGTATTATCATAGGTCCCGTTGTGCTTTTCTATTTCTGTGACCGTTTTATATCCTCTATATAAGTTTCACTGTCTAATGGATTCAGGGACAAGCCTATATTGATATTCAAATAAATACCTTACCTGTCAACAAAAGGCAACCATTTTATCAATCACTATGGGCACCCTCAATTACTGCTTAATTTCAGGGGGAAAAAAGGAGCCAAGTAATCTTTGTATTGCTGAAGGTTTAAAAACTTGAAAAAATAGATATGTATGTTTATGTATAAACCTTACTCCGCTTTCGGTTTGCTGCACACTTATGTTGAAAAATGCTTCCGATAAAAGTGTTAGAACATAATCATTTCATATTTAAGCGTACGTTGAAATGAATGCTACTCTATACAAACATGCAAAATGACGTCATGTATGATCGATTTCTTAACATTTTTAACGAGATGATGTAAAAAGAACGTGTAATATTGCCAGTTCTTACCAAACATATTTTTACGTTACGTTCCTGAGTACCCGCCACTTCTTGTTAAGTTTTAAATACAGAAAAAGGTTTTCCCATCTATACAACTTTCGGGAGAGCATTAGAATACGATATTCTACTTACGACAGAGAGTAAAAACGGATGTTTTTCCACGGTTAGTGAGAAAATAGGTTTTCATCAAAGAATAGTTTCAGTTTGAAGGACATATGATTCCTTCATATAATTCTGCAGCTCAAAAATAGTATTTTATGAAGGTGATTCGAAATTGTTGATCACACACACACACACACACACACACACACACACACTCTCTCTCTCTCTCTCTCTCTCTCTCTCTCTCTCTCTCTCTCTCTCTCTCTCTCTCTCTCTCTCTCTCGTCAAATATCATGGGTATTTCGCAGTATAGTTTCGTTTTAGTCGAAAATTAAATGCTGCTGTTTTGACCTTTGCAGATAGGATTGTTTGCAACACAAACATTGAAATGTCGATAAGCTTTAGACCGTTACTGTCAATTAGCCAAAGAATTTATTATTATTATTATTATTATAGCGTGTATCAATTGCCTAAATCGATTAACGTTATGTTTTTCATGTAAATGGTATTATTTTCACGTGTTTCCTTGCAAACATAATGTCAGAAATTATCAATGGACGTAAAAATTACTATATAAAGTACTGTGTGGGTAATTGCAATGAAATATAAAAGTGTTTGTTAACAACAACAACTGTATCCGTTAAAGAAATTTAAATGAGTAACGTGCATTTACTCTGCATCAATATCACTTATGATTTAACTGATAAATTGAGATCCAGTGGCGTGGTTGTTTACTTTAGACATACACTCGACATAATGATACAGTCCTCTCTAGTGACTTGGTTCTTAAAATTGCAAACAGGGTTTAATTCATCTGGCTTTCTATGTTCCATAAATGATTAACTTTGTTTTAAAATTCACTGGTTTAACATAAATTTATGCCGATTGAAAAGGGTACCTGATTTCTACAAGTCCGTTTAGTAATGTTTGTATGAATGGTTGCCAATTACACGAATTCGTTTTCTGTCATGAAACATATTTCCTATTCAGTTTTGAAATATCACAGAACGTGATTTGAATTAAAATTTAAAACAAACTTCGTTATGTAAAGGGCTCAGAAAACAAAAAAATCTTGTGTTTTCTGGAATTCAAAACCCCAAAAATTGCCTGATACAATGAGGATTTTTTAAAAATAGACATTATTATTATTATTATTATTATTATTATTATTATTATTATTATTATTATTATTATTGCGTAAAGGGGTTAACAACCATTCAAGACCGTTAAACGTTAAATGCATGTGATTTATTTTTGTGTAAAAACAATGATGTAAATTTCTGATAAACTCCACCAACATATCATTAGTTTTCACTTGCACAACTAATTAAGTGGGTGCGTTTGTAAGCGTTTAAAGCAATAACATACATTTTGGGTTCCTTGAAATAAGCAACTACACTAGAAGAAGCATGGGTTTTCTCAATTTGCAAAACATACAAAGTATAAATATGTACTTCGCGTTTGGCGCTTGGTGTTTATGTTTTAATAAACTCTTCTTTTTTTTAAAAAAATGGATCATCACAGGACTATTCTTAATGATTTTTTTTTTTTAATTTTTTGATTTCAGATTTATTTCATAATTTTTGAGTAAAATTTAGATATCATAAATAGAAATATTTCATTCTTCTAATTTTCTTTTTCCTTATTTCTTTCTCTCTTTTTTTCTTTCTTAAGTCGCTTGTTTTTAAATTCGAAAACGGTTCGAAGATTTACTGAATTTTGAGTTTTTAAAGTTTTTAACTAAAAAACAAAGCCGTGAACATAACAAAATTTTTTTAAATATAATTTTCAACATTTTGAGATTTTCAAAAAATATCTTTTTGAAAAAAAATATGGGAGAATTTCTTGTTAACCGTTTATTTAGATGTTTCTGATGTAATAAAAATTTCATTTTTTATGTAATTACGAGAATTGTATGTTCTAAATTTTATTTGCACGCCACAAAATCACTGAAGCTTTATGATGTTTTAAAATAAGCTAATAAATCCTTTGAATTGGGGAGACTACTTCTGCAAGGAATAATCTTTTAATTGTCAGTGAAGGGACGTTGATTTTGACATAGAGGTAAACTAAAAAATAAGAAAAATAAAAATTATTCTTAAAATGATTGGATAAATTTTTATTATAAAGAAAAAAATGCATAGTATAGAATGTTCTAGAGATAACACGTTGTCGATTGAGCACAGAAACAGCAATTGTAACAGTTAACTGATTTTGACCATTTATAACATGCCGGTCTTTATCTTTAGTACGATGACCGATAGCGGCCGCCAAAATACAACTGCAGAGTAGTATGTTTTTGTACGTGTACACATTTCGCATGTAAAAAACACAACTGCAAAGAAATATGTTTTTTTTTTTCTAAAAATTATTTATTGTTTTTGAGTCAATCTATCTCTGTTTAACTTGATGTAAAACAGGTGCAATATAAAGCGATCGAAAAAACTAGCCTGATACCTATAAATTCAGAAAATCTTGCATTTTTTTGTCTAAACATATATCAGGGCCTATGGACTTGTGTGTATACATCAAGTATACATAAAATTCTAAATCTTTTTTTCTTTGCATGATTAGAATATTTAACATGTTAATCTTCAATTATACTTAATATAACAAACAAGTAATAATACATTTGTATTGCAATGCAATAATGCGTTTGTTACATGTACATTAAAACGTATTTCTTCAACTTGATTATCGCAAACACTTTACACGCATTTTCAATAAAACAGAGCAATCACTGTCGCCGGCCTGTTGCAATGATTTTTTCTATTCAATTCCTTATGCTGAAGGCGCATAAAGTTTAGATAAATCGTTGCTTACTTCAGTTTATTTCAATTTATTTCTTAAACACTACAAAAATAGTTAGAGAGGTTCAGTAAGTTTGAAATTGACATGTTCGTTACTGTCGCCGTATTTGTAATGTAGTTTTCTTGTCTGGTGTAATAGGTGAAAACTCACTAAATGACGATCGGGTTCGGATTTTTAAAGTTAAGCTTTATGAGGACTAATAAATTAATACACTAAGACAAGTTAAGTATCATTTGTCTTTGAAGAATTCATACATCAACGCATGTCGCCGGATTTCTGAAAGGTTCGTTACTAACAAATTTGGCACTGGTCATTTTTGTCACACAGGGATATCTTTAAGCTTGTACTGGATTAATATTATGACTTAATCATGGGGATTATAAAACAACTGCATTTACTATAACAAACATTGAAAATCGATGTTTTTTTTCGCAGAGAACATTACAGTACAGTAGCAGAAAAGTTACGATTGAAAAATTCGTTACTTTGAATAAAACAGGCGTGTTCTAAAAAGACAACGACATTTTTATGTTTTTTCAAGATGTATTCATCAGTATTTAAACGAAAATGAAAAATCATTAAGAAAAAACTGATTTTTTAAAGATAATTTTGCCAAAAAATGTAATGCTTGAAATGTTCGTTACCGAAAAGTACGTTACTATAGCGAGGAAACTACAGAAAGGTAAAGTATATCCGAGTTTTAATCACGTGGTATAGATAGAAGTTGAAGCCCGCCATATTTTAATTTCCATACACATGACGACATTGAATAAAAAAACCATCATTATCGTGAAAATCATAAATGAGGTAGGTACTTATTATTGTTGTTCACAAACATAATGAAAAACCAATTGTTTGTATGTAAAACATATATTACATTAAGGCATAGTGGTATAAGCAAGGTTTATAAACGAAAGCTTTCACGTTAGCACTACAATTTTTTCAAATGATACATTTTAAAATGCAAAATGTTCGTTACCTAAAGGTAACGAACATTTTGATCAACTATCAAAACAAAGATAATATTTTTAGCATTAAAAAGCAAAAATAAACCAAACGGTTATGTTTTCTATGCCAATAAAAGTTCCAGTTGCATATACAATGTATCATTTTGTCTCCTGAATTACTGTGATATGTCTATTTTGATGTTTAATTTCTGGGTGATATGATTTTCAAAACATTTATACAACAACATGTCCTGCTTTCAGATAAGTTTAGTATTGGTATAAGATTCAAGACAGTTTCATTACCAATGACAAGTAGTAATATAATTCGAAAGTATTTGAGTAGAATTACACAGCTTACTGATTTGAAATGCATTAATAATACAATTTCATTTGAGTAACGAACATTTCTGTCTGAAAGTAACGAACATTTCATACCGTTTGTTACTTTATTATGTATATTTTTATTACAGATATGACTAAATCTCGGGCTCAGATACAGAGAGAATATAGACAAAGATTAAAAGAAAGAGATAATGAGGGGTATCTAGCCAAGGAACGAGAGAGAAGAAGGCGATATTACATACCGAGTGAAAACCTATCAAGAAAAGAAAGAACGGCTAGAAATGCATATAATAGAAACTATTTAAGGGTGTATCGCGCCAAGAAAAAGGAAGCAATACATCGTATACAACAAGAAAATCTACAAAACATAGAAGTAGCTAGCACCAGTGGATACGAAAGTGCACTATCCCCAGTTGATCCATCTAATTCAGATATTGACAACAGAATGATTGTTCAGCTTCGTTTTCAAAAAAAGGCGAATGGACCAAAAATGAGAATTAGCAAAGAGTTAAGTATGGTGAAACTAGAAATGAAAGATCTACAAGAAAAGTATGACAATTTAAAAAGAAAATATAGAACAAATTCACGATCGTTACAAAGAATGAAAAGACAAAAAGTAAGCAGTCCAAGTACCCCGAGGTCGAAAACAGAAAATATGCTAAAGGAAATGAGATTGTCAAAGGAGCAGAAAGACAGAGTAAGAAAAGAACTGATTTTTGCCAATGCAATTTGTCATGATTTGAAAGCAAAGTCAAGAAACACTACAGTTCATAAAAGGAACGAAATCGCTTCAATCGTCGCTGGTAAAACTATCAAAAAATACCGTCTTCTGAGAAAGTTAGGAATGAAGTCAGGACTCAATCGCAATAAGTTATCAAAACTTGCAACTAAGAAAGAAACAGTCTTTCAGAAAATTTCCAGAAAACGCGAGATATCGAAAAATAAAGATAAAGTTCTTGAATTTTTAAAGAGAGATGATAATTCAAGAAGCATGCCGGGAAAAGGTGATTTTGTGAAAACTGATAATAAAAAGGAACAAAAACGCATACTCGTGGACTATCTTGGCAATTTGTATCAGAAGTTTATGTCTGAAAACAATGATGTAAAGCTGTCATTTACATCATTCAGTAGAATCAGACCAAGATATATCATGCTGACGTCATTCATACGAAGAGACACATGCTTGTGCACCAAGCACCAGAATATGTCATTAACACTGAAAGCGATTAAACGCCAAAATATCAGCGTGTCCTTAAATGCTGAAAAAGAAATAGAAAATAAAGAAAATATAGTAAAGTATAGATTCCGAAGAAATAGAAGTAAATCAATGGCAGCGTGTACCAATAGAAGAAAAGGGGAAGAAAAAATGATTATGAAAATTGTAGCAAAGAAAATGAAAAAAAGACGAATTTTCCAAACATGTTGGTGATCAGTTTGAAGAATTTCAATCTCATGTATTGCGAATCAAAACACAATTTGCGGAAATAAAAACCCTTAAGGAAAATCTCCCGGCTAATCATTGTGTAATACATATGGACTTTGCAGAAAACTATGCATGCAAAACAGTAGAAGAGATACAAAGTGCATATTGGAACCAAACCGGTGTTACGGTTCACCCTGCAGTCGTTTACTATAGAACAAATCCCCAAGAAGAACTGAAACACAAAAGTATCGTGTTTATATCAAATGAGCTGGGTCACAATTCAAACACAGTAGTTGCAATTATTGATAGACTCTTGGAAGAATTGAAATCATTGAATTTGACATGTGTTCACTATGTCACTGACAGTCCTACATCACAGTATCGAAATAAGTCGATTTTTCATGTGATCGCTAATCATAAGGATTTGTATGGAATTACTGCCAAGTGGAATTACTGGGAAGCAGGGCACGGCAAAGGTCCGTGTGACGGTTTGGGAGGTCTTTGTAAACGTATGGCAGATGAAGCTGTAAATTCCGGTAAAGCCACAATACAGGATGCGCTTGACTTTTTCGCATGGACACAGTCGGATAAATGTAGCCTTTCCAGTTTGAAATTTATTTTCTTGTCAAAAGAAGATTGTGAACAGAAAACGAATGAGATGTCGACCCTCCAACTAAAACCAGTTCAAGGAACAATGAAAATTCACGCCGTTGCCGGTCTCGGGAACTCAACTGTTGCTGTCAGAAATACTAGCTGTTACTGTCAAATTTGCCTTTCTGAAAGTTTTACGTGTCAAACATGGAGAGAAGAATCGGTCTCCAAATCAAATGAAAAAGTCGTAACTAAGATAGCAGAAATTACGGATACACCACCGAGTGAAGAAATTGTTTCAGACGGCCGAGATGTCGAACGGCAAACCCTTTTATGTGCTTCAGAGAAATATTCCGAAAACGATTTCGTGATTGCGGCCTATGATAACAAATACTTCGTAGGCCAGCTGACCGAAATTGACGACGACGACGACTCCCTTGAAATATCGTTCATGGTGAGAAAGAAATTATTATTTCAGTGGCCAAATCCACAAGATATAATATGGATTGAAAAATCTGCAGTGGTGTGTAAAATTGATGCACCAATCCCTTCCGGTCGGTCCGGGCGGATGTGGAAGTTTAATAATCTGGATATTAATCAGTATAACATTGTTTGAAACATTTGCGAAAAGTTCGTTACCTTTGACATTGACTTGTTTACAGTTATCAAATATCAGTGTTATGACATACCTTCTTTGATGACATTCGTTGGTTTTGAAAGTTAAACAATTTTAAATAAAATTTGAATTCCTGTTTTATTATATTTATATTAATTTTTAGAAACCAAAATGTAACGAATATTTCATACTTGAAATTGAATTCTTTTATATCTTTATTGAAACAAATATATAACAAATTTGTTAAAATCATTAATTTTAATCAATTTTCTGCATGACAGTGTTTATCCATTATCTGAAGTTGAAAATATATGTGATTATGTTTGGATGAAACACAACTGAATTATAAAAGAAACTAAATCCGGTTCTTAATAATTTAGAAAAAAAATGCATGATTTAAATCCTAATGCATTTTGTTACTTTGTTTTTTTTTTAATTTGTCATTTTCTCTTGAGATTCCATGAGACGATGAATCTGTTGTGGCTCATAGATACATTTACCTACGTTTAATGGGCACCAGTATTCTAACCAAAATTGTGAAAAATTCGTTACATTTTCGTGATGTTTTATAAACCCTTGTATAAACATAAACTATACAGTTTCTTATCACAGTTTTTAAAAATTGTAATTAATAGATCTGAAATATATTTCCTCGACCTTTACAAAGGTCATTAAACTGATTGTCTAAGCTATTTTAAAAGAAAAATTAAACGATCAGGACTATGCATACATATTTTTACAAGTCTGCTGCAGACATATAAATATTCAATTATTGTTTTAAGTAAATCATGGAGATATCATTCGAACTGATACAATATTTCCGCAATCTTGGTGTTATCTTAAAGATTGAACATCGACAATTCGATTATCATTACTGAATTTTCACCTCTAACTCCGAAACTTCTTATGATTGAGAAGTAACGAACATTTTTTGGCAAAAGTTTTTGTTACACGAGTATACAACTTCTAACGTACACAGTTTTGAAACTTATTAAGATTTGATCAAACCCTTTTGGATTTATAACGTTAAAATACATGGCGATAAACTTATAACTTGTTTTATTAGCTACAACAAAGTTCATTTTTTAGTCTTGAAAATTCTGAAGTGCCACGTTTTATTGAAAATGCGTGTAGTGACTGACAACCATACATTTATATAAAGGGTTGATCATTGTATCACATATAGTGACTGACTACCATATATTATTAAAGGGTTAGATCATTGTATCACAGTTAGTGACTGACTACCATACATTTATATAGAGGGTTAGATCATTGTATCACATATAGTGACACAACCATATGTTTATATAAAGGGTTATCATTGTATCACATATAGGACTGACAACCATACGTTTATATAAAGGGTTAGATCATTGTATCACATATAGTGACTGACAACCATACATTTATATAAAGGGTTAGATCATGTATCACATATAGTGACTGAAACCATACATTTATATAAAGGGTTAGACATTGTATCACATATAGTGACTGACTACCATACATTTATATAAAGGGTTAGATCATGTATCACATATAGTGACTGACAGCCATGCCATATAAAGGGTTAGATCATTGTATCACATATAGTGACTGACAACCATGCCTTTATAAAAGGGTTAGATCATTGTATCACATATAGTGACCACCAACAACCATACATTTATATAAAGGGTTAGTCATTGTATCACATATAGTGACCGACAACCATACATTTATATAAAGGGTTAGATCATTGTATCACATATAGTGACTGACAACCATACATTTATATTAAGGTTAAGATTATTGTATCACATATAGTGATGACAACCATACGTTTATATAAAGGGTTAGATCATTGTATCACATATAGTGACTGACAACCATACATTTATATTAAGGGTAAGATTATTGTATCACATATAGGACTGACAACCATACATTTAATAAAGGGTTAGATCATTGTATCACATATAGTGACTGACAACCATACATTTATATTGAGGGTTAGATTATTGTATCACATATAGTGACTGACTACCATACATTTATATAAAGGGTTAGATCATTGTATCACATATAGTGACTGACAACCATACATTTATATTAAGGGTAAGATTATTGGTATCACTATAGTGACTGAAACGATACATTTATATAGAGGGTTAGACCATTGTATTACATATAGTGACTGACAACGATACATTTATATAGGGTTAGATCATTGTATCATATAGTGACTTACAACGATACATTTATATAGAGGGTAAGACCATTGTATTACATATAGGACTTATAGTGACCGACAACCATACATTTATATAGAGGGTTAGATCATTGTATCACATATAATGACTGACAACCATACTTTTATATAAAGGGTTAGATCATTGTATCACATAGTGACTGACAACCATACATTATATAAAGGGTTAGATCATTGTATCACAGTTAGTGACTGACTACCATACATTTATATAAAGGGTTAGATCATTGTATCACAGTTAGTGACTGACTACCATACATTTATATAGAGGGTTAGATCATTGTATCACATATAGTGACTGACAACCTACATTATATAGGGTAAGATCATGTATCACATATAGTGACTGACAACCATGCCTTTATATAAAGGTTAGATCATTGTATCACATATAGTGACTGACAACCATACATTTATATAAAGGGTTAGATCATTGTATCACAGTTAGTGACTGACTACCATACATTTATATAGAGGGTTAGATCATTGTATCACATATAGTGACTGACAACCATACGTTTATATAAAGGGTTAGTCATTGTATCAATATAGTGACTGGCAACCATACATTTATATAAAGGGTTAGATCATTGTATCACATATGGTGACTGACAACCATCATTTATATAAAGGGTTAGATCATTGTATCACATATAGTGACTGACAACCATACGTTTATATAAAGGGTTAGATCATTGTATCACATAGTGACTGACAACCATACATTTATATAAAGGGTTAGATCATTGTATCACATATGGTGACTGACAAACATCATTTATATAAAGGGTTAGATCATTGTATCACATAAAGTGACTGAAACCATACGTTTATATAAAAGGTTAGATCATTGTATCACATAAAGTGACCGACAACCATACATTTTATTAAGGGTTAGATCATTGTATCACATATAGTGACTGACAACCATACATTTATATAGAGGGTTAGATCATTGTATCACATATAGTGACTGCCAACCATACATTATATAAAGGGTTAGATCATTGTATCACATATAGTGACCGACAACCATACATTTATATAAAGGGTTAGATCATTGTATCACATATAGTGACTGACTACCATACATTTATATAGAGGGTTAGATCATTGTATCACATAAAGTGACTGACTACCAAACATTTATATAAAGGGTTAGATCATTGTATCACATATAGTGACTGACAACCATACATTTATATAGAGGGTTAGATCATTGTATCACATATAGTGACTGACAACCATACTTTATATAGAGGGTTAGATCATTGTATCACATATAGCGACCGACAACCATACATTTATATAAAGGGTTGGATCATTGTATCACAGTTAGTGACTGACTACCATACATTTATATAGAGGGTTAGATCATTGTATCACATAGAGTGACTGACAACCATACGTTTATATAAAGGGTTAGATCCTTGTATCACATAAAGTGACCGACAACCATACATTTATATAAAGGGTTAGGTCATTGTATCACAGTTAGTGACTGAACCATACATTTATATAGAGGCGTTAGATCATGTATCACATATAGTGACTACACCATACATTTATATAAAGGGTTAGATCATTGTATCACAATATAGTGACCGACAACCATACATTTATATAAAGTGTTAGATCATTGTATCACATATAGTGACTGACTACCATACAGTTATATAGAGGGTTAGATCATTGTATCACATAAAGTGACTGACTACCAAACATTTATATAAAGGGTTAGATCATTGTATCACATATAGTGACTGACAACCATACGTTTATATTAGAGGGTTAGATCATTGTATCACATATAGTGACTGACAACCATACATTTATATAAGAGTGTTAGATCATTGTATCACAGTATAGCTGACCTGACTAACCATACATTATATAAAGGGTTGGATCATTGTATCACATATAGTGACTGACTACCATACATTTATATAGGGTTAGATCATTGTATCACATATAGTGACCAACAACCATACATTTATATAAGGGTTAGATCATTGTATCACATAAAGTGAATGACTACCATGCATTTATATAAAGGGTTAAATCATTGTCACATATAGTGACTGACTACCATACATTTTATAGAGGGTTAGATCATTGTATCACATATAGTGACTGACAACCATATGTTTATATAAGGGTTAGATCATTGTATCACATATAGTGACTGACAACCATACATTTTTATTAAGGGTTAGATCATTGTATCACATATAGTGACTGACAACCATATGTTTATATAAGGGTTAGATCATTGTATCAATATAGTGACTGACAACCATACCTTTATAAAGGGTTAGATCATTGAATCAAATATGGTGACTGTAACCATACATTTATATAGAGGGTTAGATCATTGTATCACATATTGTGACTGACAACCATACGTTTATATAAAGGGTTAGAGCATTGTATCACATAAAGTGTCCGACAACCATACATTTATATAAAGGGTTAGATCATTGTATCACAGTAAGTGACTGACTACCATACATTTATATAGAGGGTTAGATCATTGTATCACATAGTGACTGACAACCATACATTTATATAAAGGGTTAGATCATTGTATCACATATAGTGACCGACAACCATACATTTATATAAAGGGTTAGATCATTGTATCACATATAGTGACACAACAATCTGTTTATATAAAGGGTTAGATCATTGTATCACATATAGTGACACAACCATATGTTTATATAAAGGGTTAGATCATTGTATCACATATAGTGACTGACAACCATGCCTTTATATAAAGGGTTAGATCAGTTTCACATATAGTGACACAACCATATTTATATAAAGGGTTAGATCATTGTATCACATATAGTGACACAACCATATGTTATATAAAGGGTTAGATCATTGTATACATATAGTGACACAACCAAATGTTTATATAAAGGGTTAGATCATTGTATCACATATAGTGACGGAACCATACGTTTATATAGAGGGTTAGAACATTGTATCACATATAGTGACCGACAACCATACATTTATATAAAGGGTTAGACCATGGTATCACATATAGTGACCGACAACCATACATATATAAAGAGTTAGATCATTGTATCACATAAGTGACTGACTACCATACATTTATATAGATGGTTAGATCATTGTATCACAGTTAGTGACTGATTACCATACATTTATATAGAGTGTTAGATCATTGTATCACATATAGTGACTGACTACCATACATTTATATAAAGGGTTAGATCATTGTATCACATATAGTGACCGACAACCATACATTTATATAAAGGGTTGGATCATTGTATCACAGTTAGTGACTGACTACCATACATTCATATAGAGGGTTAGATCATTGTATCACATATAGTGACTGAAAACCATACGTTTATAAAGGGTTAGATCATTGTATCACATAAAGTGACCGACAACCATACATTTATATAAAGGGTTAGGTCATTGTATCACAGTTAGTGACTGACTACCATACATTTATATAAGGGTTAGATCATTGTATCACATAAAGTGACACAACCATATGTTTATATAAAGGGTTAGATCATTGTATCACATATAGTGACACAACCAAATGTTTATATAAAGGGTTAGATCATTGTATCACATATAGTGACACAACCATATGTTTATAAAGGGTTAGATCATTGTATCACATATAGTGACACAACCATATGTTTATATAAAGGGTTAGATCATTGTATCACATATAGTGACGGACAACCATACGTTTATATAGAGGGTTAGATCATTGTATCACATATAGTGACCGACACCCATACATTTATATAAAGGGTTAGACCATGGTATCACATATAGTGACCGACAACCATACATTTATATAAAGAGTTAGATCATTGTATCACATATAGTGACTGACTACCATACATTTATATTAGGGTTAGATCATTGTATCACAGTTAGTGACTGACTACCATACATTTATATAGAGGGTTAGATCATTGTATCACATAAAGTGACACAACCATATGTTAATATAAAGAGTTAGATCATTGTATCACATAAAGTGACTGACTACCATACATTTATATAGAGGGTTAGATCATTGTATCACAGTTAGTGACTGACTACCATACATTTATATAGGGGGTTAGATCATTGTATCACATATAGTGACTGACTACCATACATTTATATAAAGGGTTAGATCATTGTATCACATATAGTGACCGACAACCATACATTTATATAAAGGGTTGGATCATTGTATCACAGTTAGTGACTGACTACCATACATTCATATAGAGGGTTAGATCATTGTATCACATATAGTGACTGACAACCAAACGTTTATATAAAGGGTTAGATCATTGTATCACAGTTAGTGACTGACTACCATACATTTATAAGAGGGTTAGATCATTGTATCACATAAAGTGACTGACAACCATACATTTATATAAAGGGTTAGATCATTGTATCACATATAGTGACCGACAACCATACATTTATATAAAGGGTTAGATCATTGTATCACATATAGTGACTGACTACCATACATTTATATAAAGGGTTGGATCATTGTATCACATATAGTGACTGACTACCATACATTTATTTAGAGGGTAAGATATAGTGACCGACAACCATACATTTATATAGAGGGTTAGATCATTGTATCACATATAGTGACCGACAACCATACATTTATATAAAGGGTTGGATCATTGTATCACATATAGTGACTGACTACCATACATTTATTTAGAGGGTTAGATATAGTGACCGACAACCATACATTTATATAAAGGGTTGGATCATTGTTTCACATATAGTGACTGACTACCATACATTTATATAGAGGGTTAGATCATTGTATCACATATAGTGACCAACAACCATACATTTATATAAAGGGTTAGATCATTGTATCACATAAAGTGAATGACTACCATACATTTATATAAAGGGTTAAATCATTGTATCACATATAGTGACTGACAACCATACATTTATATAAAGGGTTAGATCATTGTATCACATATAGTGACTGACAACTACAGTGAAACCTGTCTATAAAGGCCACTCAAGGGATACGGCCAAAGTGGCCTTTATAGACAGGTGGCCTTTATAGACAAGTTATATAAAGGATCATCAAAATTGTTATCTGAATCGTTTTTTCTTATCCATTTTAGTACCCAAATGAAACTGTACCCAAATTAATAAATAAGTCTAAATGGTTGATTGTTCTCTCTCTCTCTCTCTCTCTCTCTTTTTTTTTTTTCTTTTTTTTTTTTTTTTTTTTTTTTTTTTTGCTATGTAATAGGGGTGTTGCATAGTAAAGTTTTATTCTTAGAACGCTTACACCTGTACCAACATAATTAGGTCACTTCAGACACACGTCACACTCTTGCTAATTCAGACTTTAAAGGAAGTTGTTACATAATGAATTGCATGGTTTAGTGATCAGAGCAGTGATTATCTGTGTCATATGTAACTGTCAAATTTTGTTATTTAAAATAAACATTAATTTTTTTTCAATCGTAGTTGGTGTGGAATTGGATTTAAATCGGTGCCAAAATATCATTGCCGAAATGACTTTTTACACTGGTGCCGAAATGACTTGATATCGCATCTTGGCACGATTTCCAGATTAACGAAATAAATGTCCGTTAGCGGTAGAACGGCACACACGGTTTATTTCTCAAGATATATTTGCTTCATAGTCGGACAACACAGTTTTGATTGAATTGATTTGGGTTCGTCCAACACCATAACTTCCGCAAGTTTCCTAGTACTTAATTACCCCTTTTCAGATTTATTTAACAATTCTACTCGCTGTTCTAAAGTCAATGCATTCCATTTACTATGGCCAAATGAAAAAAACATCAAATGTTATTGTATGTGAAAAAAAATGTCAATGTATTATCGCAATGTAAGCTTTACTCAATATGGCCGCTTAGATACATAAACAGAATTGCATTATGGGATTTTTTGTTTTATGTCGACTGGTTCCAGAAATTTCCGGAAACTGACGAAGATTCGTAAACATTGCAAATGGCCGCTATAGACAAGTCTGTTGAAGGTTTGGTTCGGAAAAATGGTGGCTGCTGGCCGCATAAGACAGTGACCGCTATATAGAGGTGAAATAAAGAACAAAATCCATCGGGGGGAATAAGATATGGCCGTTATAGACAAGTGGCCGCTTTAACAAGTGGCCGCTAACACAAGTTAGACTGTATATGTTTATATAAAGGGTTAGATCATTGTATCACATATAGTGACTGACAACCATACATTTTTATTAAGGGTTAGATCATTGTATCACATATAGTGACTGACAACCATATGTTTATATAAAGGGTTAGATCATTGTATCACATATAGTGACTGACAACCATACCTTTATATAAAGGGTTAGATCATTGAATCAAATATGGTGACTGATAACCATACATTTATATAGAAGGTTAGATCATTATATCACATATTGTGACTGACAACCATACGTTTATATAAAGGGTTAGAGCATTGTATCACATAAAGTGACCGACAACCATACATTTATAAAGGGTTAGATCATTGTATCACAGTAAGTGACTGACTACCATACATTTATATAGAGGGTTAGATCATTGTATCACACATAGGACTGACAACCATACATTTATATAAAGGGTTAGATCATTGTATCACATATAGTGACCGACAACCATACATTTATATAAAGGGTTAGATCATTGTATCACATATAGTGACACAATCATCTGTTTATAAAGGGTTAGATCATTGTATCACATATAGTGACACAACCATATGTTTATATAAAGGGTTAGATCATTGTATCACATATAGTGACTGACTACCATACATTTATATAAAGGGTTAGATCATTGTATCACATATAGTGACACAACCATATGTTTATATAAAGGGTTAGATCATTGTATCACATATAGTGACACAACCATATGTTTATATAAAGGGTTAGATCATTGTATCACATATAGTGACACAACCAAATGTTTATATAAAGGGTTAGATCATTGTATCACATATAGTGACGGACAACCATACGTTTATATAGAGGGTTAGATCATTGTATCACATATAGTGACCGACAACCATACATTTATATAAAGGGTTAGACCATGGTATCACATATAGTGACCGACAACCATACATTTATATAAAGAGTTAGATCATTGTATCACATATAGTGACTGACTACCATACATTTATATAGATGGTTAGATCATTGTATCACAGTTAGTGACTGACTACCATACATTTATATAGAGTGTTAGATCATTGTATCACAGTTAGTGACTGACTACCATACATTTATATAAAGGGTTAGATCATTGTATCACATATAGTGACCGACAACCATACATTTATAAAGGGTTGGATCATTGTATCACAGTTAGTGACTGACTACCATACATTATAAAGGGTTAGATCATTGTATCACATATAGTGACTGACAACCATACGTTTATATAAAGGGTTAGATCATTGTATCACATAAAGTGACCGACAACCATACATTTATATAAAGGGTTAGGTCATTGTATCACAGTTAGTGACTGACTACCATACATTTATATAAAGGGTTAGATCATTGTATCACATAAAGTGACACAACCATATGTTATATAAAGGGTTAGATCATTGTATCACATATAGTGACACAACCAAATGTTTATATAAAGGGTTAGATCATTGTATCACATATAGTGACACAACCATATGTTTATATAAAGGGTTAGATCATTGTATCACATATAGTGACACAACCATATGTTTATATAAAGGGTTAGATCATTGTATCACATATAGTGACGGACAACCATACGTTTATATAGAGGGTTAGATCATTGTATCACATATAGTGACCGACAACCATACATTTATATAAAGGGTTAGACCATGGTATCACATATAGTGACCGACAACCATACATTTATATAAAGAGTTAGATCATTGTATCACATATAGTGACTGACTACCATTCATTTATTTAGGGTTAGATCATTGTATCACAGTTAGTGACTGACTACCATACATTTATATAGAGGGTTAGATCATTGTATCACATAAAGTGACACAACCATATGTTAATATAAAGAGTTAGATCATTGTATCACATAAAGTGACTGACTACCATACATTTATATAGAGGGTTAGATCATTGTATCACAGTTAGTGACTGACTACCATACATTTATATAGGGGGTTAGATCATTGTATCACATATAGACTGACTACCATACATTTATATAAGGGTTAGATCATTGTATCACATATAGTGACCGACAACCATACATTTATATAAAGGGTTGGATCATTGTATCACAGTTAGTGACTGACTACCATACATTCATATAGAGGGTTAGATCATTGTATCACATATAGTGACTGACAACCAAACGTTTATATAAAGGGTTAGATCATTGTATCACAGTTAGTGACTGACTACCATACATTTATATATAGGGTTAGAGAAGTATCACCTAAAGTGACGAAACCATACATTTATATAAAGGGTTAGATCATTGTATCACATA